>CAMZMU010000127.1:0-535237 GCA_947311845.1 Poa pratensis
AGGGGAAAGGAGGCGCAGGGGTCGTCTTAACTTCACCAAATGGTGACCGGCTCAAGTACGTCATCCAGATGCACTACCAAGGGAACATCTCCAACAACACGGCGGAGTACGAGGACCTGCTTGCAGACTTCGTGCTGCCATCGGCCTTGGCATCAACAAGATCGTCGTCAAGGGTGACTCTCATCTAGTCATCAAGCAAGTGAACAAGTAGTACGCGTGCCCTCTGATGGCACCGTACGTCGAGGAGGTCTGGAAGCTGCAGCGGCGCTTCGACAACTTCCGGGCTGTGTACGTCCCACGGGGAGAAAACACGGCCGCGGACGAGCTGTCGCAGTTGCGTCCAAGCAAGAACCTGTGCCTCCTGGGATCTACATCGAGGTTCTCAGGCAACCTTCGATTCCTCCTGAGAGGCTCGCGACAAGATCTGCGCCGGGGCCTAGCGACCTTTCTACATCGACAACACGGGTAGCCAGCCCAGAAGCTCAAGACCCGGCAGCCCTCTGGCGAAGGAAGCTATGCTTTCTTTCCGTCGGATGGTGCTACCGGTGGAAGGTACCCACCCACCCTGGGCCCGGGACATCGTCAATTACATGATGGAGCACGCCCTCCCAGAGGATGACCACAACGCCGAGCGGGTGGCTCGTCAAGCCAAGCTCTACGTCATGATCGGTGGCGAGCTCTACCGGCGACGGGACAACGGAGTCAAGCTCCGCTGCATCCCTCAAGAACAAGGCCAAGTACTACTAAGGGACATCCACGAGGGCACGTGTTCAAGTCATGTGGCATCAAGGTCTCTGGCGAGGAAAGTCTTTCGTCACGGGTTCTACTGGCCAACAGTCCTCAGTGATGCCGAGCAGCTGGTCAAGACTTGTGAAGCCTGCCAGTACTATGCGAAGAACATACATCAGCCGGCGCAAGCTCTGCAGCCAATTCCAATCTCCTGGCCGTTCGCGTTCTGGGGGCTGGACATCATGGGGAAGATACCGAAGTCTGTCGGGGGACATGAGTACCTATTCGTGGCCATCGACAAGTTCACAAAGTGGGTGGAAGTGATGCCAGTACCTCGGCAGACAGGTCAGGCGGCCATCAAGTTCATCGAAGGGATCGTGTACCGCTTTGGAGTACAGAACAGAATCATAACGGACAATGGCTCTCAGTTCACAAGCCGATCCTTCCTCAACTTCTGTGAAGAGCTGGGCATCAAGGTGTGTTTTGCCTCGGTGTCCTACCCAAGATGCAATGGTCAAGTGGAGCGAGCCAATGCGGAGGTCCTAAAGGGTTTGAAGACCAAGGCCTTTGACAAGCTGGAAGACAAGGGCAAGAACTGGATTGAACATCTACCAAGTGTCTTGTGGTCCCTCAGAACCACACCAAGCAGAGCAACTGGAGAAACACCGTTCTTCCTTGTCTATGGAGCCGAAGCCGTCTTGCCAACAGAACTCAGGCATGGATCTCCCCGGGTACTTGCCTATGATGAAAAAACACAAGCTGAGAGGAGGATTGATGACATCAACTTCCTGGAAGAGGTGCGGTGTCGGGCTTCTTTACGATCCACTCGATACCAGCAAGGGCTCCGCCGTAATCATGATCGCCATATCCGTTCACGGGTACTGGAACCCAGAGACCTGGTTCTCCGCAAAAAGCAGAAGCTTGATAACATGAACAAGCTATCGTCCAAGTGGGAAAGACCTTATCGGGTGACGCATACCCTGAGACCCGGAGTTGTTTACCTGGAGGACGAGAAAGGCAGGCCGGAAGGCAACGCCTGGAACATCGAGAATCTCCGGAAATTCTACCCCTCAACTAAGCACGCCCAAGGGGCTAGTGTTCTGTAAAAGGGTGTAAGAATCGTCACCAAGGAATAAAAGATAAGTTTTTTCAATTCCGTGAGCCTCTCTTGTTGTCGTGAAGTGTGTTATCCGTAACAACCCCCAAGCAGGGGGGCTGACATGGTGCCGGTGGCTGACAGGTTGCGCGCGAGCAGCCTATCAGTAGGCGCTGCCACCTGATCGTGCCGTACTGCTGCGGTAAGAAGTGGAACAGGCAGTGCTATGTTTTAAAGAACATAAACACAGAAATGCACATTCAACTTTGCTTGCGGGTTGCTTCGGATGAAACACTTTCACGACATGTAAGGGACGGTCCATTCTTTTCCTACTGCAAGTTTGTTGTGTGTAGCGCCTCTCCCGGGACAGGAACGGATGCTGAAGAGCGGCAAAGGAGCTGGATACCCGGGAAGGATGAAGCAGATCGAGGATGCGGCAAAAAACAGCTAAGTCTTTGCACGTGCATCTTGCATTCTAGGCATACTATCTCACTCGGAGTCAATATACCACCAACCTGCGCATGCTTGACAGTTGATGAGAGCCTTTGCGGGGGTAATGCGTCCTCCCCGGCGAACGGTCCGATTTCCCTTCGAGCCTAGTACCCGTGGCTGTGGGGTGGACTCCCGAAAGGTATAGTGCTCTTAGGGGTACTGCTACCGGTGTGGGCGGTCAGAGTACTTGTCACCTAAGAGATCTCCTCTGAAAACTTGACAGCGCGTTAGTGCAAAGGGAGGTTTGGGAAATGACCCCGGGAGTTGAGCCTTAGGATTGCATTCATCTGAATTTACATTCTGAATTTACAGTTCTGAATTACATTCAGTTGAGCTTCCCTTGGGTACATATCTAGCCTATGCTACTAAGGCCAGTCCAGAACTCCTGGCTGCGCAGATCTGTCTTCTGTTCTTTTGCCTGCCGGGTGCATTTTTCTCTTCCGGGGATGCCTAGAAGAGGGGGAGGCATTCGTGCAGGATCTTCAGGGACCCCACGAACCAGGGAACTTCCTGGCGAACCCCAGGACATGCTGATCGCAGACGAAGTACACATGGTCCACAAAGTTCTCCATGGCGTCTTCTTCTTCCTGCACAGAGGAGTAGAGTCAGGATGAAGGATTTCCTTCATGATCTGCTTGCCTAGTTTCATGGAGGCTTTACCTTGAACATGTCGTCAAGGTCGCAAAGGAGGCGGATCAACCTCGGGTTGCCTGCAGCTTCCCTCCACAGATCTTCCTTGATGGCGTCCTTCGGGTGGCCAGCGCCACCGCAACTTCCATGGCGGCGGCACCAGCGATGTTCCCCACCACTGGGAAAACTAGGGAAGGGCGGGGTTGAGGAGCGGCCTCCCTTCCATCTGCGGATCGGGCTCCAGCTTCGTTGGGCGCCTTCGCCGCGCCTCCGAAGACGGACTCCGCCGTTGACACATCGGACAAGGCCATCTCCGCATCACCAGACATTGCGCTGCGGTACGTGGACATGCGAAGGAAGAAGAAGGAGCGGAACAAGGTGAGAAGATGGCAAATAGGCTGGGGACTGAGGGCTTTTTATAGGCCTGTCATCCCCACCTACCCCAGGCGGTATGGCTACCACAATAATGGGAACACGCACTAGTACAGAACGACACATAGGATACCCCTCTATGGAAACGGCAGCAAAGAGGCAACAGACTACGCTCACAAAGGCCACGGTTAAAAAAATTGCATGTCACCAGTGAGCCTTTACAGGAATGGAATCGCGACACATCGGCAACGGTTATATATATTCAACCGTATGCAATATATTAGAAACGGTTGAAAATATTCGTCCGCATGCAATTAAAGTGGGCCGAAAGGCCTGTTTACACATGCTCAATAAATAGTCCCCAACCCTAGTGTCGCACGCCTTCAACTTATCCTCTCCTGCAGCCACAGGCTTCTTATCCCCTCTACCACCTTCCTCTCTCGTATCTCTACTCTGCCAGCCGCCGCCGGTGATGAGGGAACTCTGCCCGGCGAGATCAGGCCCGGGAAGGGTGTCGAGGATGTTGCTGGCACGGCAGCGACGCTGGATCTTTGCGGACAGCCAAGCGGCGGATCTGGGTAGGTGGATCTAGATCATCATCTGGAGCTCCACTCCGCCGTCGGTGCCACGGCTGTGTGCGTCGTTGTCCCCTGCACCAGATCCTTTGCCTCGATCTGGTGTACACCAGCGACAACAGTACCAACATCTTAGAGCTGCTTGATTCCAAGGTATGCATGTGCTCGTACAAGCTGCTTCCATGTTGTTGGGTAGTGTACGCGTGTGTTCCGGCCGGCCGATTTCTTAATCTAATATGTTTCGGCCGGCTGATTTCTTAATCTAATGGTTGGTGCTCCTATAGTATCTCATGGGTGATGGCTGCAGCCGGATTCACTTCTTCACCTCGTGCGGATCTTCTTTTCTTTTTCTTGATTCTTTCTCTGTGTGGGATTTGATGTCTTTTGGCTCGACCGGATCTTGTGGGTTTCCTAGTTCGGTGTACTACTCTGTTAATGGTGATTTGCATTTGCTGCTCTGTCCCCTTGATTTATTGTGCTAGTACTAATATTGAGTTTCTCGATGTGCTAATATACTGATCTGAATACCAGATTACTAGTTTTTGTTGCTGTGATGGTACTGCATGCGAGATAACTAGCTTTTGTTGTTTCTTCAAAAAATGCAGCTATATGCAAGGATCTGGAGCATCATCTGTAGCGATGGCTGGCCTACTTCGATTTCTATTGCCAGTAAAGACAGATGCAGCAAAGAGTGATGGGTTGGATGGATTCTTTTTGAGATTCCATTAGTTATTTTTTTGTGAGAGTATGCATTTTTAGTGTATACTAGGCATAGTTCTATCGTGTATACTGAACCTTGTACCTTGTGCATTTTTGACATAGTCATTTATAAATATTGTATCCTGTGCGAAAGAGTACAGTAAAATGCAGTGCTGTCGGTATCAATTATTGCTTTCGCTACCGGTCACCACCGGTGGCCTGTTTTTTTTTTTAATATTTATGACCCACAAAGGAAACGGACAAAACTACCGTGGCAGATGAGATGCTCTCACATCAGCATCGGAAGCGGGGCAACGGATGGTTTTTCCGTTGCCATAGAAGGTTTTGCTCCCATTCTCATTCACAAGAGCGCTACATGGAAACAAGGAGGAAACGAGTTCTTCTTCATTTACCAGGACTACAAGGGGTCGATCTTTTTTACAACAAAAAGGTTGGCTCCCGTCGAACAAGGAGCACCGCCGTACAATGGAAGGCGCTACTTCTAGAAGTACGTCGTCAAGGCCACAGCCAATGAGGTCAACGAGATCTCCATGGCGTTCGCCCGAAGCTCCTCGCCCTCAGGATGATGAGCTCCCCTCGACCTTGATGTCAGATGAGCTTTCCTCATCTTCATCCTCGTCGTAGGAGCTCGAGCTGCCGCTGCTGCTCTCCATGCAGCACTCCACGCATCCGCCGTCGACACCGAAGATCTTCACGAAGAGCGTCGCGTCTCCGTCGTACCGGAACGCCAGGCATTGCCCCCGGGACAGGCGGCGGGCCCGGGAGAATGACTTCCACCCTTGACCCAGGAGCATGGCACCTGCAGTGGTGTGCTCCGCGAAGGCCCAGGAGGGGCCATTGGGGCATCCTTCCACCTACAACCAGAAGCCGGTGGGTCTGATGTCCTCTGTCGCCAACGCAAAGGAATCCGGAAGGAGAAGCCGGCTGCGAGGCCTGTGGTTCAGATCCACGATGAACTCGAACGGTGCAAAGCTGGTATGAACCATGCTCCTAGGAGGGGGAGCCGCGGCCTCCACGGCCGCCGCGACTGCGAATCCTACGACCTCGCGGAGCGGCCCGTCCACGAGCGGAAGGGCCGTCCTCTGCAGCAGCTGAAGAAGAACGAGGGTGCCCAACTCCTCTCTTCACTCTCGCCATTGGAGCTGGTGACCTATGAGGAGGCTAGGAGCTGGGATGGGGAAGGAGTTGGATGAGAATGCAAGGGGCGTGCCCTGCTTTTATAGCCTCGGCGGCGTCTCTGTCAGGCGTCTCCTCGTGTTCCCCGTTACTAGGAATCGAGGAGGCCATCGCAGTTACTCCCCCGAGCGGAGTAGCTCCAAGACCGTCAAGGCCATTAATGAAGCAAGGCGAGGAAGACCAGGTGCCCGGGGACCCACTTTGGCCTATCTTTAGGCCATAGCCCCGGCAGCTGGAGCAAAAGCCGCCGCGACCATGTCCGGGGGCTACTGTCGCAGCAGTGTAACATGGGGTTCCCCTAGTGCTGCCAAAGAAGGCCACCCCCTGTGGGCCCAAGACGAAGATGGACACGGCCAAGAACCAAGTCAAGCTGACGGGTTCACCCTTCAACCCTGCAGAGGCCAAGCAAGACCTGCATCGACAGAGGGCTCCGGTCCTGGGGGCCTGCCGGGTCCCCGAACCAAGCTAGAAGACATGGAAGACCCCAAGGGTCCGAGTCCCCGGCAGGAGGCTGGGCTCCCTCTCGGGTGCATCACCGCACCACCGTGGATAAGCACTCTACCTCATGCTAGAAGACCTCAGAAGACTTGGGAAGCAAGGTGATGGTGGCGCGGTTAGGAGACATAGCCCGTGGTTGTGTCAGCCACTGTTCACTCCAAGGCGGACGCTCCCACCTAACCCAAAGGAAACACTAGGCTGAGAAGAGGCCACGTCTCCCTCTAAACCAGCCTGGAAGGGTCCTTCGCGCCGAAGGCCCCTCATGCCCCTCATGTGCCCTGTGGCAACCCCTTGACCTATAAAAGGAGGACCAAGGCACGGAGGAGGGGAGGAACAAGTCCAACCAGAGCAAGACTAGACTAGGGCTGCCAAGGTAGAGAGGAAGGTGATCTCCTCCGGGTCAGGATCTGTCCTTCTTCTACCTCCAACCAAAACCCTTCCGGGTACCCTGCCCGGAGGGCTCCATTGTACGCCACACTATGAAGAACCCATCTATCCAGACATGCAGGAGTAGGGCTTTTATCCTCCGGGCGGCCTGAACCTGGGTAGCTCCTTGTGTCCCTTTGGTTGCATGCTTTGATTGTGGAGGGGAGAGCTTGATCTGAACCCCGCTCAGGAAGACGATTCTCAGCCTCCTTCGCGCCCCGTGCCAAACCTAAAAGGGGGTATCCTCTACTCCTGGTGTCCGTGCATCGAGACACGACAAGTTCTTCACTGATTCAATGTAGGGGATCTTGGGGTACCAGTCACCTTGGCGGCAGTTAAATGTAACGCCGCCGCAGGTTGCCATCACGCCGGCAGAAACGGTTTGCCGGCGACAAATAAAGCAATATTTGAAGTGCTCTACTGTGGGAACTATGCCTAAGTAGCCTTCAAATAGGGCTTGAAAGCCGGCTAGCACTAAGATGCTGTTGGGTGCAATGTTGTGTGGTTGCAACCCATAGTGTTGGAGTACGGCAGAGAAAAGGCGGAGGGTGGCAATGTCATACCGCGAAGTAGATGGAAGGTTAGGATGACCCTCTCCCCCTCTTCAGGCTCAGGGACGGCTTCTTTCCCTGGCAGCCGCCAAGAGCACTCAGACTTTGGCGGCAAAAATCCGCCTTCCTCCAGTTCTTGCATGTACTCTTCCGTCAAGCATGACGGAAGCCAGTAACGCGAGCCCAAATCTGCAACTTCGTCTTCATCGCTGTCCTCGCTGGCGGGAACCTCTGGGTTGGCCATAGGCACAGGGTCCGCCGTCGCCATTGGGGGCGCAATGATGGAGGAGGTTGTTGTTGCCGTTGCTGCTGCCGGCACCGGAGAAGATGATGGAGCCCCGCCCGTGGCCGTGGCGGGGAGCAAAGAAGTTGAGGGAGCAGTGCTTGCCGCCGTCGCCGGAGCGGTCCCAGATCCAGATGCGGCCGCCGCCGCAGCCGCCGCCGCCGCTGTTGCCTCCCTCGAGGGGTTCTGCTCGCCGGTGCTCGCCATTTGTTGGTGGGCGCGCCGCTTGGTGTAGTTCGCCGGAGTTGGGAGTGGAGAAGGTGGAGCACTCGAGGGAAGGAAGTGAGGGTTTTCATGAAGAAGAGAAGAATGGAACGGCGCGGTGGCTTTGGGGGATTTTATCCTCCCTGCTCCACGATTCGTGCGCGAGTTGGGCTGGGGCGAGATTTCCGCCACGTGCCCATGATTGGCACGTCATGGCAGCGGTGTGCGAGGTTGCCGCCTCGATTTTCACGCATAGTGGGAAAGTAATCATGAGGTTCAAACTATCGTGGACCCCATGACGTCATTCGTCAACACTTGACGGAACTTGTCAGTGACAAGACAGCGCATGGAAGATTCCTGACAAGCAGTCAGGCTGTCTTTCCCACGTTGGCGGTTTGGTTCCGGCTACTTTAGACGGACCGCCACCTATTTTCAACTTTGGAATGCTTCAAGCTCTTCAGACACCAACAAAACAAGACGGACGTTGCCGACAAAAGAAGACGGCGCCTGGAGAACTTCAACCCTTCCAGGGGCTAATGTTGGGGATATACCAACTAGGTGTATCACCAGCATGGCAAATCCGGCAAGTCCAGGGTGGCCCACAGTGGTGGTTAAGGCTTTGCCTGCCGGGCGACCCAGATAGCTGACGACTCAAGGTTGGCGGATGCCGGTAAGAGGGAGGCCCAAGACCGAAGCGCAAGAAGCCATCAGGACAAAGGCGGTAGCTGGCATACTTGCCGGATAGGTTTAGGACTCAGTATACTTGCCGGACACGCAACTTTCTTGTAACCCTGCGTCTGGCCGCCTATATAAGCCGGACCAGGGACGCCACTAGGGCATACTTTGTACTCATTGTAACCTGACCAAGGCTATTGCCATTATAGTGAGTTATAGCAGCATGTAAGAGATCGCCACCGTTGCGAGATCCGAAGCTGGGTAAACTGCTTTGTTCAATCCCGACCTCAATGACGCTCCCTTTCACCCCCTCGGTTAACCAGCAGCTAGAGGACCCCCGTCTCCTATCTCTGATGCCGATACGACGACAATAGTCTTCATCAACAGGGGGTAGGTGGGGAAGGGATAAGGGCCTCCAACCCGTGCTGGATCCCGCAGCGGCGGTACTACCGCTGGGTTAGGCAGTAGTACTGCTGGTGCGGGCAAGTTCATATCTTCCCACCTCGGCGGTACCGGTGGCGGTACCCTCGGCGGTACCACTTGGTACGGGACAATTGCTTCAGACGCCGACTCTGGCGGCAGCAGTGGCGGTAGCGGTGGCGGCAGCTCTCGGGCGGTAGTACCGCCTAACATAGCGGTACTACAGCCGCCTGGGTCTTTTCTCCTCTTCCTTCTTCTCTTCCAAGCCACCGTCTTGTTGGGATTCATTCCTCTCACACCTTTGCCATCTTCTCGTGTACATGTCCTCGTCATGGTACATCTGGCATCATCAAAGGATGGAGCATGACATAGCATACCATCCAAAGGATGAGGAATGGGGCTCAAGTAGGGGAACGAGCTCACCTTTGATGTCCATGGTGACTTGTGAAGTGTTGAGGGTCTTGACATGGTGATGGTCGTGATCCGGGCTGCATCAGGGGGCGGCGCTATTTTGGTTCTTGGGGTCAACGAATCTCCAGCCGTGCACCACCCCAAGAGTAGCAGCGGGACGCGTGGCGGAAGGTGGCGATTCTTCTCCAGCGAGCTCAGGGAGAAGAGCGTGGACGCCGGACTGCCTCTGCCCCGGACACCGGCCACGCTCTGCCCAGGACGCCGGCCTCCCTACACCCGGTACGCCGGCCATGCGCCTCGGCCGGGAGCGCGAGCTCCGCCCCGGCCGAGGAAGAGCGCGGCGAGCTCGAGGGACGAGGAAGAGCCGGTGGCAGCCTCCATCTCGTGGCTCACACACGAGCCCTGGCTGAGGAAGGGCGCGGCGGCGGCCTCCGTTACTTGACCCCTAAGTAAGCCTTGCTTGGGAGTCAAGTAAACCTCTCTATATAAGGAGAGGAGATGTATCAATCTAATGAAGCAAGAATTAAGAAGGAAAACCCTTCCCTCTTGCCCGGCCATGGGAAAGGACCCCCGGCCGGCTCCCTCGCGCCCTCGCAGTCCTCTCTCTCCCGCTCAAACCCTAAGACTAACGGGCCCAGGCCCATCACATACTCTAACATCGAGGTATTTGCGACATCAACAGAAATGCACACACGACCTGGCACCGTTGAATGATCGGTGTAACCTCCCATGTTCCTTGTAGAGCCAAATTCAGGAACCTGCACCATGGTTGGCAACGGGCGTGGCTCCACCCGGAACCCGGGAACACTATCCTCTTTGTTGAACTTCACACTGTTGCTCTTTTAACTGGTATATGTGTGTTCCTACAGGGTGACAAGGACAGGCAGAGTTGGTGAAATGTACTTTTGAAGGTACATGCCTTTAGGAGATAAACTAGTGTGATTTTATGGGAAATAATAAAACCATCATTTGGGGGTAACTTTTTTAGGAATCTACCAATGTTTTTCGAGGGATAAAATCTGATAGCAGAATATAATTAGAACCAATAGAACAGACTAATGATTCGATATCTTAATTTGGGAACTTGAGCAACAGTCCGGAATCGCAACCATACCCACCTTCGTCTCGGCAGCACAACTGACAGCATGACTGGTTACATGATTCTCATTTCCTGATTTGAAAGATTCAGCTCCTCGTCCACCTAAAGCTGTCTTTCTTTTCCTGCAAGAACATGAAAGCAGAGTGCTGGCATTTTATTGAACTGCCCAACAAGGTGTGCAGCGAATCCAGATGGAACATGGTGGTGTTGGCAACTATACCTCCTAGCTTCCTCTTGCCTGAGTCTAACATCATATTCTTTGCTTGCTGGAAGTTTCGGTAGGCTTGAAGGGTCACATGCAAACGGCTCTATTGTAAAAAACTGAAAAAGATATGAAACATGGATGAGTACTACAGATTCAGAGATATCTGCTCAAGCAAAGTACTATGGGTGCACCCAGTCACACTATGGGTGAACGTAGTCACACAAGCAGAGTACAGAAAGCAGATTTGAAACATGGATAAGCATTGGCAACTAAGATCACCACCGATAGCTATTTATTTCCCCTAGATAATATAATATGGCATAGTTTAATTTCACAATATACTACCAAAGTGTAATTTTAACTATACAGGTAATAATAAACTTCCCAAGAAGTAAAAAAACCGATTCTTATGAGAGGATCCGAAACTTACATCACTCTGAAGAGCTGAGGAAGCTGTTCCACGAACTTCTGGTTCTAATGAAAGGAAGGAGTCTATGAGAACTATAGCGGAAGGAGGAAAAACTTTGAAAGTCTCAGCAACACACCGCCTATATTGCTGCAGAGGCTTGAACATCGCTGTTTCTGGCACCTTTGATTTCTTGCAACAGTCATCCATCGGCGACCCACAAAGTTTAAAGATCTTGTGAATTTGCTCCACCTAGCATACCATGATTACAAAAATACTCAAGACCTCAACCAGCCAAAATCTGAAAGATAACTGATACACTAGTAGGAAAACCCAATTCTATGAAAGCTTATTCTGTGGCGCACCTTATAGCCGTGCGCCACAGAATAAGCTTCTGTGGCGCACCAGCCATGGTGCGCCACAGAATAGCCTTATTCTGTGGCGCACGGCTATAATGATGCGCCACAGAATAAGCGCGGGCCCCACACCAACGCACGGGTCTGCCACTTTTGACCTTATTCTGTGGCGCACTGGGTCAGGTGCGCCACAGAATAGGTTTATTCTGTGGCGCATCCATGCAGGTGCGCCACAGAATAAGGTGCTCTGGCCCCACAAATAATTGGGGGGAACTATTCTGTGGCGCACCGCAGAGAGGGTGCGCCACAGAAATTTGTCGCCCACACTTACATGTGGGCCAGGGTGCGCCGCGGCCTCCACACTCGCGTTCGAAAACAACTCCCCACACACTCGCGCGCGCTCCGGCCGGCCGTTCTCGCCGTCCTCGCCGTCGCCGTCGACGCGCGCTCTGGCCGCCCTCGCCGTCCTCGCCATCGACGTCACCCTCGACGTCCTCGCCGCCTCCCTCCCCCCTCGCCGTCTCTCCGTCGCGCGGTGCCGGCCACAGGACGCCGCCGTGCAGGACCTCGACGCCGCCGGCTGCAGGACCTCCACGACACGTTGGCTGCAGGACCTCGACGCCGGCTGCCCCTCCACGACATCGCCGCCCTCTCCCCTCCCTCCCCTCCCCGAGGTGCTTCCCCTTTCCCCCTCCTCCCTCCCCTACCGAACTCCTGCAGCCAAGGTGTTTGTAAAAATTCCAAAGAGAAATTTTAGTTCCTGTTTTTGATTCTGTTGTTGATTGCTAGTAGCCTTGCTGCGAATTGCTTTTAGTGCTGGTTGATGTTAGTTGAGATGAAAAAATTGAGATGAAAAAATTGTTAGTGCATATGCAGTAGCAAATTTGCTAAGTGTTAAATAGGTTAGTGCTAGCTAGGTTAGTTTAGTTGCTGTTAGGTTAGTTGCTTGTTGTGACAGGGAGCTCAGATCCTTGTTTGTTTGATGTTTTGCTTAAGGGAACTCTCTGGATAGAATTGTTAGTGAAACTAGTGTTTCTGCCACTTTTAGGATTAAGTTAATTAGTTGCTGCCCACTTTGTGTTAGTTGCTGCTAAGTATTTGTGTTGCTGCCCACTTTGTGTTAGTTGCTGCTAAGTATTTGTGTTGCTTGGTGTTAATTTATTGCAACCTTGCTTTAACGAGTCGGATGAAACCCTGTAGCAACCTTGCTTAAGTCGACCATCCTTCATTGGATAGCATTTTGGGTTAGGGTTGATGCTGCATTTTGATTATTTCACTAATGGTCACTGGTTTGATTAGCTCCCAAAACCATCATGGATAATTGAGCAAACTATTTCAAATCCTTTCAAACTTGATTTGATAAGGAAGATGAGATGGAGTAGATGAGATCTATAAAGGTGCATTTCCCAAATTTTCAAGATTTAATCAAATGGGAAAGGCCTAGAAATGCTATCTGTTAACATGAGTGAAGATAGGTTTTACTTGACAGTTTTGGAGTTAGAGAATTTTTACTATCCAGAACAAATTCTCATGTGTTCTCCAACTTCTATATAGGCTATGTGGTGGAGTTAGAGAATTTTTACTTGACAGTTTTGGAGTTAGAAATGCTATCTGTTAACAGCTCACATGCTACTCTTTGATTGCAGGAAAGCGAAGAGAGATACACAGCCATTGTGCAACCGTGCCAGTGGTGGCCACCTTTTCCAGAAAAGGTAGCTGAGATGGTTCTGTGGTGGTGGTCTTCTGGCCACCACATTAATTCTTGTGGTGGTTTTTTGTGGTTGTTTTGTGGTTGTGGTGGTTCTGTGGTGGTTGTGAGATGGTGGTGGTGGTGGTCTTCTGGCCACCACATTCTTGTGGATGAAATGTTTGCAGGTACCCCGAGAGGCCCTTGAGATTGCCGGAACGTCGATTAACTTCCGTTCCGGCAATTTCGGGTACTCCATATGTCCCTTTTTTAGCAAAGGTCATGCCGGATTTTTTCGTGAAATTTGGCATGACTTTGCTAAAAATAGGACATATGGGGTATTGTGCTTGTGCTCCGACCATCGTGTCGTTGAGATGCCGGCCGTAGATGTGTTTTTTTTTTGTTCGAAATGTTTGCAGGTACCCCGAGAGGCCCTTGAGATTGCCGGAACGTCGATTAACTTCCGTTCCGGCAATTTCGGGTACTCCATATGTCCCTTTTTTAGCAAAGGTCATGCCGGATTTTTTCGTGAAATTTGGCATGACTTTGCTAAAAATAGGACATATGGGGTATTGTGCTTGTGCTCCGACCATCGTGTCGTTGAGATGCCGGCCGGAGGTGCCGGCCGTAGATGTGTTTTTTTTTTGTTGGAAATGCTTGCAGGTACCCCGAGAGGCCCTTGAGATTGCCGGAACGTCGATTAACTTCCGTTCCGGCAATTTCGGGTACTCCATATGTCCCTTTTTTAGCAAAGGTCATGCCGGATTTTTTCGTGAAATTTGGCATGACTTTGCTAAAAATAGGACATATGGGGTATTGTGCTTGTGCTCCGACCATCGTGTCGTTGAGATGCCGGCCGGAGGTGCCGGCCGTAGATGTGTTTTTTTTTTGTTGGAAATGCTTGCAGGTACCCCGAGAGGCCCTTGAGATTGCCGGAACGTCGATTAACTTCCGTTCCGGCAATTTCGGGTACTCCATATGTCCCTTTTTTAGCAAAGGTCATGCCGGATTTTTTCGTGAAATTTGGCATGACTTTGCTAAAAATAGGACATATGGGGTATTGCGACTAGTGCATGGGCCGGGGTATCTTAGTACTTAGTTAGGTGATTTTTTTTCTCTTATATTTGTCATACTAACTTTTTGCCTCTTTTTAATGCAGTGAAAACATGGCCGACAATGACGAGGCTGGGGTTTCTGGAACAAGGGGCGAGGAACCGATGGAGCAAAATATTATGATTCCGAGTTTCATCTCAGCGGCGGTGACAAATACGCTCACGTCGCTCTTTACAACCATATGTGAGTCTGTCAGGGATTGGACTGAAGGAGGGAAAAAAGGGCCTGCCCCAGTGATCAGCTTCGGCTCCAGACAGTACCCAATACTGCCTCCGGAAGATACACCAGATACAGCAGAGAAGAAGAAGAAGCACAGGAAGAGGAGTAAGCCAGCTCCGAAGACGAAACTTAGCACACCGGGGTATGTCCGGAGTGACCCCATGATACCACCCCGTGCGGGTGACTTGTCGTCCCGGTTGCATGAAGCTGGTCAACCGATACTGCCTTCGGAGCTGCTCCACCTCGCAGATGGATGCATGGCCCCTTTGCAACTTGCTATCTTGAAGCTAGAGGACAACCTTCTTAAAGACGAGAATCCGAACTACCCGGTGTTCACTGTCAAGGTGCCAAGGGACTTGGTTGACTTCGTTGATGAATCTCCAGCGGATCTGTTCTTCATATCGTGCGAGGACGTCTTCAACTTGTTTCACTTTAAACGGCTGGACTATAACTTGGTCCGCCTATACGCGCTCAGCCAGGCGATGATGATCAGGAGAGAACAAACCCCGTACGTCAAGGTAGTGGATCCCTACTACATGCGGGACAGCCAGCTGGAGGAAGGATCACCGACACGGGCTAAGGCCACGGAGTACCTCCAGAGAATCATGCTGAACATGAGCACGAAGACCAGCCTTCTTCTGCCTTTCTTTTTCAAGTAAGTCCGCATCTAGTCGCCGCTGTCGTATCTTATGCTTTCTTATAGATTTCTTCTGTTGTGTTGATCCTTTCCAATATTCCGTTTCAATTGTGTTGAGCAGTGACAAGTACTCAGTACTCATCGCCGTGCACCCGAAGTGGTCAACTGCCACATATTTAGACTCAGGGACTACGCCGAAAGACTACACTAGAATTAAGGGTGTTCTCGATGAGGCTCTCGAGGGCTACGCCAAAAACGGAGGTTCCTTCGAGAAGAAAGCGAAACGTATAATTGACAACACACACAAGTTTTACCATGGGACGGGGTTTCATTGCATCAAGCAAAAGTCTGGCAACATGGATGCCTTCTACGTCCTCTTACACATGAAATCGTATGTCCGGGATGCAGTGATAACGAATTTGCCATATCGTCTCCAAGAATGGGCCAAATATGATGAGGATCTCACTGATGATGACCTTAGAGCAGACTTCCATCGCATCCAGTTACAGTTATCGAAAATCATCCTGGAAGATGTCAAGACAGCAGGGGGGTCCTTACACAACGCCAGAGGTAGAAACCTTGCTTCTTTCTTTTCTATATTAGATGAATAAATCATACTCTAGTTATATCATGCATTAATCAAATATATATCCCAACCGATTTTCAGCGTTGTCTAAGTGGGAGATCGAAGAACGCCTAGATAAGCAGAATGACAGGAGGACGTGGATGATGAAAGACGGCATTTATCCGTTTCCGGAGCGGATCAGGAAGAAGGATCCATCATACGGGTTTTTCTCTATTTGATCTTTTTGTGGTAAGTTGATATAAAATATGAGGCATGATTTTTGTAAGTTGATACCAGTTAAGTATGAGGCATGATTGTTAGTTGACCTTAGCTAATTCATTTCTAGAATGCCGATGATTAAAATGTTGTGACACTATGTGACGCAGAGATGGCGTCAGTGAAACTTGTGATATGCAGGAATACAAACTCAAGGGCCTCTCGGCAAACCGTTCCCGGCGCCGCTCCGCTCGTAGCGCTCGCGAAGAAGGCTACATGAGATCGTCGTGTTCCCGCTATTGCTCACCGTCAACGCCGAGATGTAATCTATTCGATCCTAGTGTAGGCGGTGAACACTTCATTTTGTAACGTGGGAAACGATTCGATGAACTTTTGTATATCTCAACAATTGTGTAAAACTTCCGCACTTTTGTATCAACTTGTGATGACATATATTAGTAATGTGTTTGTTTTGATATATCTGTGAAAATATATCTCTGTTTCTGTTATATCTGTGTAAATATGAAATATACATGTATTCTGGTATTATACTGGTATTTGTATGAATATACGGGTACAGTACTGCGCAGTAATTCTGTGGCGCACCCATGACTATTCTGTGGCGCACCCTATTCTGTGGCGCATGGTTACACGGGTGCGCCACAGAATAGTTATTCTGTGGCGCACCAGTCGCGGTGCGCCACAGAATAGCCACTATTCTGTGGCGCATGGGTGGTGCGCCACAGAATAGCTTATTTAGTGGCGACTATTCTGTGGCGCACCACCCATGCGCCACAGAATAGCAAAATGGTGCGCCACAGAAAAGCTTTTCTGTACTAGTGATATGGTTTATTCTGGATCAACAGAGGCAAAATAAGAGATACCTCGGTTCTTCCTGGCATGATTGGTTTGCCAGAAAAGAGTTCTACAACAATACACCCTGTACTCCACATATCTATAGCAACACCATACTCCGTGGCACCAAGCAAAAGCTCTGGTGGTCTGTACCACAATGTCACAACTCGGCTAGTTAGTGGTTGCGGGTTGTCGGGGTCATAAGATATTGCCAGGCCAAAGTCTGCCATCTTCAGTACTCCATTGCTGTCAATCAAGTGGTTCGAGCCTTTGATGTCTTGATGCAGAACTCCATTTTTGTGGCAATGACCAAGTCCATGAAGCAGCTGCTGAACGAAGCATTTTATCTGATATTCATGTTTAACTGTTTTAGTCAACGCAAGTCTCTTAGCTGTTCAATGCAAGAGTGGGACGATAACTACCTGTGGCTCGGTGAGTTCAGCCCTGGGGTTGCAATAAGACCGGAAAGGTCATGTTCCATGTATTCGAAAACAAGATACAGGCTTTGTGATACACGGGATGTTACAATTCCTTCAAGCTTTATGATATTTGGATGATCCAGTCTCCGAAGAATATGGATTTCTCTTGCCATAAAGCGAACACTTTCAGGATCCATGTTGACGAACCGCACCTTTTTTAGTGCGACAATCTTCCCTGTTTCAAGATCTCGAGCTTTATACACAATACTGTAAGTTCCTTGTCCAATCTACAACTCAAAAGAAACCATTCAATTATTCAAGCAATTTAAATCAGGAAAAATCTAAAATACATAACCCACACCATCAATTTAGTTCTTCACCATGTCTAATGTTAGAGTACGTGATGGGCCTGGGCCCGTTAGTCTTAGGGTTTGCTTAGGGCTCAAGTAAGACTTGCTTGGGAGTCAAGTAAACCTCTCTATATAAGGAGAGGAGATGTATCAATCTAATGAAGCAAGAATTAAGAAGGAAAACCCTTCCCTCTTGCCCGGCCGTGGGAATGGACCCCCGGCCGGCTCCCTCGCGCCCTCGCAGCCCTATCTCTCCCGCTCAAACCCTAGCAACCATAACATTTGGTATCAGATTGCTCAGGATCGACGATGTCTTCGGGCCTTCCTACCGCCTCCGTCGCTAGCATCTCCAGCGCGCCAGCCACCACCACGGCGGCGCCGCCAAGCACCTCCGGACTGGCCGCCTCCAACTTGACGCCGGTCCTCAACCCGGCCGCCGTCCTCTCTCCGGCGGAGATGTCGACGGCAATCCGCGATCTCACCACCGCCGTCCAAGGGATCTGCCTCTTCCTGGCCGGTCCCTACGGACCGCCGCCGGCCGCGCCATCAGTCGCCGCCTATGGGCCGACGCTGCTGCCCTGGCAGCCGCCGCACCAGGCGGCCTCCGCCGCGATCGCCGGGCCGTGGGAGCCGTGGGAGCCGACGCTGCTGCTGTCGTCGCCGCCACTCGACGCCAGGCTGCTGCAGCCGCCGCTGCCGCTGTCCATCTCCGGGCCGATCTATACGGCGGCCTGGGCGTTGATGACCAACAAGTATAGGGGGTGTATCGTAGTACTTTCGATAAATAAGAGTGTCGAACCCAACGAGGAGCAGAAGGTGCTGACAAGGAGTTTCGGTAAAGGTTTCACTGTAAATGCTAGCAGACAAGTTTTTAGGGGTTTTTGATATAGCAGGTAAATAAAATGCGAGTAAGTAAAAGACAGTAATAATAATTGCAGCAAGTGGCCCAATCCTTTTTAGAGCAAAGGACAAGCCGGTTGGTTTACTTATGATGACAAAATGTTCTTGAGGACACACGGGATTCTAGTCAAGTGCTTTCGCTTCACATAGTTGATTAATCTTCATTGTTTTGATAAGTGTTGTGTGGGTGAACCTATGCTAATGCACCGCCCTTACTTGGACTAATACATACTTGTGATTATACCCTTGCAAGCATCCGCAGTTACAAGAAAGTAATTAAGATAAATCTAACCACAGCCTTAAACTCTGAGATCCTACGCTCCCTTGTGCACCGGTATACTAACGGGGGTTTAGGTTTCTGTCACTCCGGCAACCCCACAATTAGCAACCAAATACACAATGCATTCCTCTAGGCCCATAAAGGTGAAGTGTCATGTAGTCGACGTTCACACGACACCACTAGAAGAATAACACCACAACTTAAATATCAAACCATTAAATATTACTCAACATAATTCCACTACTAACAGCGTGACTTCTCCCATGTCCTCAAGAACTAAACAAACTACTCACAAGACATCATATGGATCATGATCAGAGGTGATATAATGATGGATAACAATCTGAACATATACTTTAATTCACCGATAAAACTCAATAGCATCAACCACAAGGTAATTAACACCGGGAGAGTTTCCCCTATGAACTAAACAAAGTATAGCCCTAGATGTTACAGCGGAACGAGATGGTGCAGCGGTGATGGTGGTGACGGTGATGGAGATGATGATGATCCCGATGAAGTCCAGCACGATGACGATGAGGATGGCGATGATCTCCCCCCTCCGGGAGGAATTTCCCCGGCAGATTTCTCCCTGCCGGAGAGCTTTTTCTCTCTCTGTTGTTTCCGCCTCGTGGAGGCGGCGGAATATTTTCTCTCCCCCGTGTCTTAGGGTTTCTGGGGGATGAAGTACGCGAAGGGGGAGCGCCTGAGTGGGCCAGGGACCACACCTACCTGGGCGCGGCCAAGGGGGCCCGCGCCCAGGGGTGGTGTGGGCCCCTCCTGGCCCATCTCAGCCTCCCCTTTTGGCTAGTCCATCTTCTGATAAAATAGGAACATCTGTCTTCTGGAAATATTTTTAGCTCCAGAAATATAGTGTCCTGATGGTGCTTTTTCCAGCTGAAATCTGACTCCGGCAGTTAATTATCCAATATCATCAAACATGCAAAATAAGACAAAATAACATAAGTAACACATCTTAATATGAAATATATCATTGAATAACAGTAAATTATGCTATAAAATAGTGATGCAAAATGGACGTATCAACCCCCCCAAGCTTAGACCTCGCTTGTCCCCAAGCGAAAGCTGAGCTCAGTAAACTAGAACAAAAGTTTATGGAGTGAAGCGTCGATAATAAAGAATACGGACAAGAAGCATCAGTATTTACTAAACAACACAATCATTTTAAACAGCAACTACTCTTCATATAACCTAACTTGAACATGAGTAGTGAAACAACCACAATAAAAATACACGAAGGAAATTATAGATTAGTAATGGCACACTTCATTCTTGGTCATAGAACAATAAGCAATCAATACTTATCTTTCGAAAGGAGTCTTTATATTAGAGCTTATATTGCAGAACTTCCACACTCAATTATCACACCTTCTTTACAGTCATTGATAACTTGCAAAGCTATATTCTTAGAGGCAAAAGTCTTTGTGCTAAGACAAGGAAGGATAAAAGACATGATCGACAATATTAATGATATATATGGTTGAATCACAACAACTCAAATGCTTGCTCAAGGAAGAAGGAAATAGGTGTACTGACTCAACATGAAAAGTAAAAGAAAGGCCCTTCGCAGAGGGAAGCAGGGATTAAGTCATGTGCTAGAGCTTTTAGTTTTTGAAATCATATAGAGAGCAAAAATTAAGTTTGAGAGGTGTTTGTTAATTGTCAACGAATGGTAGCGGGTGAAAACAGTATTCTCCCTGTCAAACAGACTTTTAAGAGCGGCTCCCATGAAGGACGTTATTTCTACCAGCAAGGCAGATCATCCCTCTTTCTCTTTGGTTTACACACATGCAGATATTTCACTGTTTGTCATTGCTTACTGATGAATCAGGGCAAAAGTGTGAAGAGAATTTTGGTTAAAGTTGTAATTAATTGGGACTGGGCACCCGTTGCCAGCTCTTTTTGCAAATTATTGGATAAGCGGATGTATATGCCACTAGTCCAGGTGTAAAGTCATTTGACAAGTAGAATAAAGATAACCACACTACTTCCTCATGAGCTAGTAAACATTGACACAAAAGGGAATAATAACATTTTGAATAATTTAAAGGTAGCACATGAAAAATTTACTTGGAGTGGCAAGAAATACCACATATAGGTAGTTATGGTGGACACAAATGGCATGGGTTTGGCTCAAGGATTTGGATGCACGAGAAGCATTCCCTCTCAGTACGGTGGTTAAGGCTAGCAAGGTGTGTAGCAAGCATAAAAGTTGGGGATACACACAAATATACATGTAATAGAACCACATGCTATCTTCCCTGTAAGCACAAATGTTTTAACTCAAAGAATACTAATCTTATTGGCTAGCAAGAAAGAAAGATAAAGGGATAATATTTTTGCATGTAATTCCCTCCTTCTACTTAAGTTTTCATGGTATTGCTAATGACCAATACTAAGTTTGCCACAACTAATATAATTACTTGATGTACCCAAAAGTGGCGTCAATACCAATGGCAAGATCAGCACATAGAAGATTGCAACTAAAATAAAGTACCGAAAGTAAAGGTGGAACTTCTCATTAATATTCTGAACAAAACACACTCAAACCAACGGATACATGGATAACTAAAGGTGACACTCCACATCGCAAACCATCTTATAAGATAACTTCTCTACTCATGATATGACCACGAAATTATAAAAACGAAAGGATAAAGATGATACTGGGCACTCCCCCAAGCTTGGAACAAGCCAAGGGAGTGCCATTACCCCTTGACGATTTAGGCTTGATCTCTTGGTGGTGAAGAAGACTCCTCGTCATCAAATTTCCAAGGCAGAGGCTCCCCATCAACGAAAGAGGATTTGGTTTCCAAGAACCTGAAACTAGCAGCTGAGCTTATGCGTTTGAACCTAGCTTCATACTCACAGTTTTGGTTTTGAAGATCGTAAATTTGCCCTTGTAACTTGGATGTTTCACTAAGTGCGAAGATTATCCCACAGCTTATCAGTCTCCTTCTTGTGTTCATCAATAAGCTCATCAATGATCTTGTGGTTGATCTCCACTCCGCGCTCTATCATCTTCTGGTACCGGAAAACTTCATGCTCTACTTCTTCTAGCCTAGCCTTCATGTCCCCTTCAACCTTGGGTCCCTTGACATCTTCTCGAACAAGGACTCCATCCACAAGCCGCATCTCTTGAGGGTGCTGCTTCAGCTCATTGATGTATGGGTTGACGACGTTCTTGAAGAAGGTATCCTTCGGAGCCCCGGATGAAGACATCTTCTAATCTTGGAGCTAAACCTGGCAGAAACAGCTCGAAAACAAAACTCGACGAAAACACGATATACGGACCTCGGAGATCCGGGGATTATATAGCAAAAAGTTTTACGACAAAAGGAAGGTACAGGACGAAACGGGGTCGGAGACGGGCTCCGAGGAGCCCACACCCACCAGGCGCGGCCAGGGTGGGCCCGCGCCCAGGGGTGGTGTGGTGCCCTCGGGCACCGTTTCCTACCCTTTTCCGACTCATAATTTTCCATATTATAAAAACAATAAAATTAAGTTGGAAAGTAAATCGCGAACTTTTTCTTACCGAAACTGTTACCTATTCCAAATCAGCTTCTGCAGTTGTCTGAATTTGACTTTTTATAAAATCTCTGGAGTTACCACTTTGATAAATCAACATCTTCATTATAAGAATCTCCAGAAATGTAATGCTTGAGTCTTTGACCATTAACCACTTGTGGTCTGTCCCCATCTAGTGAATTGATTTTAATCGCACCTGAGCGATAGACCTCCTCATGATATAAGGTCCTTCCCATTTTGAAAGTAATTTTCCTGCAAAAAATCTGAGACGAGACCTATACAATAAAACTTTTTCACCTACGTTAAATTCTCTCTTAAGAATTCTTCTATCATGCCATTGCTTAACTTTCTCTTTAAAGAGCCTAGCATTTTCATAAGCTGCATTTCTCCATTCATCTAAAGAATTCAAATTAAGCAATCTCTTTTTACCGGCAAGTTTAAAATCTCTATTAAGTTCTTTCACCGCCCAATAGGCTTTATGTTCTAATTCTAGAGGCAAATGACAAGCTTTTCCATAAACCATTTTGTAAGGAGACATTCCCATAGGATTTTTATAAGCAGTTCTATAAGCCCACAAAGCATCGTTAAGCTTTTTAGACCAATTTTTTCTAGATTTATTAACAGTCTTTTGCAAAATAGATTTAATCTCTCTATTTGATAATTCTACTTGACCACTTGTTTGGGATGATATGGTGAAGCAATTCTATGATTAACATCATACTTAGCTAAGTTTTTCTAAAAGCACCATGATAAAATGAGAACCACCATCAGTCATGAGATATCTAGGCACACCAAACCTTGGAAAGATAATATCTTTAAGCATTTTTAATGATGTCTCACCATCAGCACTAGAAGTTGGTATAGCTTCTACCCATTTAGTAACATAATCAACAGCAACAAGTATGTGAGTATAACCATTTGAGGAGGAAAAGGACCCATAAAGTCAAATCCCCAACAGTCAAAAGGTTCAATAACAAGAGAATAATTCATAGGCATTTCATTACGTCTACTAATGTTACCTACTCTTTGACATTCATCACATGATAAAACAAATTTTCTTGCATCTCTAAAAAGGGTAGGCCAATAAAAACCTGATTGTAGAACCTTTTGTGCAGTTCTATCTCCAGCGTGATGTCCTCCATAAGCACTTCCATGGCATTTGCTCAATATTTCTTTCTGTTCATACTCAGGAACACATCTTCGCATAATGCCATCTACTCCTTCTTTATACAAATGTGGGTCATCCCAAAAATAATGCCTCAAATCATAAAAGAACTTTCTTCTTTGCTGAGCTGTAAAGGTCGGAGGCAAATACTTGGCAACAATAAAGTTAGCATAATCAGCATACCAAGGACTTTCGCGTGAGCTTACCTTTATCGCAGCCAATTGTTCATTTGGAAAACTATCATTAACAGGTATAGGATCATCTGAAATGTTTTCTAATCTAGACAAATTATCAGCAACAGGATTTTCAGCACCTTTCCTATCTACAATATGTAAATCAAATTCTTGCAGTAAAAGTACCCATCTTATGAGCCTAGGCTTAGCATCTTTCTTTTCCATAAGGTATCTAATAGCAGCATGATCAGTGTGAATAGTAACTTTTGAATCAACAATATAAGGTCTAAATTTATCACAAGCAAAAACAACTGCTAAAAATTCCTTTTCAGTAGTAGCATAATTCTTTTGAGCGGCATCAAGTGTTTTACTAGCATAATGAATAACATTTAACTTCTTGTCTACCCGCTGTCCAAGAACAGCTCCTACAGCAAAATCACTAGCATCACACATTATTTCAAAAGGTAAAGTCCAATCAGGAGGTTGAACAACAGGAGCTGTGATTAAAGCCTTTTTTAGAGTTTCAAAAGCTTCCTTGCAATCATCATCAAAAACAAAAGGTACATCTTTTTGAAGAAGATTAGTGAGGGGTTTTGAAATTTTAGAAAATCTTTAATAAACCTCCTATAAAACCGGCATGACCAAGAATACTACGGATACCTTTCACATCCCTTGGACAGGGCATTTTCTCGATTGCTTCAACTTTAGCTCTGTCCACTTCAATACCTCTTTCAGAAATTTTGTGCCCTAGGACAATTCCTTCATTAACCATGAAATGACATTTCTCCCAATTAAGAACAAGATTAGTCTCCTCACATCTCTGCAAAACTTTATCAAGATTGTGCAAGCAATTATCAAAGGAAGTTCCGTAGACGGAAAAATCGTCCATGAATACTTCCACAATTTCTTCACAAAAACCATGAAAAATAGCAGACATGCATCTTTGGAACGTAGCAGGAGCATTACACAAACCAAAAGGCATACGTCTATAAGCATAAGTTCCATAAGGACAAGTAAAAGTAGTTTTCTCTTGATCTTGTGCTTTAACAGCAATTTGTGAGAATCCAGAATAACCATCAAGGAAACAAAAATGAGTTTTCTTAGACAACCTTTCTAACATTTGATCAATAAAAGGCAAAGGATAATGATCTTTCTTAGTTACTTTATTGACCTTTCTAAAATCAATGCACATCCTATACCCAACTACTACTCTTTGAGGAATAAGTTCATCATTTTCATTTGGTACAACAGTAACTCCTCCTTTCTTAGGGACACAATGCACAGGACTTACCCATCTACTATCAGCAATAGGATAAATTATACCAGCATCAAGAAGTTTTAATACCTCATTTCTTACCACTTCTTTCATCTTAGGGATCAAGCGACGCTGATGCTCAACAACAGGTTTTGCATCGGGTTCAATGTTGATGGCATGTTGACATATAGTAGGAGAAATCCCCTTTAAATCATCCAAAGTGTATCCCATAGCTCCTCGATGTTTCTTTAGTACTTCTAATAACCTTGCTTCTTCATTACCTGAAAGTTTAGAACTAATAATAGCAGGATATATTTCTTTCATCAAGATAAACATATTAAGATTATCAGGCGGTTTTAAATCGAAGACAGGATCTTCCTTAGGAGGCGCTGAGGTACCCAAATCTTCCACAGGCAAATTATGCTTAAGTATTGGTGGTTGACGAAGAAAGGCATTGTCAATCTCATTCCTTCCTCCATAAATACTTCACTTTCGTGTTCCTCCATGAATTGCTGCAAGGCATTGTTAGGAGCAACAGCAATAGAAGCAAGTTGTTCAATTGAAATTCTCATTAGGTAATTCAGTTTCATAAAGTTTTTACCAAACTTAGAAAATTAAACTCATAAGATTCTCCATTAAATTTAGTATAATTTTCTCTTTCTACAATCTATAATGCACCACATGTATTCAAGAAAGGCCTACCAAAAATAATGGGACAAGTTTTACTAGCAACAGAACCAAGTACTAGAAAATCAGCAGGGTATTTAGTCTTACCACATAAAACTTCAACATCTCTCACAATACCAATTGGAGAGATAGTTTCTCTATTAGCAAGCTGAATAACCACATCAATCTCCTCAAGTTCGCAAGGACCAATTTCATGCATAATTTCTTTATAAAGATCAAAAGGAATAGCACTAGAACTTGCACCAATATCACATAAACCATAATAGCAATGTTCTCCTATTTTGACTGAAAGCACAGGAACACTTGTTTTCCTAGCTCTACTGGATGTGAAACAATATTAGAGGCATCTTCACAAAAGATAATATGTCCTCCTTCTACATTTTCAGTTACCAAATCCTTTACTATTGCTATTGTGGGTTCAACCGCTATTTGTTCAGCAGGTTCTAAAGCTTTCTTTGCACTTTTATTAACCACACTAGCTATGATAGAATGTTCCTAATTTTAACAGGAAAAGGTGGTTTCTCAATATAAGGTTCTGGCAAGATACGATCAACTGTATGAACTTCAATGTTTTTTATTGGCAGAATTAATTATCTTTGTAAGGCAAATGATACTTATTGCAACTTTCTTTAGGAACATCAAGATAAGAGGCAAAAGCCTTGTAACAGTTTGCAATAACTTGAGAATCAAGACCATACATATCATAGAGATTACGAAAATTATCAGTATTCATAAAAGTTTAATGCATTCGTAATCATACTTTATACCTGATTCTCTACCTTTGTCGTTCTCCCATCCTTCAGTATTTTCCTCAATCCGATCAAGAAGGTCCCATTTAACTTCTCTTTTTACGTGTAAATGATCCAGCACAAGAGGTATCCAATAGAGTTTTATCTTGAAGAGAAAGCCTTGCATAGAAGTTATCAATAACGACATTACCAGGAAGCTCATGAATGGGGCATTTGAGCATTAATGATTTCAATCTCCCCCACGCTTGGGCAATACTTTCTCCATCATGAGGCCAAAAATTATATATATGATTCCGATCTTGATGAATTTCACTAGGAGGATAAAATTTAGAATAAAAGAGAGGCACAATTCCTCCCAGCCAATAGAACGCCATTCTTCAGCATCCTATACCATTTTGCAGCTTTACCAGTCAACGATATAGAGAACAATTTCTTCTTGACCTCTTCCATTGAAATACCTGCACACTTGAACAACTCGCATAATTCATGAATAAATAGCAAATGATCCCAGGAGGGACAGTTCCATCTCCTGCATAGCGGTTATTCGTAACTCGTTCAACAATTTTCATAGGTATTTTAAATGGAATTACTTGATCAGGTGGTTCCTCTTCTACTACCGTAGCAGTGGTAGTAGTATTTCCAAACAGGGATTCAAATGGAGATCTCTCCATGATAAAATAAAGTAGCAAGCAGAAATAAAAAAGCACCTACAGTAAAAGTTTCCCTTACCAATTCCACTCACCAATAGCGCTTCACTCCCCGGCAACGGCGCCAGAAAATAGTCTTGATGACCCACAAGTATAGGGGGTGTATCGTAGTACTTTCGATAAATAAGAGTGTCGAACCCAACGAGGAGCAGAAGGTGCTGACAAGGAGTTTCGGTAAAGGTTTCACTGTAAATGCTAGCAGACAAGTTTTTAGGGGTTTTTGATATAGCAGGTAAATAAAATGCGAGTAAGTAAAAGACAGTAATAATAATTGCAGCAAGTGGCCCAATCCTTTTTAGAGCAAAGGACAAGCCGGTTGGTTTACTTATGATGACAAAATGTTCTTGAGGACACACGGGATTCTAGTCAAGTGCTTTCGCTTCACATAGTTGATTAATCTTCATTGTTTTGATAAGTGTTGTGTGGGTGAACCTATGCTAATGCACCGCCCTTACTTGGACTAATACATACTTGTGATTATACCCTTGCAAGCATCCGCAGTTACAAGAAAGTAATTAAGATAAATCTAACCACAGCCTTAAACTCTGAGATCCTACGCTCCCTTGTGCACCGGTATACTAACGGGGGTTTAGGTTTCTGTCACTCCGGCAACCCCACAATTAGCAACCAAATACACAATGCATTCCTCTAGGCCCATAAAGGTGAAGTGTCATGTAGTCGACGTTCACACGACACCACTAGAAGAATAGCACCACAACTTAAATATCAAACCATTAAATATTACTCAACATAATTCCACTACTAACAGCGTGACTTCTCCCATGTCCTCAAGAACTAAACAAACTACTCACAAGACATCATATGGATCATGATCAGAGGTGATATAATGATGATAAAATCTGAACATATACTTTAATTCACCGATAAAACTCAATAGCATCAACCACAAGGAGTAATTAACACCGGGAGAGTTTCCCCTATGAACTAACAAAGTATAGCCCTAGATGTTACAGCGGATGAGATGGTGCAGCGGTGATGTGGTGACGGTGATGGAGATGATGATGATCCCGATGAAGTCCAGCACGATGACGATGAGGATGGCGATGATCTCCCCCTCCGGGAGGGAATTTCCCCGGCAGATTTCTCCCTGCCGGAGAGCTTTTTCTCTCTCTGTTGTTTCCGCCTCGTGGAGGCGGCGGAATATTTTCTCGTCCAACCCCGTGTCTTAGGGTTTCTGGGGGATGAAGTACGCGAAGGGGGAGCGCCTGAGGTGGGCCAGGGACCCACACCATACCTGGGCGCGGCCAAGGGGGCCCGCGCCCAGGGGTGGTGTGGGCCCCTCCTGGCCCATCTCAGCCTCCCCTTTTGGCTAGCTCCATCTTCTGATAAAATAGGAACATCTGTCTTCTTGGAAATATTTTTGGAGCTCCAGAAATATAGTGTCCTGATGGTGCTTTTTCCAGCTGAAATCTGACTCCGGCAGTTAATCATCCAATAATCATCAAACATGCAAAATAAGACAAAATAACATAAGTAACACATCTTAATATGAAATATATCAATAATAACAGTAAATTATGATATAAAATAGTGATGCAAAATGGACGTATCAGGCGCCGCCGCACATCCAGTCGCCACCGGCGCCATCCCAACAGTACGGCGGGCCCTTCCGCTTCGCCGGTCCTTACGCCGGTCCGACGGTGCGCCGTTCCACGGGGGGTCCTCCATGGTCACAGCACCGGCGCTGACCCCGTACGGCCGCCGCCGCCACACTCGGCCGCGACCACGGCGCCGGTCATCACGTTCCAGCATGGGATGCCCTACGACGGGACTGTGACGACCTCGTTCCCAGCAGCGCCACCGCCATCCCAGGGCGATCCCATCCAGCAGATCAAGTTCCCGCCGTCGCCGTCACCGCTTCCGGCTTGGATCGCTCCCCACCACGTGTCGGCGGCGGTGCGACTGCAGGCTGCTGCGCGCGGCCTCCTAGCGCGTCGGCATGTGCGGGAGATGCGTGATTTGCAGCTGCAGCTCCTCCAAGTTGCGCTTCGCGGCGCAACGGACCTCGATCTTGTCGCTGCGTCGGGGATCTTGGGCATGCGGTTTCCCCAAGGGCGGCGGGCATGCTGTTTTTCCCGCGGGCAGCGACCTCCAAGTCTGCGACATCGACAGTCAGCCGGCGGGGAGAAGACATGGCGTCACCGACAGGAGCACACCGCGTGGCACCGCTGCATTCCGCCGCCGGCCGCCGCGAGGGCTCCTTTGGTCCCGATGGTGTCCATGGGATCCAGGGGGCTGCAAACGCAAAAGTTCGGCGCGCGGAGGATTCTCGCCTTATCGTTCGGAGTCAAAAATAAAGAGTCGGAGTCTAATTCTGGTTAGCTTATTTCAGGTCAATACAATAGGCCGAGATGTAAAAGGCTTGTTTTTAGGCGTTAGGTTTGTGTGGAGTCGAGTCGTCGTTAGGTTGCAGCTCGAGGACGAGCTGCATGTCCAGGTGGGGTGTAGTGTTAGAGTATGTGATGGGCCTGGGCCCGTTAGTCTTAGGGTTTGCTTAGGGGTCAAGTAAGCCTTGCTTGGGAGTCAAGTAAACCTCTCTATATAAGGAGAGGAGATGTATCAATCTAATGAAGCAAGAATTAAGAAGGAAAACCCTTCCCTCTTGCCCGGCCGTGGGAAAGGACCCCGGCCGGCTCCCTCGCGCCCTCGCAGCCTCTCTCTCCCGCTCAAACCCTAGCAAGGTTTGATCCAATGAATGTTGACAGTGATAATGATGAATGGGAGGGAAGTGATGATGATGAGTTTGCGGTCACAGAAAAGGGTGATGATGATTTGCCGCTTGAGTCTCTTACTGATCAAGATGATGGTGCATGCAATCAGCTTCCCTCCAAGGGAAACTTACATGAAGAGTCCAGTGAAGAAGATGAGCTTGACTGCTATAGTGGGGAGAGACAAGAAAACTACTGTGTGGATGGCGATGTCATGGTGGCCGGTCTTCCCGTGCTGTCCTTTATGGACCATAACCAGGAGGCAGCCATGTTTGACACAGATGCTCAAGATGACTCGTGCACATCATTTGAGGCTCATCATGTTGGTGTTGCAGATGGGACGCACACTGATATTGCTGGAGATCACTACGATGGCTTTGGTGGTGTTGCAGATCATGGATACTTCGGTGGCCATTGCGACCGAAAAGCTTGGGATATTGGTTTCGTGAGCGTGTGGGAGAAGGACGAATTTCTTTCGACGAACAATGTCAAAGAAGAGGTATTCGGAAAGGGTTCTTGTGAAAATGGGAAGGACTCTTCTACTGACCAGGGCATTATGTAAAGAACGGGCCTGGTTTCTTTTTCAAGAGCGAAAGCTCAGCAGCTCAACCTGCTTTTGAAATTTGTACAGCAGTAGCTCTTCCTTTTTTGATTGATTCACTTGTCTGTAGAAATCCCATCTCTGTCCTGATAACATCTGTTTGAGCAATGCTATTTCATTCTCATGATGAAATGTGTATTTGTAGCTATCTGTCATCTGTCGATGATGTCATGTAGCCTGTTGTAGCCTCAATGTACTGTTGTCATGACAAAAGTTTGATGACCTAAGCATTTTTCCATATGCTGGCGACAGTCAATACGATGCACATTTTGGTCGAATATGCTTGTCAAACCCTGATATTTCTATCTTTTCTGTGTTGACCTCAATTCCCAAAGCACATGGGTGTACAATTCTGTAAGAATCCGAAGTCAATAAATATTTAAACATGAAATTTTGCTCCAATTTGGCTTTGCTTCTCGGTCATTAAGCTTTGCTATTTCCTACAACCTACATTTCGGAAGTTTTCGTGGCAACACAGAGCAGGTGTTTGTGTATGACATGGCCCACTGATAGTGAAGTGCTGAAGTTCAGCAATTTTAGTTTCCTTTGTTTGCCCATAAATGGTTCCACTTCTGACCATCGGTCCCATGAAAAATCGAATGTCAAGGGATAGCCTTTGGGAACACCTCGAGTCTCCAAAAACACAAACATTGAATATTTCATGAAAATCAGCCCGACGAGCAAAAAACAGCATACGAACTCCGAATAAAGTGTGCTATATCCTCTGAGAAGTTAGAACACATTCAGTAAACCTGAACTTAGACTTGCACGTGCTGGATCCTTTTTCCGGATTGTGGGCAAGTTATGAACCTGAGCTGCCGTGGCTTGAGGAAAATGGCCAAGCTATTGATCCGTGAAATTGTATGGCCCAAGGCCCAAGCTATTAATCCGTGAAATTCTAGGGGGCGTGTTTCCGGTGGAATTCCAAGGCGGTGAAACCTATATGACGCTCGTTAGCGTCCCTTAAGGCGCGCGCCGCCTGAAGAGTTCCCTCCCGAAGCGTTCTTTCGGGCCAGCCCATGTTTTCCACGCGAAGCGTTCAAATCTGGCGAGGCGAATGATCTGGTCTCCTTTTTTTTCATTTTCGTTTTCCTTTTCTTTTTTCTTTTCATTTTTCCTGTTTCTGTTATTCGTTTTTCATTTTATTTTATTTTTTTTCTTTTTCGTTCATTTTAATTTGTTTTTTGAGATGGTTCCAGATTTAAAAATGGTTCCACATTTAAAATGATTCTAAATTAAAAATGGTTCGAAATTAGAAAATTGTTCATTTTTAAAAATGGTTTCATTTTAAAACTGATTCCAAATTAAAAAATGGTTCCATTTTGAAAATGGTTGCAATTTTAAAAATGGTTCCGAGTTTAAAATGGTTCCAAATAGAAAATAGTTCCAAATTCAAAAAGGTTCCATTTTGAAAATGGTTCCAAATTAAAAAATGGTTCCAAATTTAAAAATGTTTCAAAATGGTTCCAAATTAAAAAAGGTTCCAAATTTAAATATGGTTCCGAATTTAAAATGGTTCCAAATTTAAACTGGTTCCAAATTTAAAAATGGTTCCATTTTGAAAATGGTTCCAAATTTTAAAATGGTTCCAATTTTAAAAATGGTTCCAATTTTAAAAATTGAAAATTGTTCCAAATTTAAAAAGGTTCCGAATTAAAAATGGTTCCATTTTAAAAAATGGTTCCAAATTTAATAATTGTTCATTTTTTAAAATGGTTCCAAATCTTTTTTGGTTCATCTACATATATCGTTCACTTTTTATTTTCACTCAGTTGAAGTACAAACATCTACACAGTTTCTGCTAAAAACTAATATGCCGTTGTGTTTCAATTCCCAAGTCTTTTGCTACCAACCGCTTTGCCAGACTGGAACGCACCGTCCACGTAAGAATGCATCTGTGAACCAAACGGCGAGGAAGCAGTAGAAAAGGAGAACGAAGCACCAGACGTGAAACAGACGCGACGCGCCAGCGAACCGTTATTTGGGTCGGCCCACGTAAGGATTCTAGTAGGCGGCGCGGGAGGTTAGCGCCGCTAACGAGCGACACAAATCACCCCCCTTCCAAGGCTATGGCAACTCACCCGTGTTTCCCACTTTCCCTCAACCATAGACACAGACCAAAAAAAAAGAGAAAACCCTAGATCGCCAATTTCCCCAAATTAGTCGCTTCATCCCTTGGATCTCTTCGGCTGCGCGTCTTCCTCTGGCCACCCTCCCTTCCTTAACTAGGCGCTGAGAATTCAGAGTGTCTGTGCGGGCAACATAAGTTTTTTTTTGAATTTGCTCACGAACAGACTAGCTCGAGTTGACTATTCGATTGATTTTAATCCGGGGGAGCTCTTTGTTCAAAGACTGCATAATCAGCGAATAATCGTACAGTCTGTGACCCAAAAAGTGAGTGCAGTGGGTTCTGTATCACAGTATGGATTTTTCTTAGCAAATACCTTTTCTTTTTCTCTACGCAAAAGTCTGAACATGCTCCTAGTTGTTCATGCATATTTGTGAATCACAATCCTCCAAACATTGCCCATTACATATTGTTCACGCATATTTGTGAATCACAATCCTCCAAATTCCAAACATAGCGACCAGTTGCTTTACCAGGGGCATACATTGGACTTCCGGCCTACTTCTGTTGCTTTATTGCAACTGTATCTTGACCAGTGACCAATGACCTCAGGGGAGGGAGGTCAGCAGACTCCCTTTGAGCCCTTGGAGTGTGATGCTTTTGTAACCCTAATTGTTGCCCTACTAAGCGTTGCCATTTGATTTCTGCTTCAGGACTTGAATTAATGACGTGGAAAAATCAGAGGCTTGTGATTGATTGCAAAAGAGGCTTGACCAGGGAGCAAAGAGCTACTAACAGGAATATCAAACGCCAACATGCCTCACCATCGATGATTGCAACTGGGATTACTAGTTGTCGCATAAAACAAAGACAGAAGAGTTCTCATGAATTGTGGAAACCTAGAATTGAGAGATGTGAGTCTAATTCACTAATTTCATGTCAATAAAACTTGTTGCTTTCCCTCCTTGTCTCGTATAACGCACACATCAACTTCGATCTTTGATTAGATCTGGATCAATTGTTCACGGACGCTGTTGCTGATGAGGAACAATTTGGTTACCATGAGCATCATGATCGAGTTGTTTCAGACACTCCTTATGAGGAGGAATCATTCGGCGCAAATTCTACTGAAAACGATCGCACCATTGTCTCGCTTGGTTTATTCGATGGTAATTTCCTGCTGCTATATGCTGATTATGAGATTTCCAGATTTAACCACAATCTTATCCAGGAGTTAATATGCTATTTGCATGCTCGGGCATAAGTTTACCACGCGGGCCTGCAGGAGAACACATAACAAGATTTGTTACATCGGCACGTTTGGTTGCAGAGTTTGATGACAACAGAAACAAAGATGATAAACTGAGGGTTAGTGCTAGGCGCCAATCGCCATGCTTCAGTTTTTTTTTGCTGTCCATTCATGATGTTTCTTTAACATCCGGTTCTGATGTAGTCCTTCTATCACTACAGATTGAAGTGCGCCTTCCAAATAATGGAACTGTCGATGGATTTTTGGGACTATATGATGACTATATTGCCATTGTCACGTCCTTCGACTTCCTCCCAGATGTCCGTCCAGTAAATTTTTATTCTCAGTTTGGCCTTCCTAGTGAGTCCATAACTGCTTCTGGGCGTGCCTTCGAGTCAGGCCAGTTGATGTGCCTACATATGCCACAGCAGAAATCATATCCTATTTCTGATGATGTGCCTTGCGAGATATTGTTTCCTTCGTTCACAGAGGTAGCCAATCGATTTGTTTCTTGTTGGCATGCTAGATAATTTGAAACGAATAATACTTTTATGATCTCAGTGGTCTAAAGTGTCACATATGTCTCCTAATTTGCAATAACACTTTACTTTTTTCTAGGCTGCACTTGGAGCATCACTTACTAATTTTAATGGTGACTTTCTTGGGTTGATTCATAAATGCTGCGATTACACGGCTGAGATATGGTCTCTACCAACGGCATTACTTCATCAACACTTAATGCATTTTGGGGTACTCAAGTATGTCATGTATATCTTCTCCAGTTGGTTTAATCTCCTCTCCTGTTCCATTTCCCCCTTATAATGCCCACTGGAGCCATATAAATTTGGACGCAAATATCAGTAGATTAATAATAATTTGGCACTTGATGATTGATGAATACTTGTGTCAGTACCTTATCTCATGTTGCTAATTTAGCGCACTTGCTTCATTGTCGAGGCTAGTATATTTGTCCAAATGAGGAAGATTTAACATTTTCTTCAGACTTAAATACACACAATTTGGCTCATATATGTGACATCAGTATCCTTAATCCTTTTGACTTCCGATGAGCATTTACAAGCGTTGTTTCCAAATCTTTACATTATATGTTGTTTCGTTCTCTATGGTTTGGTATTTTCTTTCATGTATGGTTATTTTGCTGTTGGGCTTGTCCTCTGTATTTGTTACCGGAATGACCCTTCTGTGATTACACGAGAAGAGGCGAAGACACAGATGATGCAGATGAGCATCTCTTTATTCGTAGGACTTAATTTGTGCATTATAAGTCATTCATCGTGTACTTTTCATTGCTTCGCCATGCAAATGGTTATGCTTCGTACTCCTGCTTTGAATTTGTTGTATATTTTGCATCATTTGCTGATTAATCTCCCTCAGCTTCTACACTTTCGGCAGCTCAAGTGGAGGAACCAGAAGTAGCAGACGTAAATATTCCTTGCCTGAAGGCGTACAGAGCGTAGTCCCTTCAGGTGTGAATTATCTTGCAATCTATTGAATGTTACCCTTTGATCATTGTGTGCATAGTATTACATGAATATATATGACTCAGTACTACTAGTACTCACCTTGTTGCCTCAGGATTTATGAGAAATATTAACTGGATTTTAACGCACTTTTTTTTGTTGGAAAGATAACGACGTATTCTACACCATGAAAAACGAATTTTAAGGAGATCTCTTTCATTTAATTTTATACAAAAAAAAGGCTAGTCTTTACCATGAGTCATTCGACGACCGTGTGTTATAGCGTTCGTTTAGTGCTCCAACGGCACGCGTTGCATGACATATATTTTTGCTATTGCATCCGATACTTGTATGGACTCTAGGGCACCTAGACTTGTCAATTGGGATTGAGAGAGTAGCCACTCTCGAGAAAATTCTCAGTATTCTTCACTCTTACACATGTTTTAGCGATTTTTCATGCTCGTTGGTCACCGTTCGGGACCTGAGGTATCTAAAAAATTACCGAAATGGCAATTTTTTTTGTCATTACGGTTCGTTGTTGCCAAAATGAATTTTCTTGGTATGCTCTGGTGGTAGCCGACCGCAAATACATAAGGAAACTTCTCGAACATGGGACCAGCAGTCACATCACCTGAACAGGCATAACTTCTTCATCCGAAGTCCGATTTTAGCGCACTTTTTTTTGTTGGAAAGATAACGACGTATTCTACACCATGAAAAACGAATTTTAATGAGATCTCGTCCATTTAATTTTATACAAGAAAAAGGCTAGTCTTTACCATGAGTCATTCGACGACCGTGTGTTATAGCGTTCATTTAGTGCTCCAACGGCAGGCGTTGCATGACACATATTTTTGCCACTGCATCTGATACTTCTATGGACTCTAGGGCACCTAGACTTGTCAATTGGGATTGAGAGAGTAGCCACTCTCGAGAAAATTCTCAGTATTCTTCACTCTTACACATGTTTTAGCAATTTTTCATGCTCGTTGGTCACCGTTCGGGACCTGAGGTATCTAAAAAATTACTGAAATGGCAATTTTTTTTGTCATTACGGTTCGTTGTTGCCAAAATGAATTTTCTTGGTATGCTCTGGTGGTAGCCGACCGCAAATACATAAGGAAACTTCCCGAAGATGGGACCAGCAGTCACATCACCTGAAAAGGCATAACTTCTTCATCCGAAGTCCGATTTTAGCGCACTTTTTTTTGTTGGAAAGATAACGACGTATTCAACACCATGAAAAACGAATTTAAGGAGATCTATTCCATTTCATTTTATACAAAAAACAAGGCTAGTCTTTACCATGAGTCATTCGATGACCGTGTGTTATAGCGTTCATTTAGTGCTCCAACGGCAGGCGTTGCATGACATATATTTTTGCTACTGCATCCGATACTTGTATGGACTCTAGGGCACCTAGACTTGTCAATTGGGATTGAGAGAGTAGCCACTCTCGAGAAAATTCACAGTATTCTTCACTCTTACACATGTTTTAGCGATTTTTCTTCCTCGTTGGTCACCGTTCGGGACCTGAGGTATCTAAAAAATTACCGAAATGGCAATTTTTTTTGTCATTACGATTCGTTGTTGCCAAAATGAATTTTCTTGGTATGCTCTGGTGGTAGCCGACCGCAAATACATAAGGAAACTTCCCGAACATGGGACCAGCAGTCACATCACCTGAACAGGCATAACTTCTTCATCCGAAGTCCGAGTTTAGCGCACTTTTTTTTGTTGGAAAGATAACGACGTATTCAACACCATGAAAAACGAATTTAAGGAGATCTCTTCCATTTCATTTTATACAAAAAAACATGGCTAGTCTTTACCATGAGTCATTCGACGACCGTGTGTTTTGGCGTTTGTTTAGTGCTCCAACGGCAGGCGTTGCATGACATTTTTTTTTGCTACTGCATCCGATAATTGTATGGACTCTAGGGCACCTAGACTTGTCAATTGGGATTGAGAGAGTAGCCACTCTCGAGAAAATTCTCGGTATTCTTCACTCTTACACATGTTTTAGCGATTTTTCATGCTCGTTGGTCACCGTTTGGGACCTGAGGTATCCAAAAAATTACCGAAATGGCAATTTTTTTTGTCATTACGGTTTGTTGTTGCCATTGTTGGTATGCTCTGGTGGTAGACCGACCGCAAATACATAAGGAAACTTCCCGAACATGGGACCAGAAGTCACATCACCCGAACAGGCATAACTTCTTCATCCGAAGTCCGATTTTAGCGCACTTTTTTTTGTTGGAAAGATAACGACGTATTCAACACCATGAAAAACGAATTTTAAGGAGATCTCTTCCATTTCATTTTATACAAAAAAACAAGGCTAGTCTTTGCCATGAGTCATTCGACGACCGTGTGTTATAGCGTTCATTTAGTGCTCCAACGGCAGGCGTTGCATGACATATATTTTTGCCACTGCATCTGATACTTGTATGGACTCTAGGGCACCTAGACTTGTCAATTGGGATTGAGAGAGTAGCCACTCTCGAGAAAATTCTCAGTATTCTTCACTCTTACACATGTTTTAGCAATTTTTCATGCTCGTTGGTCACCGTTCGGGACCTGAGCTATCTAAAAAATTACTGAAATGGCAATTTTTTTTGTCATTACGGTTCGTTGTTGCCAAAATGAATTTTCTTGGTATGCTCTGGTGGTAGCCGACCGTAAATACATAAGGAAACTTCCCGAAGATGGGACCAGCAGTCACATCACCTGAAAAGGCATAACTTCTTCATCCGAAGTCCGATTTTAGCGCACTTTTTTTTGTTGGAAAGATAACGACGTATTCAACACCATGAAAAACGAATTTAAGGAGATCTATTCCATTTCATTTTATACAAAAAACAAGGCTAGTCTTTACCATGAGTCATTCGATGACCGTGTGTTATAGCGTTCATTTAGTGCTCCAACGGCAGGCGTTGCATGACATATATTTTTGCTACTGCATCCGATACTTGTATGGACGCTAGGGCACCTAGACTTGTCAATTGGGATTGAGAGAGTAGCCACTCTCGGGAAAATTCTCAGTATTCTTCACTCTTTCACATGTTTTAGCGATTTTTCTTCCTCGTTGGTCACCGTTCGGGACCTGAGGTATCTAAAAAATTACCGAAATGGCAATTTTTTTTGTCATTACGGTTCGTTGTTGCCAAAATGAATTTTCTTGGTATGCTCTGGTGGTAGCCGACCGCAAATACATAAGGAAACTTCCCGAACATGGGACCAGCAGTCACATCACCTGAACAGGCATAACTTCTTCATCCGAAGTCCGAGTTTAGCGCACTTTTTTTTGTTGGAAAGATAACGACGTATTCAACACCGTGAAAAACGAATTGAAGGAGATCTCTTCCATTTCATTTTATACAAAAAAACATGGCTAGTCTTTACCATGAGTCATTCGACGACCGTGTGTTTTGGCGTTTGTTTAGTGCTCCAACGGCAGGTGTTGCATGACATTTTTTTTTGCTACTGCATCCGATAATTGTATGGACTCTAGGGCACCTAGACTTGTCAATTGGGATTGAGAGAGTAGCCACTCTCGAGAAAATTCTCAGTATTCTTCACTCTTACACATGTTTTAGCGATTTTTCTTCCTCGTTGGTCACCGTTCGGGACCTGAGGTATCCAAAAAATTACCGAAATGGCAATTTTTTTTGTCATTACGGTTCGTTGTTGCCAAAATGAATTTTGTTGGTATGCTCTGGTGGTAGCCGACTGCAAATACATAAGGAAACTTCCCGAACATGGGACCAGCAGTCACATCACCTGAACAGGCATAACTTCTTCATCCGAAGTCCGAGTTTGGCGCACTTTTTTTTGTTGGAAAGATAACGACGTATTCAACACCATGAAAAACGAATTTAAGGAGATCTCTTCCATTTCATTTTATACAAAAAAAACAAGGCTAGTCTTTACCATGAGTCATTCGACGACCGTGTGTTATAGCGTTCATTTAGTGCTCCAACGGCAGGCGTTGCATAACACATATTTTTGCCACTGCATCTGATACTTCTATGGACTCTAGGGCACCTAGACTTGTCAATTGGGATTGAGAGAGTAGCCACTCTCGAGAAAATTCTCAGTATTCTTCACTCTTACACATGTTTTAGCAATTTTTCATGCTCGTTGGTCACCGTTCGGGACCTGAGGTATCTAAAAAATTACTGAAATGGCAATTTTTTTTGTCATTACGGTTCGTTGTTGCCAAAATGAATTTTCTTGGTATGCTCTGGTGGTAGCCGACCGCAAATACATAAGGAAACTTCCCGAAGATGGGACCAGCAGTCACATCACCTGAAAAGGCATAACTTCTTCATCCGAAGTCCGATTTTAGCGCACTTTTTTTTGTTGGAAAGATAACGACGTATTCAACACCATGAAAAACGAATTTAAGGAGATCTATTCCATTTCATTTTATACAAAAAACAAGGCTAGTCTTTACCATGAGTCATTCGATGACCGTGTGTTATAGCGTTCATTTAGTGCTCCAACGGCAGGCGTTGCATGACATATATTTTTGCTACTGCATCCGATACTTGTATGGACTCTAGGGCACCTAGACTTGTCAATTGGGATTGAGAGAGTAGCCACTCTCGAGAAAATTCACAGTATTCTTCACTCTTACACATGTTTTAGCGATTTTTCTTCCTCGTTGGTCACCGTTCGGGACCTGAGGTATCTAAAAAATTACCGAAATGGCAATTTTTTTTGTCATTACGATTCGTTGTTGCCAAAATGAATTTTCTTGGTATGCTCTGGTGGTAGCCGACCGCAAATACATAAGGAAACTTCCCGAACATGGGACCAGCAGTCACATCACCTGAACAGGCATAACTTCTTCATCCGAAGTCCGAGTTTAGCGCACTTTTTTTGTTGGAAAGATAACGACGTATTCAACACCATGAAAAACGAATTTAAGGAGATCTCTTCCATTTCATTTTATACAAAAAACATGGCTAGTCTTTACCATGAGTCATTCGACGACCGTGTGTTTTGGCGTTTGTTTAGTGCTCCAACGGCAGGCGTTGCATGACATTTTTTTTTGCTACTGCATCCGATAATTGTATGGACTCTAGGGCACCTAGACTTGTCAATTGGGATTGAGAGAGTAGCCACTCTCGAGAAAATTCTCGGTATTCTTCACTCTTACACATGTTTTAGCGATTTTTCATGCTCGTTGGTCACCGTTTGGGACCTGAGGTATCCAAAAAATTACCGAAATGGCAATTTTTTTTGTCATTACGGTTTGTTGTTGCCATTGTTGGTATGCTCTGGTGGTAGACCGACCGCAAATACATAAGGAAACTTCCCGAACATGGGACCAGAAGTCACATCACCCGAACAGGCATAACTTCTTCATCCGAAGTCCGATTTTAGCGCACTTTTTTTTGTTGGAAAGATAACGACGTATTCAACACCATGAAAAACGAATTTTAAGGAGATCTCTTCCATTTCATTTTATACAAAAAAACAAGGCTAGTCTTTGCCATGAGTCATTCGACGACCGTGTGTTATAGCGTTTGTTTAGTGCTCCAACGGCAGGCGTTGCATGACATATATTTTTGCCACTGCATCTGATACTTGTATGGACTCTAGGGCACCTAGACTTGTCAATTGGGATTGAGAGAGTAGCCACTCTCGAGAAAATTCTCAGTATTCTTCACTCTTACACATGTTTTAGCAATTTTTCATGCTCGTTGGTCACCGTTCGGGACCTGAGCTATCTAAAAAATTACTGAAATGGCAATTTTTTTTGTCATTACGGTTCGTTGTTGCCAAAATGAATTTTCTTGGTATGCTCTGGTGGTAGCCGACCGTAAATACATAAGGAAACTTCCCGAAGATGGGACCAGCAGTCACATCACCTGAAAAGGCATAACTTCTTCATCCGAAGTCCGATTTTAGCGCACTTTTTTTTGTTGGAAAGATAACGACGTATTCAACACCATGAAAAACGAATTTAAGGAGATCTATTCCATTTCATTTTATACAAAAAACAAGGCTAGTCTTTACCATGAGTCATTCGATGACCGTGTGTTATAGCGTTCATTTAGTGCTCCAACGGCAGGCGTTGCATGACATATATTTTTGCTACTGCATCCGATACTTGTATGGACGCTAGGGCACCTAGACTTGTCAATTGGGATTGAGAGAGTAGCCACTCTCGGGAAAATTCTCAGTATTCTTCACTCTTTCACATGTTTTAGCGATTTTTCTTCCTCGTTGGTCACCGTTCGGGACCTGAGGTATCTAAAAAATTACCGAAATGGCAATTTTTTTTGTCATTACGGTTCGTTGTTGCCAAAATGAATTTTCTTGGTATGCTCTGGTGGTAGCCGACCGCAAATACATAAGGAAACTTCCCGAACATGGGACCAGCAGTCACATCACCTGAACAGGCATAACTTCTTCATCCGAAGTCCGAGTTTAGCGCACTTTTTTTTGTTGGAAAGATAACGACGTATTCAACACCGTGAAAAACGAATTTAAGGAGATCTCTTCCATTTCATTTTATACAAAAAAACATGGCTAGTCTTTACCATGAGTCATTCGACGACCGTGTGTTTTGGCGTTTGTTTAGTGCTCCAACGGCAGGTGTTGCATGACATTTTTTTTTGCTACTGCATCCGATAATTGTATGGACTCTAGGGCACCTAGACTTGTCAATTGGGATTGAGAGAGTAGCCACTCTCGAGAAAATTCTCAGTATTCTTCACTCTTACACATGTTTTAGCGATTTTTCTTCCTCGTTGGTCACCGTTCGGGACCTGAGGTATCCAAAAAATTACCGAAATGGCAATTTTTTTTGTCATTACGGTTCGTTGTTGCCAAAATGAATTTTGTTGGTATGCTCTGGTGGTAGCCGACTGCAAATACATAAGGAAACTTCCCGAACATGGGACCAGCAGTCACATCACCTGAACAGGCATAACTTCTTCATCCGAAGTCCGAGTTTGGCGCACTTTTTTTTGTTGGAAAGATAACGACGTATTCAACACCATGAAAAACGAATTTAAGGAGATCTCTTCCATTTCATTTTATACAAAAAAAACAAGGCTAGTCTTTACCATGAGTCATTCGACGACCGTGTGTTATAGCGTTCATTTAGTGCTCCAACGGCAGGCGTTGCATAACACATATTTTTGCCACTGCATCTGATACTTCTATGGACTCTAGGGCACCTAGACTTGTCAATTGGGATTGAGAGAGTAGCCACTCTCGAGAAAATTCTCAGTATTCTTCACTCTTACAGATGTTTTAGCAATTTTTCATGCTCGTTGGTCACCGTTCGGGACCTGAGGTATCTAAAAAATTACTGAAATGGCAATTTTTTTGTCATTACGGTTCGTTGTTGCCAAAATGAATTTTCTTGGTATGCTCTGGTGGTAGCCGACCGCAAATACATAAGGAAACTTCCCGAAGATGGGACCAGCAGTCACATCACCTGAAAAGGCATAACTTCTTCATCCGAAGTCCGATTTTAGCGCACTTTTTTTTGTTGGAAAGATAACGACGTATTCAACACCATGAAAAACGAATTTAAGGAGATCTATTCCATTTCATTTTATACAAAAAACAAGGCTAGTCTTTACCATGAGTCATTCGATGACCGTGTGTTATAGCGTTCATTTAGTGCTCCAACGGCAGGCGTTGCATGACATATATTTTTGCTACTGCATCCGATACTTGTATGGACTCTAGGGCACCTAGACTTGTCAATTGGGATTGAGAGAGTAGCCACTCTCGAGAAAATTCACAGTATTCTTCACTCTTACACATGTTTTAGCGATTTTTCTTCCTCGTTGGTCACCGTTCGGGACCTGAGGTATCTAAAAAATTACCGAAATGGCAATTTTTTTTGTCATTACGATTCGTTGTTGCCAAAATGAATTTTCTTGGTATGCTCTGGTGGTAGCCGACCGCAAATACATAAGGAAACTTCCCGAACATGGGACCAGCAGTCACATCACCTGAACAGGCATAACTTCTTCATCCGAAGTCCGAGTTTAGCGCACTTTTTTTTGTTGGAAAGATAACGACGTATTCAACACCATGAAAAACGAATTTAAGGAGATCTCTTCCATTTCATTTTATACAAAAAAACATGGCTAGTCTTTACCATGAGTCATTCGACGACCGTGTGTTTTGGCGTTTGTTTAGTGCTCCAACGGCAGGCGTTGCATGACATTTTTTTTTGCTACTGCATCCGATAATTGTATGGACTCTAGGGCACCTAGACTTGTCAATTGGGATTGAGAGAGTAGCCACTCTCGAGAAAATTCTCGGTATTCTTCACTCTTACACATGTTTTAGCGATTTTTCATGCTCGTTGGTCACCGTTTGGGACCTGAGGTATCCAAAAAATTACCGAAATGGCAATTTTTTTTGTCATTACGGTTTGTTGTTGCCATTGTTGGTATGCTCTGGTGGTAGACCGACCGCAAATACATAAGGAAACTTCCCGAACATGGGACCAGAAGTCACATCACCCGAACAGGCATAACTTCTTCATCCGAAGTCCGATTTTAGCGCACTTTTTTTTGTTGGAAAGATAACGACGTATTCAACACCATGAAAAACGAATTTTAAGGAGATCTCTTCCATTTCATTTTATACAAAAAAACAAGGCTAGTCTTTACCATGAGTCATTCGACGACCGTGTGTTATAGCGTTCATTTAGGGCTCCAACGGCAGGCGTTGCATGACATATATTTTTGCCACTGCATCTGATACTTGTATGGACTCTAGGGCACCTAGACTTGTCAATTGGGATTGAGAGAGTAGCCACTCTCGAGAAAATTCTCAGTATTCTTCACTCTTACACATGTTTTAGCAATTTTTCATGCTCGTTGGTCACCGTTCGGGACCTGAGCTATCTAAAAAATTACTGAAATGGCAATTTTTTTTTCATTACGGTTCGTTGTTGCCAAAATGAATTTTCTTGGTATGCTCTGGTGGTAGCCGACCGTAAATACATAAGGAAACTTCCCGAAGATGGGACCAGCAGTCACATCACCTGAAAAGGCATAACTTCTTCATCCGAAGTCTGATTTTAGCGCACTTTTTTTTGTTGGAAAGATAACGACGTATTCAACACCATGAAAAACGAATTTAAGGAGATCTATTCCATTTCATTTTATACAAAAAACAAGGCTAGTCTTTACCATGAGTCATTCGATGACCGTGTGTTATAGCGTTCATTTAGTGCTCCAACGGCAGGCGTTGCATGACATATATTTTTGCTACTGCATCCGATACTTGTATGGACTCTAGGGCACCTAGACTTGTCAATTGGGATTGAGAGAGTAGCCACTCTCGGGAAAATTCTCAGTATTCTTCACTCTTTCACATGTTTTAGCGATTTTTCTTCCTCGTTGGTCACCGTTCGGGACCTGAGGTATCTAAAAAATTACCGAAATGGCAATTTTTTTTGTCATTACGGTTCGTTGTTGCCAAAATGAATTTTCTTGGTATGCTCTGGTGGTAGCCGACCGCAAATACATAAGGAAACTTCCCGAACATGGGACCAGCAGTCACATCACCTGAACAGGCATAACTTCTTCATCCGAAGTCCGAGTTTAGCGCACTTTTTTTTGTTGGAAAGATAACGACGTATTCAACACCGTGAAAAACGAATTTAAGGAGATCTCTTCCATTTCATTTTATACAAAAAGACATGGCTAGTCTTTACCATGAGTCATTCGACGACCGTGTGTTTTGGCGTTTGTTTAGTGCTCCAACGGCAGGTGTTGCATGACATTTTTTTTTGCTACTGCATCCGATAATTGTATGGACTCTAGGGCACCTAGACTTGTCAATTGGGATTGAGAGAGTAGCCACTCTCGAGAAAATTCTCAGTATTCTTCACTCTTACACATGTTTTAGCGATTTTTCTTCCTCGTTGGTCACCGTTCGGGACCTGAGGTATCCAAAAAATTACCGAAATGGCAATTTTTTTTGTCATTACGGTTCGTTGTTGCCAAAATGAATTTTGTTGGTATGCTCTGGTGGTAGCCGACTGCAAATACATAAGGAAACTTCCCGAACATGGGACCAGCAGTCACATCACCTGAACAGGCATAACTTCTTCATCCGAAGTCCGAGTTTGGCGCACTTTTTTTTGTTGGAAAGATAACGACGTATTCAACACCATGAAAAACGAATTTAAGGAGATCTCTTCCATTTCATTTTATACAAAAAAACAAGGCTAGTCTTTACCATGAGTCATTCGACGACCGTGTGTTATAGCGTTCATTTAGTGCTCCAACGGCAGGCGTTGCATAACACATATTTTTGCCACTGCATCTGATACTTCTATGGACTCTAGGGCACCTAGACTTGTCAATTGGGATTGAGAGAGTAGCCACTCTCGAGAAAATTCTCAGTATTCTTCACTCTTACAGATGTTTTAGCAATTTTTCATGCTCGTTGGTCACCGTTCAGGACCTGAGGTATCTAAAAAATTACTGAAATGGCAAATTTTTTTGTCATTACGGTTCGTTGTTGCCAAAATGAATTTTCTTGGTATGTCTGGTGGTAGCCGACCGCAAATACATAAGGAAACTTCCCGAAGATGGGACCAGCAGTCACATCACCTGAAAAGGCATAACTTCTTCATCCGAAGTCCGATTTTAGCGCACTTTTTTTTGTTGGAAAGATAACGACGTATTCAACACCATGAAAAACGAATTTAAGGAGATCTATTCCATTTCATTTTATACAAAAAACAAGGCTAGTCTTTACCATGAGTCATTCGATGACCGTGTGTTATAGCATTCATTTAGTGCTCCAACGGCAGGCGTTGCATGACATATATTTTTGCTACTGCATCCGATACTTGTATGGACTCTAGGGCACCTAGACTTGTCAATTGGGATTGAGAGAGTAGCCACTCTCGAGAAAATTCTCAGTATTCTTCACTCTTACACATGTTTTAGCGATTTTTCTTCCTCGTTGGTCACCGTTCGGGACCTGAGGTATCTAAAAAATTACCGAAATGGCAATTTTTTTTGTCATTACGGTTCGTTGTTGCCAAAATGAATTTTCTTGGTATGCTCTGGTGGTAGCCGACCGCAAATACATAAGGAAACTTCCCGAACATGGGACCAGCAGTCACATCACCTGAACAGGCATAACTTCTTCATCCGAAGTCCGAGTTTAGCGCACTTTTTTTTGTTGGAAAGATAACGACGTATTCAACACCGTGAAAAACGAATTTAAGGAGATCTCTTCCATTTCATTTTATACAAAAAAACATGGCTAGTCTTTACCATGAGTCATTCGACGACCGTGTGTTTTGGCGTTTGTTTAGTGCTCCAACGGCAGGCGTTGCATGACTTTTTTTTTTGCTACTGCATCCGATAATTGTATGGACTCTAGGGCAACTAGACTTGTCAATTGGGATTGAGAGAGTAGCCACTCTCGAGAAAATTCTCAGTATTCTTCACTCTTACACATGTTTTAGCGATTTTTCTTCCTCGTTGGTCACCGTTCGGGACCTGAGGTATCCAAAAAATTACCGAAATGGCAATTTTTTTTGTCATTACGGTTCGTTGTTGCCAAAATGAATTTTGTTGGTATGCTCTGGTGGTAGCCGACTGCAAATACATAAGGAAACTTCCCGAACATGGGACCAGCAGTCACATCACCTGAACAGGCATAACTTCTTCATCCGAAGTCCGAGTTTGGCGCACTTTTTTTTCTTGGAAAGATAACGACGTATTCAACACCATGAAAAACGAATTTAAGGAGATCTCTTCCATTTCATTTTATACAAAAAAACATGGCTAGTCTTTACCATGAGTCATTCGACAACCGTGTGTTATAGCGTTTGTTTAGTGCTCCAACGGCAGGCGTTGCATGACTTTTTTTTTTGCTACTGCATCCGATAATTGTATGGACTCTAGGGCACCTAGACTTGTCAATTGGGATTGAGAGAGTAGCCACTCTCGAGAAAATTCTCAGTATTCTTCACTCTTACACATGTTTTAGCGATTTTTCTTCCTCGTTGGTCACCGTTCGGGACCTGAGGTATCGAAAAAATTACCGAAATGGCAATTTTTTTGTCATTACAGTTCGTTGTTGCCAAAATGAATTTTGTTGGTATGCTCTGGTGGTAGCCGACCGCAAATACATAAGGAAACTTCCCGAACATGCGACCAGCAGTCACATCACCTGAACAGGCATAACTTCTTCATCCGAAGTCCGATTTTAGCGCACTTTTTTTTGTTGGAAAGATAACGACGTATTCTACACCATGAAAAACGAATTTTAAGGAGATCTGTTCCATTTAATTTTATAAAAAAAACAAGGCTAGTCTTTGCATGAGTCATTCGATGACCGTGTGTTATAGCGTTCGTTTAGTGCTCCAACGGCAAGCGTTGCATGACATATATTTTTGCTATTGCATCCGATACTTGTATGGACTCTAGGGCACCTAGACTTGTCAATTGGGATTGAGAGAGTAGCCACACTCGAGAAAATTCTCAGTATTCCTCACTCCTACACATGTTTTAGCGATTTTTCATGCTCGTTGGTCACCGTTCGGGACCTGAGGTATCCAAAAAATTACCGAAAAGGCAATTTTTTTGTCATTACGGTTCTTTGTTGCCAAAATGAATTTTCTTGGTATGCTCTGGTGGTAGCCGACCGCAAATACATAAGGAAACTTCCCGAACATGGGACCAGCAGTCACATCACCTGAACAGGCATAACTTCTTCATCCGAAGTCCGATTTTAGCGCACTTTTTTTTGTTGGAAAGTTAACGACGTATTCTACACCATGAAAAACGAATTTTAAGGAGATATCTTCCATTTAATTTTATACAAAAAAAGGCTAGTCTTTACCATGAGTCATTCGACGACCGTGTGTTATAGCGTTCGTTTAGTGCTCCAACGGCACGCGTTGCATGACATATATTTTTGCTATTGCATCCGATACTTGTATGGACTCTAGGGCACCTAGACTTGTCAATTGGGATTGAGAGAGTAGCCACTCTCGAGAAAATTCACAGTATTCTTCACTCTTACACAAGTTTTAGCTATTTTTCATGCTCGTTGGTCACCGTTCGGGACCTGAGGTATCTAAAAAATTACCGAAATGGCAAATTTTTTTGTCATTACGGTTCATTGTTGCCAAAATGAATTTTCCTGGTATGCTCTGGTGGTAGCCGACCGCAAATACATAAGGAAACTTCCCGAACATGGGACCAGCAGTCACATCACCTGAAAAGGCATAACTTCTTCATCTGAAGTCCGATTTTAGCGCACTTTTTTTTGTTGGAAAGATAACGACGTATTCAACACCATGAAAAACGAATTTAAGGAGATCTCTTCAATTTCATTTTATACAAAAAAACAAGGCTAGTCTTTACCATGAGTCATTCGACGACCGTGTGTTATAGCGTTCATTCAGTGCTCCAACGGCAGGCGTTGCATGACATATATTTTTGTTACTGCATCCGATACTTGTATGGACTCTAGGGCACCTAGACTTGTCAATTGTGATTGAGAGAGTAGCCACTCTCGAGAAAATTCTCAGTATTCTTCACTCTTACACATGTTTTAGCGATTTTTCTTCCTCGTTGGTCACCATTCGGGACCTGAGGTATCCAAAAAATTACCGAAATGGCAATTTTTTTGTCATTACGGTTCGTTGTTGCCAAAATGAATTTTGTTGGTATGCTCTGGTGGTAGCGACCGCAAATATATAAGGAAACTTCCCGAACATGGGACCAGCAATCACATCACCTGAAAAGGCATAACTTCTTTATCCGAAGTCTGATTTGAGCGCACTTTTTTTTGTTGGAAAGATAACGATGTATTCTACACCATGAAAAACGAATTTAAGGAGATCTCTTCCATTTCATTTTATACAAAAAAACATGGCTAGTCTTTACCATGAGTCATTCGACGACCGTGTGTTATGGCGTTTGTTTAGTGCTCCAACGGCAGGCGTTGCATGACATATATTTTTGCTATTGCTTCCGATAATTGTATGGACTCTATGGCACCTAGACTTGTCAATTGGGATTGAGAGAGTAACCACTCTCGAGAAAATTCTCAGTATTCTTCACTCCTACACAGGTTTTAGCGATTTTTCATGCTCGTTGGTCACCGTTCGAGACCTGAGGTATCCAAAAAATTAACGAAATGGCAATTTTTTTTGTCATTACGGTTCTTTGTTGCCAAAATGAATTTTCTTGGTATGCTCTGGTGGTAGCCGACCGGAAATACATAAGGAAACTTCCCGAACATTGGACCAGCAGTCACATCACCTGAAAAGGCATAACTTCTTCATCCGAAGTCCGATTTTAGCGCACTTTTTTTTGTTGGAAAGATAACGACGTATTCTACAACATGAAAAACGAATTTTAAGGAGATCTCTTCTATTTAATTTTATACAAAAAAACAAGGCTAGTCTTTACCATGAGTCATTCGACGACCATGTGTTATAGTCCATGTTTTTGCGTCCCGGGAAGATTTTGGTGCCCAGTGACGCGCGGGAAACGACTCTAGCGGGGTCGTCAAAACTCGTGATTTCAGGCCATTCTGGCCGTTTTCATGGGCTGTAGGTCATGTTTTTTTTGTCCCGGAAGGATTTTGGTGACATGCAACCCGCGTGACACGACTCTAGCGGGGTCGTCAAAACTCGTGTTTTCAGGCATCTCTGGCCGTTTTCGTGGGCTATAATCCACGTTTTTTGGGTCTCAGGAGTTTTGGTGACATGTAACCCACGGGACACTACTCTAGCGGGGTCGTCAAAACTCGTGATTTCGGGCATTTCTGGCCATTTTCGTGGGCTATAGTTCACGTTTTTCGGATCCCGGGAGGATTTTGGTGACCTGTAACCTATGGGACATGACTCTAGCGGGATCGTCAAAACTCGTGATTTCGGGCACTTCTGGCTGTTTTCATTGGCATGTTTTTCGGCTCCGAGAATTTTGGTGCCCTATGACCCCCTGATGCATGTAAAATGCATGCATGAATTTTGCATTATTTTATTCATATTCCAATCATATTTGCATCATATAAGGGTTATATCATTGATTTATAATGCTTTTGGCAATAATTCACAAGTTCCCCTATTTTTCTGGAATTAACCCTGCGCAGGCAGAAAACCCTATTTTCTATATTTTGATGTTTCAGGGACCCAAACGACGTCCAAATGACTTGCAATTTTAGGAGCATCAATATTTGGAAGGAAGAAGACCTGTGAGCGAAGGAAGCGAACAAACGGAGGATCGAGGGCCAAAAGAGGGTGGCCCACGTGGCCACAGTACCTGGCTACGTGGGACCCACCATCTCAGCCCTTGATGCTCCGTTGTCGTCGATCTTTGCTCCACCGACTTCGTCTTGACCTAAAACCGACTATAAAAATAGTCCCCGAGGCTCTTCGGAAGGGAGCGCCGCAGAAACACAGAAACACCGAAACAGAGACCAGGAGCTACAGATTGGAGGGGGAAAACTCCAGCGGGGCGCTGCCGGAGAGGTCTCCACCTCCTCCAATGACATCTCCATCGACTCCATGATGAAGAGGGAGTAGTCCACCCCTGGACTATGGGTTTGTGGAAGTAACTTATGTATCTCTCTCTCGAGCTTCACTAATTAGCGCCGTATGAGCTGCCGAACATGATTACGGTCACCTATGTAATACGGATCTTTTTGAGTTAATATATGTGTGAGATTGCAATTGTTTTGTTTCAGTTATGAAAGTAGATGCATATTATGTACCCCGTTCTTATTTACTTGTTTTGATCAAGCATGTTTATGAGAGCGTGTGTGGGGGAACGTGTGCATTAATTGGAGTAACGGGGGGTGGCTAGTGCGGTGAACGTGAGAGAAAGTTCCGCGATCCACTTGGGTGTTTTACCTTACTTTGTTGCCTCACTAGGGATAAAAAGAAATACCTTGCTACCGGTGTGGGTGTGACCATTGCCACTACTCCATGACTAGATCTAGCATGTTCTTATTTCAACTTCATGTCATGAAACTTATTGCTATGCTCTGATTTATCTTAATACTAAGGTGTTATGATTTAGTTCACATCTTAGTGGAGTATAAGAGGGATTAATAACCAAAAGATCTCTATGTTAGGACGTGATGCCCATATGATTATAACTTGTCATGAAACTTTGTTGCAATATCATATGTTAACTTTTGTGTTCCATTGTCCACCACATTATTAAAGAGAGAGTGCATTTGTGAAACCATGAACCCCGGTCCATTTTTAATCATAAGAAACATCTTTCCAACAACTTTCATCCACTTTTCATTTTCAGCCATAATTAAATCCGAAAATACAAAAATAATTTTGCATCTTGCATACATCGTATAACACTACCACAGAAAGGCCTTTCTGTGGCGCACCTTTTTAGAATTCTGTGGTGCACCCCCAGGTTTGCTGGGTGCGCCACAGAATTCTCGCCACAAAAATTACTTCTATGGCGCACCTGGCTTGGTGCGCCACAGAATTCTCACATTTCTGTGGCGCACCTGGTTTGGTGCGCCACAGAATTCTCAAAAAATTCAAAAATGCAAAAAAAATATAAAAAGTTTCAAAAAAATCAGAATATGAAATAATATGAAAATCCTAATTATTGGATCTATTTTCATATTTTTTGAATTTTTTGAAATGACACCTTCCCGCTAGGTCACCCATCCTTAAATTGCTCCAACCCAAGCACGCTTAACTTCTAAGTTCCACCCAATCCACCTACCCTTGTGCTACTCAAGTTCTTATTGATATATGTATCATATGAACCCTCTTAAGACATGTATATGTATATGTGTGGTATGTGTTATAAATGTGTGTTTTTAAATTTCAAATTTTTCAAAAACTTTTAAAGTTTCAAAAGGAGATTCAAAAGATCCAAAAAAATCCAAAAAACTTAAGATTTTCAAAAAATCCAAAAAATCCGAAATAATTGAAAAAAAATCCAAAAAACCGAAAAAATTCAAAAAATCCAAAAAAATCCGAACAATTCATAAAATCCAAAAAATTCAAAAAAGTCAAGAAAAGTCAACAATCTTCTTTGTTATACATTTTTGTGTCTTTTTTGGACTTTTTGAATTTTTTCAATTTTTTTAAATTTTTTTGATTTTGTAGAAAAATTTCTTCTGTTTGAAATAACTTTTTACTCTTTTGGAATTTCTCGATTCTGAGAAAACTTCTCCGAGTAAACCCGGGTGAAATCAAGCTCCTTTTTCGAGACGATCGTTTTGGTGTATTAAACGTTTTTTTCCGACGTCGTATGCAAAATCTGTGGCCGTGTCAATATTCTTTTTGCAAAAGTTGCAAAAAAGGTCAAAATTCATATTTCAAAATTTCTATACCTAGTACACACTCAAACCTAACTACATGTCAAAGGATTTTATTTATTTTCTTTTTTATCATTTTCTTTTGCTTACTGCAAGACTAAAAAGGCGATCCAGCTGACTTTCTATGGCGCACCTGGCCATGTGTGCCACAGAAATTAGACATTCTGTGGCGCACCAAGTTGGGTGTGCCACAGAATGTCTAATTTCTGTGGCACACATGGCCAGGTGCGCCACAGAAATCTGACTTTCTGTGGCGCATGGGCAAAAGATGCGCCACAGAAAGTCCAAAATTTCTGTGGCGCACCAGCATCCATGCGCCACAGAAATAATTCTTTGGCGCACCAATTAAGGGTGCGCCACAGAATGCCAACCTCCCTATAACCCATTTCCTAGTAGTGTAAAACCCAAAATATCATCCATCATTGTTGCCATCATCCTTGCATATTTTATTTGCATATTTATTTATTGTTTTGTATTATCATTCTCACACCTTGTGCTTGACAACCACTTGGTGAGGTTGAGGGCACAAAACAATTTATCTTTGTTTGCGGGTTTCCAAGGGAAGGATAAGGAGGTAAAGCTTCCACTACTGATTCCCCGAGAGTTCGATATAAACCCTCGAGTCACCTTCGTGGGGAAAACACGTCCTTGCCCGTACTACACACTCTGCTATTGGGGTCTCAACCTAACCCTTTTGAGGGCCATCACCCCCGTGACCTGACTCTAGCGGGTCATCAAAACTTGTAATTTTGGGCTTTTCTGGCCATTTTTGTGCGCTATAGTCCATGTTTTTGGGGTCCCGTTAGGATTTTGGTGACATGTAACCCGCTGGACACTACTCTAGCGGGGTCGTCAAAACTCGTGATTTTCGGCATTTCTGGCCGTTTTCGTGGGCTATAGTCCACGTTTTTTGGGTCCTGGAAGGATTTTGGTGACCTGTAACCCACGTGAGACGACTCTAGCGGGGTCGTCAAAACTCATGTTTTCGGGCATTTCTGGCCATTTTCGTGGGCTATATAGTTCACGTTTTTAGGATCCCGGGAGGATTTTGGTGACCTGTAACCTATGGGACACGACTCTAGCGGGTCGTCAAAACTCGTGATTTCGGGCACTTCTGGCCGTTTTCGTTGGCATGTTTTTTGGCTCCGAGGATTTTGGTGCCCTATGAGCACGTGACCTGACTCTAGCGGATCATCAAAACTCGTAATTTTGGGCTTTTCTGGCCGTTTTCGTGCGCTATAGTCCATGTTTTTGGGGTCCCGTTAGGATTTTGGTGACATTTAACCCGCTGGACACTACTCTAGCGGGGTCGTCAAAACTCGTGATTTCGCGCATTTCTGGCTATTTTCGTGGGCTATAGTCCACTTTTTTCGGGTCCCGGGAGGATTTTGGTGACATGTAACTCGTCGGACACTACTCTAGTGGGGTCATCAAAACTCGTGATTTTGGGCATTTCTGGCCATTTTCGTGGGCTGTAGTCCACGTTTTTGGGGTCCCGGGAGGATTTTCGGTGCCCTGTGACCCGCGGGACATGACTCTAGCGGGGTCATAAAAAATCGTGATTTCGGGCATTTCTGGCCGTTTTCATGGGCTACAGTGCATGTTTTGTGTCCCGGGAGGATTTTGGTGCCCTGTGACTCGCGGGAAACGACTCTAGCGTGGTCGTCAAACCTCCTGATTTCAGGCATTTGTGGCCGTTTTATGGGCTATAGTCCATGTTTTTTTGTCCCGGAAGGATTTTGGTGACATGTAACCCGCGTGACACGACACTAGCGGGGTCGTCAAAACTCGTGTTTTTGGCCATTTCTGGCCGTTCACAGGGCTATAGTCCACGTTTTTCGGGTATCGGGCGGATTTTGGTGATCTGTAACCTGTAGGACACTACTCTAGCGGGGTCGTCAAAACTCGTGATTTCAGGCATTTCTGACCGTTTTTGTGGGCATCCACGTATTTCGGGTTCCGGGAGGATTTTCGATGCCCTGTGACCCGCGGGACACGACTCAGCGGGGTCATCAAAACTCGTGATTTCGGGCAATTCTGGCCGTTTTCATGCGCTATAGTCCACGTTTTTCGGGTCCTGGGAGGATTTTGGTGCCCTCTGACCCGCGGGAAACGACTCTAGCGGGGTCGTCAAAACTCGTGATTTCCGGCGTTTCTGGCCGTTTTCGTGGGCTATGGTCTACCTTTTTTGGGTCCCGGGAGGATTTTGGTGCCATGTGACCCGCGGGAAACGACTCTAGTGGGGTCGTCAAAACTCGTGATTTCGGGCATTTCTGACCGTTTTCGGGTGCTATAATCCACGTTTTTTGGGTCCTGGCAGGATTTTGGTGACCTGTAACCCGCGGGACACGACTCTAGTGGGGTCGTCAAAACTCGTGATTTCGGGCACTTCTGGCCATTTTCGTTGGCTATAGTCCACGTTTTTTGGGTCCCGGAAGGATTTTGGTGACTTGTAACCCGCGGGACGCGACTCTAACAGGGTCATCAAAACTCATGTTTTCGGGCATTTCTGGTCGTTTTCATGGACTATAGTCCACGTTTTTCGGGTCCCGGGAGGATTTTGGTGACATGTAACCCGCGGGACACTACTCTAGCGTGTCGTCAAAACTCATGATTTCGGGCATTTCTGGCCGTTTTCGTGGGCTATAGTCCACGTTTTTTGGGTCCCGAGAGGATTTCGGAGCCCTGTGACCCGTAGGACACGACTCTAGCTGGGTCGTCAAAACTCATGATTTCACGATTTCTAGCCGTTTTCATGTGCTATAGTCCACGTTTTTGGTCCCGGGAGGATTTTGGTGCCCTGTGACCCGCGGGAATCGACTCTAGCGGGGTCATCAAAACTCGTGATTTCGGGCATTTCTGGCCGTTTTCGTGGGCTATGGTCCACGTTTTTTGGGTCCCGGGAGGATTTTGGTGCCCTGTGACCCGCGGGAAACGACTCTAGCGGGTCATCAAAACTAGTGATTTCGGGCATTTCTGGCCGTTTTCGTGGGCTATAGTCCACGTTTTTTGGGTCCCAAAAGGATTTCGGTGCCCTGTGACCGCGGGACACGACTCTAGCGGGGTCGTCAAAACTCGTGATTTCGGGATTTCTAGCCGTTTTCATGGGCTATAGTCCACGTTTTTGGGTCCCGGGACGATTTTGGTGCCCTGTGACCCGCGGGAAACGACTCTAGTGGGGTCGTCAAAACTCGTGATTTCGGGCATTTCTGGCCGTTTTCGTGGGCTATAGTCCACGTTTTTTTGGTCCCGGGAGGATTTTGGTGACCTGTGACCCACGGGACACGACTCTAGTGGGGTCGTCAAAACTCGTGATTTCGGGCACTTCTGGCCATTTTCGTTGGCTATAGTCCACGTTTTTTGGGTCCCGGAAGGATTTTGGTGACTTGTAACCCGCGGGACGCGACTCTAACAGGGTCATCAAAACTCATGTTTTCGGGCATTTCTGGTCGTTTTCGTGGACGATAGTCCACGTTTTTCGGGTCCCGGGAGGATTTTGGTGACATGTAACCCGCGGGACACTACACTAGCATGTCGTCAAAACTCATGATTTCGGGCATTTCTGGCCGTTTTCGTGGGCTATAGTCCACGTTTTTTGGGTCCCGAGAGGATTTCGGAGCCCTGTGACCCGTAGGACACGACTCTAGCTGGGTCATCAAAACTCATGATTTCACGATTTCTAGCCGTTTTCATGTGCTATAGTCCACGTTTTTGGTCCCGGGAGGATTTTGGTGCCCTGTGACCCGCGGGAAAAGGCTCTAGCGGGGTCATCAAAACTCGTGATTTCGGGCATTTCTGGCCGTTTTCGTGGGCTATGGTCCACGTTTTTTGGGCCCCGGGAGGATTTTGGTGCCCTGTGACCCGCGGGAAACGACTCTAGCGGGTCATCAATACTAGTGATTTCGGGCATTTCTGGCCGTTTTCGTGGGCTATAGTCCACGTTTTTTGGGTCCCAAGAGGATTTCGGTGCCCTGTGACCCGCGGGACACGACTCTAGCGGGGTCGTCAAAACTCGTGATTTCGGGATTTCTAGCCGTTTTCGTGGGCTATAGTCCACGTTTTTGGGTCCCGGGACGATTTTGGTGCCCTATGACCCGCGGGAAACGACTCTAGTGGGGTCGTCAAAACTCGTGATTTCGGGCATTTCTGGCCGTTTTCGTGGGCTATAGTCCACTTTTTTTGGTCCCGGGAGGATTTTGGTGACCTGTAACCCGCGGGACACGACTCTAGTGGGGTCGTCAAAACTCGTGATTTTGGGCACTTCTGGCCGTTTTCGTTGGCTATAGTCCACGTTTTTCGGCTCCCCGGAGGATTTTGGTGCCCTTTGACCCCCGTGACCTGACTCTAGCGGGTCGTCAAAACTCGTGATTTCAGGCTTTTCTGGCCGTTTTCGTGCGCTATAGTCCATGTTTTTCGGGTCCCGGGTGGATTTCCGTGCCCTATGACCCGCGGAACAATTATCTTGTGAACCGCACCACAAAGGATTGGTTCACTTCCACTTTGGTAAACTTCAAGGCAGAAACCAGCGCCTTTACAGTAATCTCGGGGCACGCATCCACAACTGAATTGGGGGCTCCCGAGGTAACCAGCTTGGGGCACGCATCAACAACTGAATTGGATGCTCCCATGATTACCACAAGGTCGTCTAGGGTCCAACGACCCAAGAGTAACAAACTCACAACTTTCACTTCCATGAATCCTCATGGAGAGCACAAACCGATGCACCAAATGCAATGGCAAGAGCATAAGTGCTCAAATCCTTCACTCTCAAATTCCAACATAGCAACAAATGCATATTGGGGAATAAGAGAGGAAGAACAGAGGAGGAGAAACACAAAGAACTCCAAGATCTAGATCTAGTAAGTTCCCCTCACTTAGAGGAGAGGTGGATTGGTGGAAATGTGGATCTAGATCTCCTCTTACTTTTTCCTCAAAGATATGAAGACTCGATTGAGAGAGGGGCAAGCTTTCCAAGTCAACAATGGCTTGAGAGAGGGGGAAAACAAGCTGGCTACATGTTGAAGATGGGGAGGGGTATTTATAGCACCTCCCAAATATAGCCATAACAGCTGCTAGGGGCAGAATATCCACCCCTCCCACAAAATATCCGTTCAAAAAATCATCCCCGTCAGAGAGACGCGCCTTTGGGCGCTCTAAAAGTCCTTAGAAAACTTTTGGGGCCCGGACGCAACACCCACCCCCCCCCCCCCCCCCCCCCACACACACACACACACAAACCTGTATAATCCGGTTTCCCAGACTGACTAAAAAAGCAATACGAAAGCTGCAATAACTATATCATCCGGACTCCGTTTTTTATGATCTTGGGCTTGTTTCAAAGATAATCATAAGCTCTACAAGATCATGCATATAAACATCATAGTCCATCATGTGAGTAAGATATCATAAGGAGAGAGTTTGACCTCTCTAGAAAAGATAAACCGGTAAAACCTCCAACATAAAAAACACAACAAGATATTTATATGAAATCGTTTTTGATGAACTAGAGCTTGACATGGAGATGAACCAAGCTCTAAATACTCACATGGATACAAGACAAATAAGAACCAAGAAATATGATATGTCAAGTATGCAAAGGTTTGATCTCTCCACAAATATGTGATCAAGTTACTCACTCGAGAGCCCCTCTTAATAGAACGACTACCGATCTATAACCCGGTCTCCAAGCATGAGACCGGTAAAATAGAAAACCTATCAAGATTGTACCTTTGCCTTGTTCATTCCACTTGACTAGATGATAAGGATCTTGATCCCTCAAGTTAGAACACCTTTCTTGATCGTGCTTGCTAGCACATGCTCCGCTTGGTGAAGACTTGCAAATTGCTCCCCCATACTCCATTATGGGAGAGACTCTTTTAGGAGCATATTCACTTGACCATTATCTTGATTACTAACATTACTTGACGTCATCCTCTATGGTTTATACGAAAATTTCACTTGATGCAAGCCCATGGAGAGATACCTAACCCCACAAAGATACTCCACACATACATATGTCATGGTTAGTTCACAAAGCTATATGGATAATTGCTTACCATACCATTGAACAAATGATCCCACATGGTACATCAATTAGCTTGTGTGTTGATCAACTTGAATCCAATCTTTGCACTTTATCCTTGATCAACTTGTATTTTTCATTCTCTCTTCACAAGATGATGTCATGAAGGTGAACATGAATATCCACGCTATCTATCCTTCAAGACATATTTGCAATATGCTCAACTCTACACATGACCATTCCTCATATAAATCCTTGGATAGAATCTTGGTCATCATATAAGCTTCTAGAGTCCAACACATGAACTCCAATATTTTTCCATGGACAAGATCTATAAGGATATCTCAATGCGAATATTAATCTATAAGGATTATCATTAATTAGCAAAACCACGCACGAGGCAACATGCTCTTTCAATTTGGAACATTCCTGGCCATTTTTGTGGGCTATAGCACAATGTTTTGTTGTTCGGGGCCGATTTCATGGCTCGTTAACCCCGGTACACGAATATTGTGACGTCGGAAAATATCGTAGTAGCGCTAGGCATGATAACACCCTCGTCAATCTCATGGATCTGGGTAATCTACATATGCTTAGAAATTCTAACTCCAGCCTCCCAAGTAGTCATTCAAAGATCAATCAATTATAGAAAGATTAAGCTCTACTAAAACTCTCACAATGGTATGAAAGAACTTTTTTGCCAGATCTGGCTCAGTGTGCAGTATGAAAGTAAACCTGGTTCAGACAACCAGTGTAACACAATTTAAAATTGTGTAGCTTACTCATTAATCAGTTCGTCATTTCTATGCTAGCTAATTTTCTATTTTTTAGCAGTTCACAATTTCATTAAAAAAAATTTATAGCACACGCGTTGTAGGCAAGTGTGGCACTTTGTCGAGTGCTAGCTTCATGATCCCGTGGAAACAGCTCAGAGATCGATCGTGGCTTGATTAAACAAAACAACGGGAAGAATAAGGTTAGTTTAAGACTCGAGGGAGCGTTGAATCTAAAATACTAGGAAATTCCGTTTGTGGACATGCCTCACCCCTTCGGATCAACCAAGGATCAGAATATATACCAAGTCTGTGAACAAATGCTTCCCCAAAATCGGCCTACATGGCAACTTGCAGAAAAACTCACTCAAATATATCAAGCAATTTGCTTTGGGCTTCCTAAACTGTGGTCTCATAAACCTGCAAACTAGAGGCTATAATGCTTATAAGTTCTAACTCCAGCCCCCCAGGTGGTTATTCAAAGATCAATGAATTAAATAAAGATCAAGCTCTGCCTGAAACTTCACAATGGGTGACACAATATTTTGCCAGATTTGGCTCAATATGTAGTGTGACACAATTTATAGTTGTGTGGCTTACTCATTATCCAGTCAGCACTTCTATGATAGCTAATTTCTAATCTTTAGAATTCACAATTTCTATAAAAACATATATGCATAGGCACTGTTGGTACCATGTCAAAGATGCAGCAAATAAGTTTATCTAAATAAATAAACAAACCACAAACAATAATACAACCAAAGAATGGATCATATCCAACAACAAACAAGGCACTGTAAGTTGATCTGCATAGGATTTGCAAGCAGCTATCCATTGCCTAAATTTTCCAGCAAAAAGGGCTTTCGCCCAGGTCGATTACATTGCCTAACTTTACATCATATATGCGTGATTATTGTCTCAGCAAACCAAGAATGAAACAAATGTGGGAGGTCTCAAGCATTGCAAGCTCACAACCAAACTGGTGGCCTTGGGACTGAAAGAATCTGTGTGTGTAACCAGGCCGCCAATGCGGCGACCCAACACACGACATAAAAAATCCGTCAGCGAACAACACAATTAGGGACATGAGCAGCTAAAAACTCACTGCTCCCGCTCCTCCGATGCCCAGCAAGGGTCCCTTAACCCAGATAGGCTAAACACTTACAACATTTCTTCTTACCATCGCACACGAGATTTTTTGAGCTCCTGTGGCGAATGAGATTTGCCTTTGAAAACCAATCTCGGCATCCTTCTTTCACTAAACAGCCTGCTGGTTTTTACAGTAGAAGATTTTAGAACAGCTGAAGAGCGATCTTGAGCCTATTCTGCTTCCACTTAGGTAGCTTCGCAAAAGCCTCCTTTGCCATGCCAAACTTCTCCCTGAACTCCACCGAAGATAGATACGTCTGCAACGTGCAAGTGTACAGGTGTTAGACTGTTCGGTTTGGGGTAGGCTTAGATAAATAGCCGTCATAACAAAAACAGGATACCTCACGCCTGGCTTGATCAATGTCTGTGGCGGGATTGCTGGAAGATGTCCTCAGACGATCATACGGGTACACAGGAAGCCCTTCCTCGTCCTCTGGCTGACCCTCCTTCACATCTTCCTGTATCGTTGGACTTAAAGTAGTTTGACCGTCCTTCGCAGCAGGGGTAGTACTCTCCTTGGCGTTTGCCTCCGGTTTAGGTTTGCTTGCTTCAGACTGCAGTTTGTTTGCATCAGGACTCGCTTCACACCAAAAGAAGATATATATAGCAGGTTAATAAGAGAAACTATATGTTTGCAACGACCAAAATGTATCTAACTCTTTGCTGCTGAGGATGTTAGCATACCTTTGATTGACTTTGGTATCAGGGTTTGTCTAGGCCGCTCAAATGAAGCGGACATCGCAGCAATCGACGCAGCTCTCTGGGGTGGCTTTACAGGGTCAGGGGAGGACTTGGAGAATGGTTTTCTTGCAACTGGTGGAGGGGTCGATAGATTCCGCGCATTTGAATTCTCAAAGTTGGCAGCCAATGCATTGAATGCCGGTGACCTTCCTCGAACTCTTACACGGTCAGGGCTGAAGGACGTGCTTCTCCGCTGAGATTTATCAGGCACGCTTGACCTTCCGGTGTGTGATGATGTCACTGGTCTTCTTTTAGGTTTCTGCTAATTATTTAACCAAGAGTTAACCTTGCTCCAGGAAAACAAATAGTAACTAGCTCCTTTCAAAAGAAATTCAGGAGGAAAATCTTACATCTCTTCTTGGTTTTACTCCGTCCTTCAATACAGACAGCCTCCTTTCAAATGAGTTACCACGCATCTGAGACAATTTATAAGATATATAACACGACGTTAGCTCCTGAAGTTACACGGTCAAGAAACCACACAAACCTACGAGGAAAAAGGCTTACGGCTGATTTTGCAGAGTCCCATGTGAAGAATCTGGTAAAATATTGGGGCTCGCTTCCTTCATTAATAACGTAAACTGGTGTTTCTCGTGATAAGTTTTCCATCAGAATGTCGAGTTCTAGGAATTTCTGGCAGGAATTAAGAGGGTTTTACGAATCCAGCGTGAACTAAACAAATATACGAATCACTTTCTCTGCACACAGAAAAACCATGAAATTACCTCTCCAATGCTCAAAGCTTGTGCTCGTATTTTTATGTCCACTTGTTGCCCAACCCATACAAAGACACATGAATGACAGTCCAAAAGAAACACGTCCTCCGTCATCATATCATCTTGCGTGAAGTTGAATATCTCTCTAACCTGCAATATCAGGAGACCGCAATTAATTTTTCATCGCCTTATCTTATTGTCGTCATAATGCATATAAACTATAGAATTACTCACCTTAAGCACCCCTTTTGAATAAGTACAACAGAACAAATGGGCATCGCTTTCTTGATCTCTTGCGATCTTCTGGCTGGGGTACTCAGACTTGATTCCAAGTAACTTCCAGAACTGATCATATTCTGATCCTTCTTTGAGCATTCTCGACTGGAGATTTGGCTGCACATAATACATTGGATGAGAATAATGGAAACAGCGTATTGCACACATCTCGTATGTTTGATGCTACGGTGTACAGGGAGCAGGTGTATAAAAAGTACCAAAATCAGAAAATATAATTTATATTACATGAATCTGTGAATCATCATGTTGTTACAAACATGACATATATATAAACTGGCCGTATTAGTTCAAAAAATGTCTAATCTCACTGATGGGCATGAACAAGAAGCTAGATACGGTTGATAGATAAAAAGGATGGCACATTCAAATAAGTCGATCGAGATGATGCAGCGACATGTCCTAATTCACATGAATGATTATACTGAAGGGCATTCGTCATAATTTGTACCTTGATCACATCTAGCTGCCTCTCAGCAAGATCTTGGTCCACCGACGAGCTAAGGTTCCCAATCCAAGTAAATACTGTATCTCCATCATGTAGTATATAACAATAAGAAGAGTTCAGGGATGGTGCCGCCTGGTAAAAATACAGTATCATACATAGAACATAACATGAGCATAATGCCCTGTGCAGTGAAGCTAGATCAAAACAGAAAGTACCGTATCAACTTGAATTGCTTGCATATTATCTGGTCCTGAACCTTGAACCCGGAAGAGTGCAACCCCATTTTCTGAATACGTATCATCCTGAATGCCATTTTCTGAGACAAACTTCTTATACCCAGTACTTGCACCTCCCTGTATTGAGTTTTTCCAATGAAAAATGTAAACGTGATACGTCCGGTAGGAAATAGGACAGTGAAGCTTAACCAAAGAATAAGTGAAGGCTGACCTTGAATACAACCAAATTCTGAAATATTGGGAAAAACTCAATGGGCTCCTTTCCTTCATAAAGGCGAACCTGTGATAACATGAGAGTGAGATAGTCAAGAACCATTTTACAGAACTTTCAGCCTCAAACAAATCTGATTCTTATACCAGAGCTGCCTGAAATTTTAGAGACTCGATCATCTTATTAGCAAGTGAGGTGGCTTCAGTCCTCTCCTCCTGTCCTCACAAAATAAACATGTGATTAGATAACTTTTCTCCAGCTTGAGAGCTTCTGCTATGACCAGAAATGTGGCACCCCCATAATTCTCACGAGAAAATGCTACCCCGCTTAAAACAAGGCAAAGACATCGTGACATCGTCCATGCAGTACTAGTTTGCACAGCATGAAGAAAATATATCCAAAGAAAACAGTATTTGCTTTCATGAATCTACTAGAATACTATACAGTACTTTACAGAGAAAAATAACCTGGGAGGCAAGATATCTCATTATTCACTAATTCCCCTTAATCAGTCATCTATCTAGTACATTTGGATGACCATTATGCATTACTGTTATTTCAGAAACATGCTACTACCAAAGAGAGTAAGTGTTAAAGTTACCTGAACACTCCTTTTCCCAAACCAAGTACCGATAAGACATTCCTCCCCATCATCACCAGGGTAGCTATATTGAAAGATATAACAATCTCCACTGTAGAATTTGCATTGTTCAGAGAATGAAAGAAAGGTCTTTTCACTGTCATTTACGCGCCAAACCTGCAAGACTTATGCAACTTCAGATTCTGCGTGACTATTGAATTATTTTAGCAACAATCTTGTTTTAGGGCAAGAGTGCTTTCTCACAGAAGTTCAACAAACAAGAATGCAACAGCAATAACTGTGTTTGGTCTGGTTGCAGAATAATTAGTAAGAAAGGATATTGAACGGACCTGTAAATTTCCTGTGCAGTCAATCTGAGGCTGAGGCTCTTCCTTCACAGGAGCAGCTTTTGCTGTAACCTTAGCATTAAATCCTTGCCGTTTAAGAAGGGCTACAAAAGGGAAATTATGTATCAACAACCTTTCATCGTGATAGAGAAATAAAATATATATAATCCACGACTAATAACAAAAAATAACCATCAAAGGCAACCTGCAACTTTTCCTCTACTCTCGTCTGACACAACTGCCTCGGCTTTCTTGGGCCATTTATTAAACTTTGATCGGAACATGACTGTCTCGAACCCTTCCATGAGACGAATAATGTGAGATTTTGGTCGATTTCTTCACGAAGTAATTCCTACAGAAGTGACAATACATGCACCATCATGGAAAAGTTAATAGTGGCCACTAAAAAAATCAAATTACTAATGGACCTAACCAAAGCAACAGGTGACCACATTTCTATATGCAAAATATTTGGGTACTCGCCATAGTGATGGCTCATCTAACTTTTCTTAAGTTATGGTAATCAATTAGTCTGTGCATGAAGCAGACATTCTGTATCATGTATGGCAAGCCATTAATTTGAGCTGCTATATTATTATCAACCATCAAATTCATTCATTCCAGCAAAGATACGAGAAAATCTTACCTCAGCGGCCAATCCTGCTCGTTTCCTATCTTCGAGGCTGTTTCTCTACCCATCCAGACATAAATTTCAGATCCGCAGTCCAGAAGGTAGCATTTTGTTGAATCTAGCAGTGCTTTCGTTAGAACTTCACAATCCACAGAAACTGTTTGACCCTTATTGACACTGACAATAAAAAAAGTTATCAGAAATGAAAAGACGATATGCAACACGACCATATATTTACTGTAGAAAGGATTGAAATTCCCCAGGATTTATCTCTGTGGTATATTACCAGAGAAGCTTTGGAGGGAAAGCAGTATCTACTCCATTAACCTCAGCAAAGGTCTTTCTTGGCAGAGGAGCAAATCCACCAAAGAGACCCCAGAATTCACCAGCATCAGCGTCTGCCATCAACTTTCCATCCTCTGTTTCAACGAATAAATTATATTCTGGGAGGGAAAATACTTTGTCCATTTGAAGTGTTTTCTCAAACTTACCAACTGCAGCTACATCACATTTGCCTTCATGGTTAGTGTCTTTGAGATATTGCACAACCTCAAGGGCTTTGGCCCTCTCCTGAATACTAGAATTCGATCCATTGAACTGGAAAATCTTAGATTCGGTATCTAAAATGAATATGTCTTCATGGTTGAGTGATGATCGTGCAAAAGGAACCTGTTGGGGGAAAGAGCAATGTTACATAACCATGAAAGTACACTGGACAAAAAATGACAGGGAACACAGCAAAAAGTATTCACCTCTTTGACATGGACTGTATGCTTTCCTCTGCAGACAAATAATCGTGTTACATGCTCCCGCTCGTTGACTTCAGCATGCCTGAAACCAGAGGCAACTCCACCTTCCTCTGGTATAATACAGGGTTTAAAGTACGAAAGAAATTTCTCAGTCTCATTTCCCTGTACTTCACGGTATTGAACACCACGTCCACCAAGAGCAGCATCCAGCTCCACGGTCTTGATTGCAGCTGTACCAGCCTCATCCTGTTAATTAATTAAAGGCAACAAGTAAGTCTTCTATCTCATTAGCTAGGCTATCGGCAAAAAAAAAAGAGAGCTTAAATGGTAATAGCAAACCTGACTGGTATCTTTACCAAGCCAATAATGGATATCTTGCCGGAAAGAACCATTTTTAAGGCCAGTTGTCTGTTTCAGTGACAAAATAATTGTTAAACTTAAATTCAATAAATCCACAATAATCTAATTCAATTCAAACAATTGGACTCTCGCTAGTATAACAAACAGAATACGTAATTCCTCGGGGGTGGCATATCTCCATTATGCCGATAACATTAGCATCATCGTTATCATGTCACACAAACAAGATGCAGAAATAATACAAAATTAAAGAAGGCCATAATTCCTTCAAGTATAAAGGATTGTGTCATGGTAAGAAGAAAAAAAGCAGGATGAATCATTATTTGATAAGATTAAGAGAAAAAATGAAGGGATGAGACCGGTTGCACTGCTGACATCATACAGCTCTGAACAATATTCCGTACAGAACTAAAACGGACTTAGGCCAACCTACAATTTGAAAAGGGTAGGGTACCTTGAGTATTATGTAGGAATCTCCTGTGAAAAACTTCCCATGTGATTCTCTGGGAACAGGGACCGCTTGCAACTTTTCAATCCGCCATATTTCTAGTCCGCTGAGGGTTGTTAAGAATAACTATGAACAAGAACTATGCAAAGAATGTTATCATGTAAGCAACAATGCTGGCCTAATAAGTTCACTTACGTTCAGTGCAATATTTTGTAACAAACTTTCATTCAATAAATGTGTAGTTGACTAAAATTTTCCGATTGTCATTAATTCAAACCAAGTGTGTGTGACAGTAATGAGATATGGAGATACATTATGAATAGAACAAGAATATAGGAAAGACAAGTGAAATGGTAATGTAAGCCTGTGACAAAATAAGCAAGTGATGGATACTCCTTTTGACCAGCTCCTTGAAAGGCAGGATCGACTTCCCTCATTGAAACCGCCATAGTGGCCCTAGGTTTTGGCGGACTAGCCTTGAGTGCCTTTTGCTTCAAGAGCGAAGAGAAGGTGTGCTGAAAGCAAAAGATCCATAAAATAGCTCAGTAGAGATTCCATTTGCAAAACAAAAGCTATTGTAGGTCAAGGCAAGCACATTTATATAAGAAGTAAAGCAGAGAATTGATAAATAATATTTTCTGTTTCAGCAAGAGATGAATATAAAAGCACACAGACAAACGGTTCCTACTCAAACAGCTCACTTATAGAAACACAAAACAAAATAGCTTCCCATAACAGGGGCAGCTAGCAGTCCATAAGACATCCTTGGATACAACCAAATGTTTGGCTTGAGGGAGGCCTGTCCCAATACATTGCGACAATAAGAGACGCAAGGCCACATCTCTGTAGCGGAGCAATATGAAGCGCAAGAGTTGAAGCATAGACACAGAGTTGGTGAGATGCAATTGGGACAAAAGGAGTTGACTGAATTGCAGTCACACACTGATTAATGACTGAATGAATGAATTTCTGGTGCATCCTTTGCGTCGATGTGCTTGTTTGTAAGAAAGGCAAGATGCCACCGCATCTGCAGTATTCATTCAGTAAAGCTGCGGGAATAATAGCAGCGGGAAGAATGCGCAAACATGCTTCCGTCGGACTCTGCATCTTTGAGAAGGCACATGCTCGTTATGAAGAGTGGTGAGGCCGAAGAAAGTTGAATTGGTTCCCAGGTTTTGGAATATCCTGATTGCTGATGCCTCCCCAAGGCAGGCAGATGGAGTCCACTACTACGTACCTCCCCAATACCAGCAGAGGAGGCCGAATCATGATACGAACACAGTAATAAAAATAAACCAAGAAATGTGTGGTTATTTGTGAGGCAGGCAGCAGAAAATCCAAAGTAGCAAGTCGCAGGATGGATGGGACAAACGATCCACGTCAAGCTCGGTGGGTCGCTAGGTACAAAAACAGGGGCGACCAAAATCCAGCAGTGATCCCGACGGTCCTAAGAGAAACAGAAACAGGGGCGACGGATCTAGTCCCAGAAACCGTGGATCATGGCAATGGCGAGTAGGAGAAGTAATTAATCACATCACTGGAAGAAGACGGAGTAGCGGATAAATTGAGGAGGGGCGGCTGAATGGAGCGGCGGCAGATCCCGGGGCCGCCTGTAGACGGAATGGATGAATGATGGTACTACTTACCTTGGTGGCGGACCCGGGCGGCGCGGCGGCCATGGCTCCTCAGATCGGCCTCAGCGGGAAGCAGGCAGGCAGGCAGGCAGGCAGTCAGCTCCCCCTCCCCCAAGGCCGCGGCGATGGCGATGGCGATGGATGAGACCCCCCGGCCGGGTTAACCACCCCCACCAGCCATTACATTACATTAAACAAAAACAAGGGATCTCCCACCCCATTTCTTTCCGCTGGATAGATAAATTATTCGACGGGGAGAGGAGAGGAGATGTGAGGAATTGGTCGCACGCACGCACCTGCTGCTATCGGGGAGGAGAGGAGTTGCTGTCGCTGACCGCCGACCGACCGCCCGCCGTCAGCCAACGATCGAGGCTACGACCACCACGCGGCGGCCCGACGGACGGCAGGGTGGCGAATTATTGGAGGAGAGCTGGAGAGGCGACGGCGTGGTGGCCACTACCTACGGCAGAGACAGGAGGAGGACGACGACGAGGTGAGGTGAGGTGAGGTGGCGGAATCTGTCTCGGCCTCTGCGTCAGCCTGCGATATACTCTGATTTCCACACAAGAAGAGAAAAACGTACAAACCCAAATTAAATTGCTGCTGGATGAAACGGCGTACTACAAGCAAGGAAGGAAGAGCCAAAAGCTAATCTCGTTGAAATTTGAAACCGTGGGATACATGGTATATTTTGTTTTTGATCCAAACGAATCCCTTGACACAAACTCTTCTTCATGTGTGAAGCAAAGCTTTAGTGGAGGTGTTTGTGAATATTATGATTCAAAGGGGACTTGGACTCTTGATGGACAATTTTTTTAAAGGATTCAACAAAAACAAACTGTGTGGAGCTCTTTCTTTGTCTCCTTTATCGAACGGACAATTTAGACTTACATTGCTAATGTCGGCGTTTTAGTACCATATGTTACGATGTTAGTATGGCGCGAAAAACATAGTAATGGTACCAGTACCCTCTACGTGGGTGGTGTGGCGCCACCTCGCACAAGGACCGGCGATATTATCCGTTATGGGGCCACCTAGTATATATGGCGCGAAAAAAGCAATTAAACCTAGTATGACCATTTGTGTTCAACTTATGTGGAGTAATTTTTACTACATTAATAACGCTTGGACTCCTGACGACAAAACACCGGCTAAAATGGCACGAAAACACACCCACCACTATTCGTTAATATTCCCCATTTACCACTCATACACATGCCACCCTACTCCTTAGTTCGTGACAATGGTTTCAACTTTCTACAAACATACAATTTTTCAGTTTTACCGTGAAAAAACATAAATGTGCAGAATTTCAGAGATTTCAAACTTTATGTGATTTTTTATGTTTTAAATTAAATTTGATCTGATATAATAGTTTACCTTAGGTTAGTTTGAACCTGCCGTGAAATTTGAACCCACGAGAATTTCTTACAAATTCGTTGGTATAATAATATCAGCGTCTCAAATAGGCAAGGAACTGAAATTTCCTTTTTAAAGGCTAGCCGTGAGAAAAATGAGAGATGAACTCAAATCGTGGGAGTTAGAATCTTTGGGGATATTTCAAATATATCCCCAAAGAACCTCGCATGATTATTACTCCGTACACCGGTGGACTTGCATCTACTGTATGGGAGAAACGCAGTGAATGGAAACACTTTTACTACTAGTAGTACTGAATGCGCAACGGCCAGAGGTAGTAGTAAATATAATTAAGTGTGATTAATTATAAGCAGCAGCTGGTTTCGTAGTAAGTGCAATTAAAATTAGGGGAAGAAATTAAAGAGGAAATGATCTAGCTGGATCACCGTGCTGCTGAGCTGTTGGGACCCACACGGAGCCGAAAGGTGATTAGGATTGGTTGATTAGTCAAATAGGCCGTGCGTGCGTGCGTGCATTATGCATGACGTTTTGGCTTGGGAGACCACCGACCGACCGACCGACCACGGGTGAGCGACAGGGCGCCGCGATCGACCATAAAAATCTCACATAACACACGTGGAAAGTAAAGCATCCCTATGATTTTTCTGCATACATTGAAAAGAATGACAAATCATCCTAGGACTAACATCATCCGTCCTGACCGCCTGCACTGCCACGAGTAACAACAAATGTTAGCGACACATCGAGAAACAAAACTGGTCAAATCTGATCATTGGCGAGAGAACCAAGACACCCGCGAGTGGCGGTGCCTTGACCATTGTTGTGAAGTCAAACCCATATTATCTATATATTGCCTTTTTTTTACACTTTTCTTGGGATTTTCTTATGTACTCCACAAATATCCACTTGCACGACCACTGCCACCTGCTACACGCCGCCACCGACTAGACCACCAACGACGTGGGGGAGAAGCAGGGCCACCTTATGGGTGAAGAGACGGTGAGGCGGGTGGCAGAATCTATCCGCGGGATTGATACTTATTTTTCAAAGTGGGTCTGCCGTTATATTTTTTCATCTTTTTCGTAGCCTCAACTTGGAAGCCTCCTACTTTCCACTTTGATAGTTGTGTGATGGAATGGAACGACACGACAAGGGCTTGGTAGAAAGAAAGGGAAGCTGTCCCATATTAGTTGTCACTGAATAATGTAGGGCATATGCCACACCGTGAGTATGCCCGAAAATAAGATGACACTAATATTCTTCTTTTGCAGTTGGTGTGCCACGGACATGCGCGGATAACCGTCGTTGTGACCTAATATTCGGCTACCCCTTATAGGGTGTTGGGAATATACCGACTGGGGTATCTCTAGCATGGAGAAATCCGGCTAAAGGAAGATCCAAGACGGAGGCCCAGCGATCAGCCGAGTTGGAGCACAAGGAGGAGCCAGAAGCCGTATTAGTCTAGGACTCTATTTCCTTGCCGGTTAAGTCTTTCTTTGTAAGGCCTAGGCCTGGCCGCCTTTATAAGCCAGCCTACGGGCAGCCTTTAGGGCAACACATAGTATACACAATCTACTCATTGTAACCTGTAATACGGCTATTGCCTTATAGTTATAGCAGCACGTAGGGTCTCGCCACCGCTGCGAGATTCGAAGATGGGTAAACTGCCGAGTACAATCTCGACCCGGACGATACCACCTTCTACCCCCACGTTCTACCGTCGGCTAGAGGACGCCCGTCTCCTATCAATTATGCCGATACGACGACAGTTGGCGCCCACCGTGCGGCATAAGGCGTCAAGTGTCACGTTTCGGGTGGGATCAATCGTCATCTTCATCAACGCTACCAGATCGTATCTGGAGGTGGGTGGTTGTACCCCCAGCCCACCAGAGTTCAAACCCCAGGTTTGACGCTGGTGTTTCTCATTTAAGGCGGAATATTCTTCAGTGGGAGGCGACGTTCCCGTCGACAGCGAGGCGCCCGTGGTGACTTCGTCAATCTCAAGACTCGACCCGCCGACTCAGTCTCTCGGAGGTGCTCATAGGGGTAGGGTGTGCGTGCGTGCGTTCATAGGGGTGAGTGTGTGCGCGTGTATATGAGCGCTTGCGTTGTACTGTGTTTCACAAAAAAAAAAAAAAAAAAAAAAAATCTGGCCGGCTATTCTCCTCCGGCAGACCGGCACGATCAACGGCGTCATCATCCAAGGCGAAATCTTGCCAAATTATTCATCGGCACGATCAGCGCAGTTCCGTCTCGCTGGGTTCTATATCGACAATGACCGGCGCAAGACGACGAGATCGATTTAAGGCAGCATCTGACTAAGGCAACGCACGACGATCCGTCGCGACGGGCTACGCTGTCGAGATATATCCGTCTTCGCCCATCGGCTTAAAGCTGAGTCGGCGGATCTGCTTTGACTGCGCTCATACGCATGGAGAAAAATCAGTTACTCCTGGGGACTCGACGTCTTCGTCGGATTGCCGTCGTCTTTGTCGGATTACCAGCCGAGTTTGTCTCGTAATACGAGTCAAAACATGGCAAGCCTGCCAAGACGGTGGTGATTTCCCGTGGAAGACAGAGATTAATCCTCCCAACACATCCATCGGAGCGCTGGCCTCTAGGAGCCGCGTCCGATCCGACTAAAAACAAGTCGTCTACATGCACTTGGTTCGGTCAGTGTGCTGATCCAAAGTGGCCTTCATCGCGGGGACCAAGCTTGGAATTGAAGCGAACATGCAACAACAGCGTAAAAACTTCAGTTCAGGCTGGACAAGGTAGCTTGTTAGCACAATCAAGTTCCGATCCAAGGGGATCACTGCATGCTGCACATGGTGACGTGATTCCTGCATGGATTTGCCGGCGAGCGTGTGATCTGCATGTACGACTGGCAGGCGACATCGCTCCGCGCGATTCAGCTGGGCCGCGTCATGTGCATGGCCGGCAAAATATTCAAGTTATCAACTCTCGCCAGCACGTAGCCATTTCGGCATATTTATCGTCGCATTCCGACACGGCATACCGCCTACATCCTAGGGGTTGTCTTCTTCAGCCTGGGGGCTGCCGCTTTTGGGGCTGGCGTCTTCCGCCTCGCCATCCTCCTTGATATCAACGTCAGCAAACGTCAAAAAGCTAAATTCTTCATAACATTTATTTAATTGTATGATCATAAAGTAAAAGTATATGGTTTGCTCATTATGCTCTGAGATCATGCTGTCTTTTGTCTTTTCATATGATCATATACCTTTAGTATCAAAATTACCCAAAATCTGCTCTGTGCTAGGTGGTTCAAACTTTTCGATACTTGCCGCATCCGGCCCAAATTAAGCAATCATAATTAATGTTGAGAGAGGAGATGGTGATATCATAGGTAGATACCGTAACACAACGCATTACAATACACAATGAGTCTACAAATCTAATAAATGCACTATACATGATACTACACATATGTTACTATGCACTATGAAGTTAGTAACATAAATTAGTATTATAAACTAGTAGTATCGTGCATGATACCGCTATATGTTACTTTCCATTATGACCGGTCTAAGCTGTGAACTGGGTAGTCCGTCCGTGTGGAGCCGTCAGTGAAGAACATATATATAAAAGAAAGGGAAAATGTGCCCTGCCGAAAGGTAGGTAATGAGGACGTCGGCCGTTCGTGCGCGCATGACATTTCCGTCCACCGTCCCGGCCCGGTGCGACCACTGCACCGGCCGAGAGCGACAGAAACGGTTATCAAATCTCACGGAAGGTGAGGACGACGACGGCACACCCCCGCCGCCCATGGGCTGTTTGGTTCTGTGCCAACGCCAGCCTTACCAATGTGTACTGGAGCTCTTCAATGTGACAGCCTAGCTTACGCCAGCCTTACCACATGAAAAACTTCTCAAGTCGGAGTAGATCAAATTTCACTGTGAAGTACTCCGAGCGAAGGCCACAACACATTGGAAAGTACGAGTAGTACATGCATGTGACCCTGGCGACGAAAAACGAATATATATACGTCAAACGGGAGCAGTTGAGCGCATTTGCAGTGCCGCCCGAGTGGCCGATCATCCAAAAGCTTCCTCGTGTCCTTGTTCTTCAAGTTGCATTGCATGTGGTTTCAGAGGAAACCAAAAGCAAGTATCAGGATGGAGGTAATTAAGCACCAGAATATGTTTGACAGTCACTTTAAGCATCAAAATACCGACTGGACTAACGCTAACAAGTGGGTACTATAACCCTACGTAACTGTTATGTTCGGTCATATATCAAAATGAATTTGGTCAAGAAATAATGCAATATATATAGTTTTTTATTCCAAAACTACAAAGTAAAAGTTCAATGCCTTCATAGCCCAAGCGGACATGTGTTTCGTTGCCAAACTATAGTATAAACGAAACTTTGATAATAGAATTAATGGCAAATGCAACAGGAACATAAATCAGCTAGTTAGACCTTCTCTAGTGAGAGTCGCCAATTTTGTGTCTGGCACCCCCAATTGTGTCTTTTTTGGGGTGTCAGGCATATGTCCGCCACAACGCGGGTGTTGTCCTAGCAACGTTATCCAAACCAAATTTAGAAACACACGATTTTGATTGAAATTTAAACGAACACACGGCAAATATTTACAAACTTGATACAAATACTATAAAATTAAACTAATCTAATTAAACGGCTGGAGGCTAGAACTTAACCTAAAGTAGACTAATCTAGACGTCGCTAGGGCCAGCCTCGTCGTCGCACGTGCCTGTCATGTTCATATGTTTGCGCCCTTATGTCTAGTCATTCTCCTAAAATGACAAAACTAATTATACAGAAGATTAATGTGCAGCATTTGATGGATGATGAATTATTAGTCAGTTGGCCAGAGCCACACACAACCATTACAGCCATTAGCTCCAACCTGATCTTTGCGGTAGTGATATCCTCGTGACACGATCTTCTCTCCATGTAATGCTTTTCTTCGTTTTCTGAACAATGCACTATGCCACTACCCATATCCAATCTCGTTAAGCACTCCATCTTATCATGGAGATAAGTGTGTTGCTTGGAGTAGTAGATGTGGTTCCCCTCCAGGTCCCCGTGAGGGCCCACCGTCTGCAAGTGCACCGCCTTGCAACACCCTGCTGGTCCCAGGAACAAGACATGGTCACCTAAGCTCGTCACCTCCGCCCATGTGTATCTGTGTGGTGTCGTCGGGTTGTAGTTCTTGGCGATCTCAAACACCCTGAAAAACTGACCTTTTTGGAGATGTATCTCGGTTCGACTTCCACCGCTACTGCCAGTCTACCGTTCAATTGAAAGATGTATTTTACGACGGATGAAACCTCCATTGTGTACAAGGTGCTCATCGCAATATCAATGCGGTAGACGCCGGTTGCCACCATAGCACCTTTTTTGTTGACTCTGGTGTCAAACATGATTAGTTCGTGGGATGTTACTCCAAAGAGTTGGCCGTTGCAGAAGGCGATGTCTTGAAGACCTTGATACGAGTTGGCGACATACTCTTGCATCATCCACCCGCTATCAGGGCTACCAACCCTACGTAGCACAATCTCCCATGAGGTCATTGCGGCGATAATGCACTTGCCCGACGAAGGGTCCATGGAGAAGATGACTTTCCGCATAAAGAGCCGGTCAGTGGTCAGTACCACCCTAGCCCTGGAGAAGAGGTTCACCACAAGAAGCTCGTCGGAGCCGGAGACGGTGGCGATCCAGCCGCCCTCGTAGGACCCAACCAGCCGGTTGCCCCACGGAAACCATGGGAGCGGTATGCGCAGCAACCTGCCATCCTCCGGACTGTACGCCCGCGCCTCCCTGTCGCGCTTGCCGTCGCCCGTGGACAAGAGCAACAACGGCAGAACCGGGAGCCGCGGGTACCATGCAGCAACGGCGCGCCAAGGCGCACAGACAGCGACGAAGCGCGCACGATCGTACGTGGAGAAGCACCTTAGGTAGACAGCGGAGAGGAGGTCGGCGGGGAGGTCCGACCACCGCCGTTCGACCCCACCGTGAGCGGCCATTGCTAGCTAGGTTTTGGATCTGGTTGTCAGGCGTTGAAGAGAGTAGAGCTACGTAGGTACTCTGGCTCCCTGCCCTGTTGGGTTTCGTCTGTCTCTTTGGCCTGACCGAGCGACTTCTCAATCACACGAGGCAGCTAGCTCTCACGTCACGTTTCAAAAATATCAAAGTATAAATATACGATTTTTCGAGTTGTCTTTCACTCATTTACTCATGGACTACTATACTTTGAGCGACATTTGCCCGAATTTTGTGTATAAAGTAAAGTATGCTACACTGAGCACAACGTTTTGAAAGCCGAAATATATGTAGCTCAGTTTCAAAAAAAATTAATTCACATTTTTTCTGTGTTAACAAATTCGAGAAAAAAACCCTACATGTAGATAAAGTCGAGATCTAACACTGCGTAAAGTTTTAAAACAAAATTCGTATTATTCTGGACAACAAAAAAAAGACTAATCTTGCAAAAATTCGAATTTTTCATGAAGGGAAGGACATTCAATGAAAATGATGCAACGAGAAGGACATAGTATTGAGATCAAGTTATAAATTATGCAAGGTAATTGTATAATATTCTGACATTGCGAGAAGGTACCATCTTAATTTGGTCGTGTCTGAGGTTTGTCGACTGTGGTGATGGAGGTGGATTATTTGGAGGTTGTCCATCTCTAATCTTCATCGTCTGTCTGCTGATTAATAAAGCTCCTGAAGTTAATGGAAAAAAAAAAATACGTGCCACGTCGGACTGATATTGTCTGGTCAGTGTCCACGCTGGCAGCGGATACGGGCCAGGTCAGCAGAAAAAGTAAATCAGGATCGTACATGGAAGCGGGCTTGTCTTGTTGGTACAAAGTTCTCGGTGTTTCTATCCTACCCTCCCGCCGCCGCCGTCGCCACCGCTGCACCTGCGCCGCCCAGTTCGCCGCCGTTCCGCCCAGGTCGCCGCTGCCCCACCCCGAGCTCCTTCGCGATGTTCAAGAAGTGAGTGAGCCCCCTCTCCCTCTTCCCCCCGCGCCAATTCCTCGTAGTCTCATACCTAGATCCGCCATAGCCCAACATCGCTCGGACCCACCCTGATCCGATGCCCGCAGAACCGGAGGCGCCGCGAGAGAGCTCCCCGCCGCCGCCGTCGTGTCGCCCTGGGCGGGGACCACCGAGTATATTTCCAACGGAGGAAACCATATGTTTTTCTATTATCGAATCTAGAGCTTCAGCTGGTTCCAAACCTAGAGTTAATGTTGTTTTGAAAGGAACTTGACCTAATGTGGCGTGCCTCTCTCTATATTGCTCTGAATGAATGCCTTATGATTATATAGAGTATTGCAGATGACTCATGGTCTAGGTGGTCATTGCCTCATTGCGTTGTATACAAGATTTTTTACTTTATTAGCGCACTCGAACGGGATGACAAACTTCGCTCTCTCTTTATATCCGTAGATTCTCTTCCGAGGACATATCCGGGCAGAACCAGGTCAAGGCGTCCGTTCAGCGAAGGATCCGGCAGAGCATTGCCGAGGAGGTGCTATCCGCATACCCTTGTATTTCTCTCATTTCTGAGTTTCAGATGCAGACTCCCTTCTCTTCAGCTATACTCAAACTGAGTTTATTTATGTTGCAGTACCCTCTCCTCGAACCTCTGCTGGAGGACATGCTCCCCAAGAAGTCGCCCATGATCGTGGTTAAATGGTTAGTAATTCCGTCGTTCTGGTTCCACTGTGCTTGCTAGTCTACTGAATGAATTATGTCTCTCGGTTAACATGTCTAGTAGCCTATTTTAGCTTGATAGCAAAGGCTATTATTTGCAACATTGTGGCCATTCCCGCGTTCTAACGCGGTTCGTTTCTTTCTTTCCCTAGCCAAAACCATCTGAATCTTGTGGTGGTCAACAACGTCCCCCTGTTTTTCAACATCCGTGATGGTCCATACATGCCGACCCTGCGCCTTCTTCACCAGTGTAATCTTCTTCTCTCCCATCCCTTTTCACCCCTAGATTGTACATCACTTCGTATGATTTTTTTTATTGTATGTTTCTTATGCTAACTTACGCTTACACTTGATCAGATCCTGAAATCATGAAGAAATTCCAGGTGGACAGAGGTGCTATCAAGTTTGTTCTCTCCGGTGCCAACATCATGTGCCCTGGACTGACATCGCCTGGTGGTGTCTTGGACAATGAAGTTGAGGAAGAAACACCAGTGGTAAAAGACTAACCTCCTAAGTTCCCATGCATCCATTTATCGATACAGTACGAGTGAATCCTGTCTACTTGAGTAGACTGTCATAGTTAGCAACATAAAATTTCTATCTCTTTGGTGCATTTCTGTTATTTTTCATGGGAGTTAAATTTGGCTGCCTGCATATTAGGGTATCCTTTTTTAAATAGTTCGTGGTATTGTAATTATTTGGTATTGGTTATCCTGAAAATGGTGAAAAAGATTACCTCCCCGGAGCATGCCGACCACCAGACTAATTTTTGTCCCTTTGAAATTATGATTGTCAGGCTATAATGGCTGAAGGCAAACAACATGCGTTGGCGATTGGATTTACAAAGATGTCAGCGAAAGACATGTAAGCTCCTTTTTGAAGAATTAATTGAATGATGCTTCCCAGCCTCTAAATAATTGCTGTGAAGCTTGCACTCATGCTTGCTCTTTTATTTGTTTTGAGGTTTCAGTCAGGTTCCGTCCTAATGTTCCCAAATGGCTGATAGTATACACATGTGGTGGTCCCTTGGTATCATATTTTAATTCTGACAGTGCCTACAAACTTATGCAAACATACTGATAAACTCAAGTTTTCTTGATACTACACCACATACATTCTTTCTTTGTTAGTATCATGCTTGCATCTAGCTGCTGGTAAGAATGCTCTCAAATTCTGAAACTTTTTGCAGAAGCACCATCAACAAAGGAATTGGAGTCGACAACATGCACTATCTGAACGATGGCCTGTGGAAGGTACTACTCTGTCTCTTCTTCCCTACGTCTCCATGCCATGATCAACCTTATAAAGTAGCAACAGTGCATTTAGTTGTTGTGACCGATGCATATAGCAGTTGGTTTTGCTAGGTTAAGTTTGCAGAATTCTGTACCAGATGGTGAATGTCACAGGAATTTATTCCATGTTAACCGCAATGAAACAAATTGGGGTATGAATTTAGGTTATTTTGCTAACGTTAATCTTTATTTCATTTTGACAGATGGAGCGTCTCGAGTAAGTAGGATCTCTGAGGGAGGAAGCAGAATCTGCAGCATGATCATATATATGGAACTGTAACCAGGCGCGTCATGTTTCGCCAAGAGAATAGCCAGCAACTGTGTTCGCCTGAGTTTAGGGCAAACGATTTAGTTGGTACTACCCTGCTGCTGCTGAGATCCTTGTATGATACCGATATCATTGATCATTTGCGCTTTTACCAATAACAGTTCAGAACAAAGCTCCGACTCTGCTCTTTTTGTGTGAAATTTACTTTGTTGTTGTTTGTCTATAGCAATATAAGCATTGCTGTAATTCTGTCCATTAGGCGCTGTTAGGGCAACTACAGATTAATACTCTACTTCACGTAATAAAGAGATTCAGGTCAACATCTTAAGATAACTATTTTCTTGATGTACTAACAAATGTAGTAATCAGAGCTCAGGTATTTATCATGACATACACATCTGATTTTGCATTAGGGGTTCCATTTCTTTAATGCAAAGCAAGGGACGAATGGATAAAGTAAACAAAGAGCCAAAAAACGAGTATTTTGCTTCTCATACAAACTTATGGAGTACAGCAATATGTTAGATTATGTCTTTTAAGCGATTCACAGCAACAGATGGTAATATAACTTCCAGAAACAACCACTAGAATCTAGATATCCAAGGAAAAACACTCCTGCTTCCAAGAGCAGGCCTGCTGCGGTCTCCCAGGATAGATACGGCGACGCGAGTAGAGAGCTTCAGGCCGTGTAGCGGTTCTTGGGGGCTTTCTCCGCCTTCTTTGCATCCTCCTGCGAGCAGAAAGAGAGAACCATGTCATCAGCCATCGATAGCTAGTGCTGACACGAGAAAAAATCCAGACTTGGAAGCGCCACTCACATGAACGATGAACCCAATGGAGTCCTTGTACTCCAGAAACTCCTTCCACTGCTTGCCGATGCTTATCTGGTCAACAAAACAGGGAATAATATGGTCACAACACCTGCCATAGTTAGGAAATCGATAGCACACTGAGAGGCTGATGATGATCGAAAAAAAAACAACTAAACATTACATATCTCAAGTATCCATGGACCAGAAAAACAGTAGTTATTACACTCCCTCAGTTGATTAATGCACGTCCTCGAAGATATTTGCCCAGTTACCTTCTGATGACTGCTTTAGAATGATGAGGGGGGGCGTTGTCTAGTCTACATCCACATGCATTTTTCAATGGAGCTTCAAATAAACATGTCTTGCCACCCAATAGAGAACAGAATCTCCTAAAACTGTGACACTATGATGCTATCGCAGTACAAAGGCATGGCAAGATCTATCAAAGAAAGGCTGACAAATGAAATGCTTACACGAGTTAAGATAATTTCAGGCATACAAGGGGTACTTTTTCTGAAATAATGAAATGTGCATAGGATAAAATTATCTTGGGAGCTATACAAACATAGATACATAGTAAACCGAAAGATAACGATTCAAGGTTCATCAAAAAGTTTCTGCTATTCAGGGTACCACACATATCCTTTCAAGAACATTAGTTTATACGTGGGTCACAACACTATCGTGCATGTATTTGACAGAGTTCTAAACTATAATTGTACATACTATATGGCTGTTGCCTGCAATCAAAGAAACAAGTTTGCAGTACGAATTTTAGAATAAATACCTGAGCAGCTTCATTGGTAGCATTTTTAGTCCAGATAGCTACTCTTTCTTGCTTCCCACGAATGCTAACGACAGCTCCACAAATTTCATCACCAAAGTCGAATTGCTCACCAATCAATGCCAGCAGCTAAGAACGATATATATTTTTAAAGGGAATTAGGATGGAAGTTCCTGGAGTTATAATCCTGCAAAAATAAAAGATGTAAAAGATGCTTACAGTATGCAACCACAACGTGTCAGATTTTCCTCTGCCACAGCTGATGGTCCATTTGCCACCATTGGAACAAATGGGGTCTTCCCATTTCGGCTCAATCTTATTTTTAAAGCAATGAAGGTCGGCTCCCACAGCCAGCTTGCTAGGGTGGTGGATATTGTTGTAAAGGCTGAAATACCACTCAACTTGTTAGCCATAAAGGAATATTTATATCAACAGTTAAAAACAAATCACTTGAAAACGAATGAAAGAACAAACCAAATTATCAAAACAAACATATACAGATTTCTGAAATATATTTCAAGAGGATGGCAGATAATCTGGGGAAAGACAACCCATAGTGCCAGACTGTCCGGTAATGCAGCTTAATGGATTATCTCGAATCTGTGAACGTACACATGCTTGGAAGAGGTTGAAATTTGCTAAAAAAACTAGAGCAACAGGGCATACACATGTTTAGCTAATATCAACTAGATTTTAGAAGCATAAAGTATGAGTACAATATTACCCAAGCTCAGCCTTCAAAATTCCATAGAATCGCAAAAAAAAAGAGAGTGACTATTCTAGCAATCTAACTGTATGTAAGTAACACTAGTTCCTGCTAAACTCCAGAACATAGACGTCTTTTTTTTCTTTTCTCGTCATATATTGGTCCGTAGTTTTCTAATGCTTGTACAGACACTTAACCATGTACCGATGGCTACGAAATATGCATACCGTCTCATTTAAGAATTCAATCCTACAAAGTTGAGTATCAATACAAAAATAAATTGTACATACACGTGTATTGCGTTCAGTTAAGATAAATGTCTTATAGGGAATCAGAATCACAGTCTCGGGAAGACATCCTTCATTCTCAGAGGAACATATACTAATTTAACACAAAAGAGGTTGCATGTACTGAATGAGCCCTCTTAAAAGTGGAGCAGGGAACTGTGAATCTAAACAAGCAGAACAAAAATGTAATCTAAAATTTCCAAATCAAGCATCTGATGCAAACCTTTTAAAAACAACAATTATAGTATAACTTGATTAACATCGGCATAAAATGCAGATTTGGAGGTACTGCAATTTTATTAATCACAAAAAAAAAAGAATATCTAGTTGCCTAATAAAGCCTAGAAATCGTCCTCAATCGAAACAGCTTAAGCAACACGACCCTATGTGCTGCCATGTTGGTCGACGGTTGCTTTGTGTGCATGTTTTAATTCGGTTTTACGCGAGCAATTCTCTTCTTCCCAATTAATGAGAATGGCCTTGTCTATATATGAATTGCCTCTTTGCCAGTAGGGCGTTACCCGTGACCGCGATGAATTGACCAACGCAAAGGCTAAGGCTACCTAGACGGCCAGATCCACATGCCACAGTCTCGATTGCATCCGTTAAACCTAGGTAGCACGCACATCGGCGTGGACACCAACGAGTGGATGCGGTCCAATCGGATAGAGTAGTAGGGTTTGAAGGGAGGAAGGGGAAAGGGGTAAGGATGATAGTACCTCCAGAAGTCCTCTACTGTGGAGAAGGTGTGGATGGGGTGGATGGTGCTGCCCCAAGCCTGCTGCCTGGACTTGCCCTGCGGGTTGTCGAACCAGAAGGTCCAGGCGTGCTCCAGCGGGTGGGTCAGCGCGCCCAGGCGCGGGGCGGCGGCCGAGGAGGAGTCGTCGTCCTCGATCTCGCCTTCCTCCCTCTCCTCCGCGCCGGCCGACGCGGGCCTCGTCTCCGTGTCCTCGGCGGCCATGACGGTGGGCGGAGGCGATGGCGATGCGAGCAGAACGGAGCGGGGGGCGGCGGCGGTGGTGGTCTGCGCCGTCTGCTCGCCTTCACCAGTATTATTAGAGCGTAGCGGGCCGGGCTGGGCTTTGATGGACTGTGGCGGCCCAAAGAAAAACCACATCTACTACGACTCCCATCATATCATACTCCCTCGCTATAAATTGACTTACTTACCGGCAGAGACTTTTTTTTTTCTCCCGAACTCCAGTGAACCCTCCAATTTAAAAAATTCCAAAATCATATTTATAACTTTCAAAAAAATCTAGTAATAAATACACCTTTCTATGTTATCACATATATGTTACTTCACAATATGAATATATTAACATAGACTATTAACATGGGCATGTTACTACTCTAAATTACCCTCCTCTGCTGTTAAGCAGCCTAACACATGCAAGGTGCTCATTTTGATGACTAGGCAGTGGATTGGGCTGGTCACCCGAGCCGTCTCTATTCACGCTTAAGGATGCAACTGCTCAAGGGAAGGGTCTGTGGAGAGAACAATTTTCCGAAACGTAGGCCACGTCGTGTCTCCAGTAGGATAATGGGCATGCACAAACATTCGTTTCTTCGATAGAGGCGCTGTGGCGATGGAGAAACCCACGGGAGTTGTAACCAGTGGATGAGAGCAGCGGCGGCAGAGCTAGCCGGCGCGGGTTAACTATAATCGGATCTGTAAATTTTTCGTTTTTGTGTAGGTCAAAATACAAAGTATTCCGTACTGTGATTTTGCACGTCTATAAGATACATCATCAAGAACATGCATGATTTTTTCTAAATCTTTTTGAAACATTTAAATATATATATTTTTTTAAAGTAGCGGGCACTGTAGGTCGGCTGCAAGAAATCGTGGAGTAAGGCACATCACACAGTGGGTTTCACCATTTAGTTGGGTACATGGGTCAGGCACTAACGCTTACAAGGCCCACGCTGGCAAGGCTCGCACTCTGTGTAATGCGGAAAGATTCATTTAGCAGCACTTTGTTTTTCAGGCTACCGAATTTAGAGCTCTCACCATCATTTGGGAACATATGTTTCATGAAACTTTGCTTAAATTAGAGGGTAGGGTTTACCAGAGTCCAGAAACAATCTACAGCCCTTATCAAAAGCATCTCAGTATTTTAACAGAAGTTTGATCCATAAACGGAGGAATAGATTCAGTGCATTAAAGTGCTCAGAGAAACACCAAGGATCCTAAAAAAGTAACATCACAGAGAGTTTTGACTACCTTCAAAGGTAGGATCATTCAAGCAGGCACACGAACAGTTTTGGATAATTTGCTTCCATAGTTACTTCCTGCCTCTTGAAGTACTTCTCCCGCCCCGCTGTTTAGGCTTCTTACTTCTCCATGCAGAGCTATCCAAAACAGTATCCTCGAGAACCCTGGGTACTGCAAAACTAAACCTCTCAACTGATAAGCTGTCTTTGTACTCTGGATTCTCGTCGAGAAACTTCCTCACAGCCCCTGGGCACCTTGCACGCTTCCCATTTGGAAGGACATAGCAGATATCAATATTAGTGAGATCAGGCCTAATGATCGCTAGCCTCTCAGTGTTGGGCGGAGGCTTTGGTATGTTGGGCCTGTCGATGACCCAGATCTGGCTGCTGTCGTACTCGATGTCCGCAGGGTCCTCGCACGAGCAGCCGGGTCTTCTGCTGCAGAACCATGGGTCCTCTATGAAGGTCTCCCGGACAGTCTCGAATTCATCCTTCGTTGGAATCGTGCGCCATTTGTGACATTCAAAACACTGTACCGCGTACATGCCAACGGATTCCCTTGCACTGCGTTTTCTCTGCCAAAATCACAAGGTTTCTTGTTAGTATTTTATACCAGGAAAGACAAGCAATTTATCTGAACTAAGCATTTTCCACTCTCCTTACTACTTGTAGGATGGTAGGTCAATAGTGTTGAAGGTGTTTGACTGTCGTTTGTAAATGCATACACATATAATATAGCCATCCATACAACTTTAAAAAGAATGCATGCCAAAATTATAAATATGTTGCATGAATACATTTGCTTTCCATACCAGCAGATGTCTTTGGCTGAAAAATGTCATAACACACACTTATAACAATGTTGTCCCAAGCAGTGCCTAAGGGCCATGTACAACGCTAGACACTTTCACAGACGTTTGAGTGTAAAGGAAAAAATAGCACAAAGTTTGAATACCAGCTAAGCGTCCAAGTTAGAATGGTGAGCGCTTCTTTCGGTCGCTACCGAAATAAATAAAAAACTACGAAAAGCTATGCCCAGCGTGCGCGGTTAAGTATCTCTACGGGAAATAAAATTGTCACGGACCAACGGCCTGATATGCATCAATCCAACAAACAAAACTTGGCCTCCGCTTGGAGTTAGGCCTAATGGTCGGGAAAAGCATTCTGGCAGCCGTGACGGTGTTGTACAAGCCCTAAAGAGGCGATTACCCTAATAAATTGTTCTGGTGTGGATAGGGCTTTTTAATTCTATTGATTGTCTCGTGAAAGAAATCTATTGATTGAGATAATAGAAGTATAAAGTTAGTAAAACTAGTTAGTTACATAATTCATGGTCTAGATTATGTATATATTTTCATGAAGTCTTAACACGTGCAAATAAATTAACATCGCTGCAATAGCAATTCCCATGAACCTATGGATCTAAATTATATACCATCAGTTAGCATGTTTGACAGGAGATGCATGGGAACTGCGGAAAAAAATCTCTCTCCCATTCTAAGTATGAATTTTTAGCATAGCCCAAATTTTTTCGTGCAAATAGGTTTGCGCTCAGATGCCATCAGTTAGCGTAGAGAATTTAGCAGTCAATTTTTTTTGTTCAAGGATCGATCCAGCATGTGGATACTAACAACCAAAATCAAGATTTACCAAACCAAACCAAACAAGCAGCAGATGCAATGAAATCAGCTGCTGAGAAGTTAATCTACGAGGAATCAATCTACGAGTTAACTAGGCAGATAGGAATGGAAGCTGAATGCGGAGACGAGGAAAACATGCATGAAATGGATGGGGAAGAAGTGTAAGCGTACCTTGCAGGAGGACGGCGGCGGGGCCGGAACCGGCGAAGGTGAGGACGGAGGCGAGGCCGGAACCGCCGCAGGTGAGGACGACATGCTCGACCTTGATGGTGGACGTCGTAGGACGGCGGGCGGAGGTCGGCGCTTGAGATGGGGACGGAACAACCGAGGCAGTGCTTTCTTATTATAACTCCTCCGCCAGGTTTTGTAATTTTAAAAAGATTTGGAATGATTTATTACCTTATATACTGTGGTTGGGATTTAATGATGAGTTTAATTAAGCAAATCTGGAAGGTTAATTCATTCCTTCTATATGTTGTGGATATGGGGTTTTTTCTTCCTTTCATATGGAAGCGACATAAAAATCTTTCTTCTTTTGCCTTACCTGAAACTATCTCGAGATCAATTCAAATCGTTACAAGCTGAGAATGGAATAAAAATTTATAGTTCAGATTTAGCTCACTGAAATGTACGTATCAACTGAGCTGATCCTAGTCTAATTTGCTCGAACTCGACTCGTTTGAAGCCCTACTGCCAGTATGCCATCCCGTCAACCCGTTCCATCCGGGATAAGGCTACGGCCCGGAAAAAATTATCCGGGGAACAGGATAACCGGCGCATCGGCCACTATTTAACCGGTGCGGAGGGGCCGATGCGGTACAAAAACCGAACCCCTCCGCCGCACCTAGCCTCGCACGGCCGCACCCCGTCCCCAACTCCGGCGAGCAATCCAAGCTCCACCGCGCATCCTCTCGCCCCACCACCCCCGGATCCATGGCCGGCTCCACCATGCGCACCTCCGGCGGTCACGACGGAGGCGGAGGAGGCAGCGAGCCACCGGAAGACGAGGCGGCAAGGAGGACAGCGGAGAAGGCGGCGGTGGCCAAAGCGAACCACTCGAGGGGCGCCGCCCTACGCGGCTCGTACAAGGCCCGCCGGTGGATAGGGCTCCGGCCATGTGATTTCGGGAAGGGAAGCTCGTCCTCCGGTGGGCAGGGCAACCGGAGGAGGAAGAGGGAGGAGCCGGCGGTCATCGAGCCGGATGTGCCGGACCGCTTCGCCCTCATGGTGCAGCCGGTATGGACACGCGTCCGCGCAGCGGAGGCGGAGGTCCGGGACGCGACGGCGGCGTCGGAGGCTGGAGCTCCCGATGCCATTGACCGCCTGACAGCGGCCGTCGACGAGCAGGAGCTCGCGCGCGAGCTCCTCCACATCGCCGAGCTGGAGGAGCGCGACGGCCGCCCGTAGATCGACGCCGCCGACGCCGAATCACCATCGCCGACCTCCGGGCCGTAGATCTAGGGTTCCTAGTATAATTTCGGTCGTAGTTTAGATTAATTTCAGTTCGTAAGCGGAAAGTGTTATTTGCTCCCGAGCTCCAGTGCACCCTCCATTAAAAAAATTTGAAAATTATATTTGCGGGTTTCAAAAAATTATGAAAAAAATCACGGGTGTAGCAAATGGTGTATCCCTTAAACGTGCAAAATTTCAGCTTGAAATAATTTATATTATGGGCTATACAAAAATAACAAAATCTGTTAAAACTTATAGATTTGAATATAGGCATATTTAGATCCACAATTTGTCATTTTTTTATAGCCCAAAATTTTACACGTTCGTGGAATATACTATTGGCTACACCCAGAATTTTTTTTATGCTAATACTGCATTGGGAAGCGCTATGTGACAGTAACTAGTTATGTTACTCCAATTCTCTCTCCTTTTAAATGATCGCCATGCTATCTTTTTATTTAGGTGACATCTATGTTAACAACTTAGTTACTCACACCGTGGGGTAGCCAAAGTCTGAACCGACACACTTGAGGGCAGCCTCGGCGTGTGCAGTGCAGCCCGCTGGTCTCCGAGCTGTGGCGGATGAATGCGGCCAAGCCTGACCCATCGACTACACTCATGGCGCCAATAGCAGCGGTGGCTTTGCGGCGAAGCAGCAAACAGAGGCAGCGGTGTGTAGTGATGCCGAGGAAATGACGGTTCCAGAGCGTGTCCACCATGGTGGCCATCTGCTCGGCGTCGTACATCGTCCTCGAGGACGGCGCGTTGTGAGATTGTAGCCACCCTCAACCATGTACATCGGAGGGCCGGTTAAGTTGGTGCCGACGGGTTGCCGGAGAAGGAGTCGGTGGAAATGGCGACTGGCGAGCATCGTGTATGGCAGCTCGACCATGTCCAGCAAGCTCGGCATGGAGAACACGACGACGTTCGTGTCTGGGAGCAGGCTCGTAACGAAGTCCTTCATGGGCGGTGCCAACGTGCTGCCGGGCGGCAGAGATCGGGGACGTGTTCGGAACAGCATGTCGCAAGTCGGTCAATGAGGACGCGTCGTTGCCATCAAGATGCTCTCGCCGGCGAGCGTCATGGAGTACATTGAGGACAACGTGGTTATGCTGATCCATCATGTGATAGCTGTGCATTACCCAAAATACCCCTAAGGATGAAATCTATACTTCTTATAAAGCAAAACCCCACTAACTTACAATTAATGATTATATCTCAACATGCAAGCTATACACGTCACTTTCTCTTTTAACCAACCATTTGTCCACATCATCCCACTAAAATTCATACTTATTATCCATCTCTACATGCAAGTATCCACATCATTTTTTCCTTTAGCCATTAAATTGTCCACATCATTCTTTTTTATTTTGTTATTCGAATGATAAGACCACACAATCCCGCAATGTAATTACCAAATTAAATCATGTGTTAGGGTAACACCCGAATTAGTTTCCCAATCAAGTGAATTTTTTTGTTTGCATATTTCTATAGTCTGGTTCAAATTTATGTGTTTATTAGGTTTTTAAGAGATACCCGCCGCAACGCGCGGGGTTTTGTTCTAGTATACTACACAACAAAATACTATGTTAGTCCATTGGTATAAAATTTCGCGTCTTTGTTAGCACACACAACGTCTGTATAAAACCATAACAAAAAAAAGCTCTATACCACATTGTCATGAAAAACATAAGGAACGTTCTAATTAAACCTAGTGAGAGATTTTCTTAGTGTCTTATTTCAAATGTATTGATTATGCGATAGTTAATATTTGTAACTAAGTGTATGTCGTTTGATAGAGGGTGACCAATTGGATTTTAGATAACTTGAAGTCTTAGGACAACAGATCCTTGTTTGTAACGATGATTAAACTAGAAGAACCGTATATTTGTACAAAAATGGCATACACTCTGTTTAGACACTAACTCAAAATACGACAACGATCATGATCAAGAAAGTCATGTCTAGATCCTCCTTAATCGAGATCCAGCGACTCGCCGGAGACCCCCCATGACTCTCTAGAAGGAACCTTAATGTAGGACTTGGCGAGGCCGCGAGGCCAGGTCGAAGGCATATGCTACCACAGCAAACCTTGACGGAGTGGACAGATGAACACGGCCAAGCCTGACCCAGCGACTACCCTCATGGCGCCAATATATTTCTACAAAAATGGCATATACTCTGTTTAAACACCAACTCAGAATCGGATCAAGAAAGGCTTGTCTAGGTCCTCCTTAACCAAGATCGAGCGACTCGCCGGAGACGCCATGGCTCTCTAGAAGGAACCTTAATGCAGGGGCGGATCCAGGGGGTGCTAGCAGGGTCAGACCCCCCCTAATGTCTCGTCCCCCCCAAGGATTAACACCACGTAGTAGCAGTACCAATGGCCGTACATAATTACTTTAGTATAGTATTTAAGCCTAAAGCCCAAAGTAATCCATGTTACTTTTCACGCATCAAAGCCCAAAAGAGCAGCCCATGTCTGCAACTGATTAGGCAACATGCAGCGATCGTGGAAGCCTGATCCTTTTATTTCCCACTTGCCTGGATCGATCTCGCCGCAAAACCGCTTGGATCACCTGCCGGCCGTTTGCTGCCGCCGTTCGCAAGCCGCCAGACTTGGACTAGATTGGCAGCTTCTCTAGGTAGCTGTGTGGCCGCTAGTACGCCTCTGCAGGCTATACATGGCCGCTAGTACGCCGGCGGCCGGTGATAGTGTTGCCCGATTGTTGCACATCTCCCTAGAGTCGACTCACCGCTAGGTTATTTGTCCAAGGTAAATGTACTGCTAATGTAATCCATGTTCCTTTGTGTTCTAGTTTAATTACTATAATTCACTAGAGTAACATATACTTTTTCATGCCAATTTGCATCAATCTTCAATATAGCCTAGTACCAAATTTACGTCAAATCGTTGTTAATAGTAGAATGATATATGAACCTCAAAAAATAGCTTTATGTTGTTGCCAAATTCGGATTCTCATAAGAGGTTTTCATATAATTGGTGTGTGCATCACTTTGATACAGATGTCGGCGGTTTCAACCTCTTATGAGAATCCGAATTTTTGATTTGCTTATATGTGCAAATGTTAACGTTATTTATATTAATGTAAGAAAAGCATATGATTATATACTTGCTATTTTTTTACACTTCATATTGTCATAATTCAAGGGCGAATGTAATAACCTCGCCCCCCCCCCCATCCAAATCCTGGCTCCGTCCCTGTTAATGTACACTTCATATTGTCATAATTCAAGGGCGAACGTAATAACCTCGCCCCCCCCCCCCCCCTATCCAAATCCTGGCTCCGTCCCTATTAATGTAGGAGTCGGCGAGGACAGGTCGAAGGGCATATGCTACGACAGCAAACCTTGTCGGAGCGGACAGCTTCCCACATGCCGGCGCACTGCGTCGCCAGGGTGTAGGTGGATGAAATGCAGAGAATGAACAGAGAGAAAATGCAGAGGATATTCCTTTTGCGTGGCACGACGCTATAGCGCCATGCTTCTACTTGCACAGCTGACGTTGCTGCAGTGTTGATTCCTTTTGTCCTCCGGCCTGCTGCATTTACTCTAGTTTACATTGGTGGATATACATCAAGCAAACAGAGAAAAGCTGGTGAAAATTTAGGTGGTACTGTAGTCTCCATTATTAATTGATACAGATCACGTCGTCGTTGGCACCTGCTAGTGCACTAGATATGTTTTATACCTACATCGATCGATCGATCGATCGTAATTCTGTTTGTCTATCTGCGAGAGAAAAGTGAAAGTGAAGATGGGGGCTCTCCTCTTCCGGCCGGCATGGTTTGTCTCGCTCGCCATTCTTGGCGCCCTGTACGTCGGCACCCTCGCCTTCCGCGTCCTCTCCCACGTCGTCTTGCTCCTGCGCCGCCCCACCGACCTCCGACGCCGCTACGGCGCCTGGGCCGTGGTCACCGGCCCCACGTCCGGCATCGGCCAGTCCGTCGCCCTCGAGCTCGCCCGCCGCGGCCTCAACCTCGTCCTCGTCGGCCGCGACCCTGCCAAGCTACAGGACATGTCCGACGCAATCTCCAACACCAACGCCGCCGTGCAAACCAAGACCGTCGTGGTCGACCTAGCCCTCATCGCCACGCCTCAAGGTACAACACGACAAGAGCAGACGAGCTGCTTGCTAGCCATGCATACTAACCCTATGCATGTATTTTTGGCTGCCAGGTGACGAGGCTCTACGGCTGCTCCGGCAGGCGGTGGCGGGGCTCGACGTCGGGGTGCTGGTGAACAACGCCGGTCTGGCCAAGCCTTGCGCGGTGTACCTGCACGAGGCCGACGTGGAGGCATGGGTGAGGATGATCCGGGTGAACCTGTGGGCGCTGACGGAGGTGACGGCGGCGGTGCTGCCGGGGATGCTGGAGCGGGGCAGGGGTGCCGTCGTCAACATTGGCTCCGGCACCACCCACGCCATCCCTTCCTTCCCGCTCTTCTCCATCTACTCCGCGTCCAAACGGTACTACAACCTACTCCTCTGTCCACTAGACATATATCTGTGCTACACTTTCCATATTTTTTGAGTTACATAAATAAACAGAGTGATAAACTACAAGCGGTTAAATTAAATTTCAGGTACGTTGCTCAGTTCTCCAGGAGCCTTCACGTTGAGTACAGGGCCAAAGGAATCGATGTACAATGTCAGGTTAGTGCAGAGCCTAGCATAATGTTGATGTCAGGATTCTCTTGTGTCTTTAAAAAATGTCGGTGTCCATTCCTAGTTAAGAGTTTGGTTGAATCCTAGTAATTCAACCTAGTTTTTCATATCGACAAGAAAAAAAATACACGCACTTTATGTAGATAAAATAGTACTTCAATTCGAAATCTACAAACATTAATATATATATACTATCTCTACTATATAATACAGCTAAACGACCGTACGTACGTACGTACGTCATGGTCGATTTTTGTTTTAGCCCCTCACGATTTATGAAATCAACCCGCAGTCCAGAAAAACGGTTTGACCCACATCTCTTCCTCGCCGCTGTACATCACACCTCCGGCTACCCTGCCGTAATCGATCTGCCGCCGCCCCCGGCGCGCCCTGACCCGTGCCTCGCGCTTGAGCGCCCGGCGGCATCTCCGGCGCTGGCCGTAGACGATCTCAACCGCCGCTTCTGTACAAGTCCACACGAGCTGGGATTCGCCGTAATCCCATCTCGTACATCTCGTGCGGCCACCGGCGACCCCATCACCTGCATCTGACGCGGCCGGCGGCACGCCCGTTCCATGCATCCCGCGTGGCTGGCGGCGGCCCCACCCATCACATCTAGCAGCCTATGAAGAACAGCTCTCAAGCCGGCGGAGGCTACCCAGGCGCGGCCGCTGCACGCCAAAGACCGCGACCTCCGCTGCTGTTCGGCAGCTGCACCATGCCATGTCGAACGATGCAGATCAGTTCAAGTGCACATACATACAACTATGGCCAGCAAGCAAATCACATGCCCAACGCAAAGTGCAGCTGAAGTGCATATAGATACTCGGCCTGGAAGTGCAGAGATTGAACCCAAGCATCTCACATTTGCAGCACCATGTGTCACTCACTCTCTCCTTCCCACAGAATGCACATGGCCGATCTGATGGTGATTGATTTCTTATGAATATTCCAGGTGCTTCTAATATTATGCAGAGAAACACAGGCAACTTTAGAAGTACTAAAGTTTCTGGTTATAAGTAGTGCAGTTTACCTGTTTGTTGATTTGCCTACAAGAGCTGAACTACTCTTTCAGTTGTTCATTCATATGTGAGAGCAGGTGCCTTCGTTTTCTTGCATTATTTTTCTAGCTTTTGATCTCTGTTCTTCTAATATTGTGGAACTTATATTAAGATATGCAGAGGTAGAATATTATTGACATGAGAATAAGGTTGGAAACCACTTGATTAGATAAATTGTATTGTAAAGCAGTTTAAATGGCTACATGGATGGTATGATTTAACCAAGTTCTACATACCCCAAAGGTCAAATATTTGTGCCCCAATTATGCACAGTACAGATGTTTATATTCCTCACTCTATTTATCTAAGAATCATATTGGACCCGTTGCAACGCACGGGCATTTTGCTAGTAGAATCTAAGGCTCTATCACCGGCCGTTTGCTGAACCTAAATTAGTATCATGTGTTGCACTACTGCAGGCCCCGCTGTTCGTGGAGACGAAGATGACATTGGGTGTGGCGGCAACCCCCAAGCGGCGACGCCTCTTGTCATGGCTGACGATGCCAACGGCCGACGAGTATGCCAGAGCGGCCACATGTTGGATCGGGCATGGCCTGCTCTGCATGCCTAACCTGCGCCACCGGCTCCAATGGTGCATCTGCAATGTCATGCCAGACTGGGTGTTCGATCAGCTGTGCCTCCGCGTGAATCTATGGTATAGAGTCCGTTTCCAGCGCCTCAGGACGATGAGAGCATCACGGCCATGCGTCGTCAATGACGGATATGTGCCCCGCAAACAAGCCTAACCAGTTTGTCATGCATCATGTGTGGATGTGTATGTATACATATCTACCTGGTATGTGTTGGGAATCTATGCCTTAGAGAGGCAATCATGTGATGTTGATATTTCTCCATGTATTCATTAGTTATTTATATAGTCCATGAACATTATCGTTGGTATGTATCAACTAATGTGTGACTTGTTTGTGAAACTATATATAATATATTGTATGCCGATTGTTTCATGACACCATATGCTATGGATATGCTGACACATTTCTTTTGACTAGTACACGTTGATAAATAGCGTCATATTTCGGGTGCATTGCGCATGGTTAATCTTAGAGCATTACTAGAAACTACTATATGCATGGGTTAAGTGAAGCAATGGACATCAAATTTAGAATGCCCTTGCGTTCATGCAGCCTCGTTACTTGCCAGGAATAGTTTGAGGAGAAACTAACTTAGACAGCCTCCCGTTGTGAATGCAGATCAAGGAGGTACCATCTGGAGGATGTCGCTTATGCCTTATGGAACGGTGATTTCGCACTTTATCTGTCAACGATATGATTTCGCTAAAAGTAAGAGTAGAATGTGTCATGTTCGTGATGTTAATCCTCTGTGACGTGTGCATATATATTCATCCTTGAGAATGGTTCTTCCACATATTGTGGTATGCCGACGTGGTAGTGACCTGTGCGATCATAATTAATTTCGGAAGGATGCAGCCGAACAATTTAATTATTCTGTTGAATTAAACTTCCAAAGTCCAACACAGATACAACATATACAATACGAGTTCCATGTAGATTGGTTCCCATCCGTTTTTCTGTATCCAAAACGGATGGAAGAGGCGGAGACGGATGGAAGAGGCGGATGCCGTGCGTTTCTTGTCTAGATGATAAAAACTCATATACTCCCTCCGTTCTTAAAAGAGTGTACTTCCAACTTTATTGGAGAGTCAAAATTTTATAAGTTTGACCGTGTTTGAAAAAAAAACACAAACATTTATGTCACTAAATTAGTAGCACTGCATTTATGATAAAATATATTTTTATAATATACCTATTTAGTTTCATAAAAAATTATATATTTTTGTACAAACTTGGTCAAAGTTTAAAATATTTGACTCGTTTGTTGGAAGTCGAGGACGGAGGGAGTATTTCCAACACACATACCCGCCGCCGTACGTTTCTTAACCAATCTCAGATCGTGTAGGGCTGCAGCGCTGCCATGGCACCAAAGCGAGACCACTCGATCAATGATCCGGCCGGCGCTGCCATGGCACCAAAGCGACGCCGCGTTCGTCGTCGCTCCGCCGCCGGGGCCACCACTCATCTCCCAACACCATCGGCGGATGTTATTTTCGAGATCCTCTCAATGGCTGCCGGTCATGTCCCTGAGCAGATTCCGGTGCGTGTCCAAGTCATGGCACGCCATGATCTCCGACTCCGCCTTCCTCGCCGTGCATAGGTCAAGCGCCAAGCCGCTCCTCGTGGCCATGACCAACTCCGTCCATGGAAGCACAGCCACCACGTGCGTGCAGATCATGGACATGGACGGCTACGCCGCGCGCCTCCTCGACCTAGATGGCCTCTGGAATTTCCGCGCGTGCGTCGACGGCATCGTCCTCCTCACCTCCCGCGCCCACGACAACTTCCCCGCCGTCCATGTAATTGATCTAGCCACCAGGGAGACGATCGTGAGCTTCCCCAGACCGGACAAGGCAGCGAACCACTGGTTCGGCTTCAGCCGCGCCACCCGGCCCCGCATGCTCAAGGTCATCTGCATTGTCTTCCGTTTTTTCTCCTTTGTTGGCGAACATCAGACATGCGAGGTCCTCACGGTAGGAGATGGCGGTGGCCCCGGGCTAGGCTCTATGACTCCAATGACTGCAGGGACGGAGTCACGGTCAACGGCATCTTGCACTTCCTGTCCAAATCGCAGGACGACATACTCTGCTTCGACCTTGAGAGAGAGGTGTGGACGGCGGCGATCCGAGGACCACTGGCAGTAACTCCGATTCCGCGGGAGAAAATTGGCTTGGCCGAGCTCAACGCGCGGCGCCCTGTGCATCACCCATACAAAGCAGTACACGGTTAACCTATGGCTCTTGACTGACCTTAGTAATAAGGACGTTGACGTCCCTCCTGTGCCTTTGAGGGTAATGCATCCTTGTGGAAGGCTCCTCCTCTACTACCGTCGTGACTATTTGTACGGATTGGTTGAGGTTTTACACGTATACGATCCTCGTTCAGGAAAATGCAAACATGTGGAAAATGCACCGACCAACATCGTCGGCAGAATCGGGCTTTGCAGCTCGCACTTGCATATACTAGATTATGTGGCCAGCCGTAACTGGATCCGTACTGTAGTTCATGGGCTTGGTGGGCCTAATCTCGGGCGCCACATCTGAAACATTCAGTCAAATCATACTGCTCCCTCTTCTAGACCAGTAAAAGGTACCGTAGAATTTGCCTAAATATATGACACTATGCAATACAAACTGTTGCAGCTTTTGCAACAAACAAATAAACACTTTCCCATCCCACACCGTGGATGACTGAAACTAAGAGTGCAATGTGATATATTCGTGATGTCAAATCTCTGTAGCGCAAAGTGCAAAGTATGCTGACTTGGAGAAAGGTTCTTCCGGCCGGCACAACTTGGAAAGGTCAAAGATGATTGATGTCTAAACAATGGCTTTGCTGTTTGGGTATGGTGTCCGATCATAATAGGAAGTCTGCACACTTTTGTTTTACAACTAGTACAAGTATGTTTCCGGACTAGTATCGTAACTAAATACAATACGTTACGATTTGGATACTGTGGCTGCGACGTACGACTCTAGAATTCTAGATAGGTCTCGCTTTCTCCCGTTTGGCTTGCCATATATATAGAACGAAATTGTCAGATCAAGGCGGCCGTCTCTCTCCCTGTGGAGGACACGCCAGCGCTGCCATGGCACCAAAACTAGGCCCTGGCAGCACGCCTCTCCTGCCACCCCCGTTGGATGTCGTCTTCGAGATCCTCTCATGGCTGCCGGCCAGCTCCTTGAGCCGATGCCGGCGCGTGTGCACCTCCTGGCACGCCCTTGTCTCCGACCCTACCTTCCTCGCCATGCACAGATCCCGCGGCGAGCCGCTCCTTGTCACTGCGACAGACTCCTATGCTCGTGGGAGACACACCACGTGCGTGACGATCATGAACACCGGCGGCAATGTCATGCGTAAACTCAACCTGTACGGCCACTGGAAGCTCCGTGCCAGCGTCGACGACATCGTCCTCCTCACCTCCGGCCATGCCGAGTCCCCCCTCGTCCGTGTGGTTGATCTACCCACCGGGGAGACGATCGTGACGTACCGCAGGCCGACCGAGGCTGCGACCACGTTGTTCGGGTTTGGTCGTGCCGCCTTGTCTGGCGCACGCAAGGTGATCCGCATCATGTCCCGGTCTCTCGGTCACGACGACATTGTGACATGCGAGGTCCTCACATTAGGAGACGCCTCCGGATGGAGGCAGACACGGCCGCCCGGGACCAAGGTCTTCCGGTACCGCAATGAGGGAGCCGCTGTCAACGGCGTCCTACACTTCCTTCCCTCTACATGGAAGGACGGCATAGTCCGCTTCAACCTCGAGACCGAGGAGTGGATGGCGGTGATCCACGGACCACGGCAAGGAACTGCCTGGGACAAGACGGATATTCGCTTGGCCGAGCTCAACGGTGCTCTGTGCGTCGCCCACGCAAAGCTTCACAGGGCCAACCTATGGATCTTGGCTGACACTAGCAGGGTCATCTGGGTCAAGGCATACGCAATCCCGGCCTTCCTTCCAACGGACCTTGTGCCTCTGAGGGTGATGCGTCCTGGTGGAAAACTGATCTACTACTACCATTATAGCTTACATGTATACGATCCTCATTCGGGGGAATGCTCCGATCTGGAAACCAACAAGATCGATACCGGTAGAATCGCCATCTGCTGGCTTGCACTTGGACCGTAGTAAATCCTCTCAACTGTCGCTAGCAAATTGCTAATGCCACAAGCCTAGTTGAGCCGCAGGATCTTATGGTTGTCTCATGACTCATGAGATGGTAGAACAATTTATATTTTTATTTATCATTCTTCAGTTCAGATCACCCTGCTTGCTTTAGAACTCATATGAACAGAGTAAGTCTTTCCTTTCCAACCTTCTCTTTTGGAGGTCATGAAACTGATACATTATTTCAAGAAAACAGTTGTCTAGTGAAAAAAGGGTTATTACTTACTACTAGTGCTGGTACGCAAGAATCATAAGGATATTACTCAGCGGAGTTCAAGGCCAGATATTCATCACAGGATACATTGCTTTGATCGAGCTTGTCGTGTTATATTAAAAAAAAATCAAGCTTACAGCACCAACACTTCAAAAAAAAATAACACATTTGATTCTCCTTATGATTCTTGCGTACGGTTTCCAAACAAGATCAAAGCAGGGGAGCTAGGGCCATGCAAGAAAAATTCAGTAAAATGGCGTGTAGTCAACAAGATCAACGAAGGAAACAATATATCATGCAGGTTGCAAATTCACTCACAAGAGAAATTTAGGATGCTAGACAGTTGCCCTCACAGTTAAGTGCAAGAAAATGATATCTCATATCTAAATAACATAGATGGGCGAATGTCAATGGGAATTTTGTCACCCAGATCAATAAATGTTGTATCATGGTATAATATGCCGCATAGGATCGAATCTAGTACATCCATCCACTGCACTCACTAGATCCGCAAAAGCACTGTTTCTTCTTGATGTTACCATCAGAATCATGAACTCCGTCTATGGTATAATTGTAGTCATACGACAACGGTTGAAGGGAGGAATATCATCAGCAGCAAAAAGCATGATGTGAGGCATACTGAGATCGTCGTGATCATAAAGGACATTCTGTGGGAAAAGGTTGGGAGTTCAACTATGGTTGATGAACCTCGCAACGTTGCCCCGTTTTAGTGCATCAAGAGCAAAGATATTTGCTTCATATTCCTCAGGACGATTCCGAAGCGAGGGGATGGTCTTCAATATATCATCCCAGCGTGGTACCTTGGAATAGTTGTCTCCGATAACGAACAGGTACTCATCATTTTCTATCTATTGAGCATATTCATTATCCAACATCTCTCCTATGTACTCGCAGGGTATAGAGTCAAGGCTTCGTACTCCCCAACCCATTGATTTTGTCTTGAAAACTTGGAGGCGAAACTTGATTCCATGCTAGCTCACTCTGTTGCGACAACTTGGAGGGCATTTGCAGGAAGGTCCACACTCATAAACGATAGGTTTTCATCTATAATATCGCCATTATCGTTGAAAGAGATCGTACCTCCATTTTTCACCACACAAGCACACTCTTCCGTGTCTGAACAATGACCAACGCAGTCACAACCAGATGGGGGATCCTGCTGATGGTTAGGGAGATGCTGTATGTGTGAAATGTAGCTGAATGGCATCAGCTGCTGGTTTGATATGGAGTTAATGGCAGATACAGGGATCTTCTCTAGACCTGCCGATATATCTGCGACGAACGTGCCATTGGATGGATATGCCATTCTGTTTCTCACGAGTTCTCCAATATTGATATGTGGTTGCCTCGGCATTCTTCGGAGCTGAGAAGTACATTTATGCTGGTCTTTTCTCTCTTCCTCTGTCCAGAATTTCTCAACCAAATATAAACGACCATAAACATAATATATTGGCAGTTCAGATCCACCTTGATGATCAGCCACAAACCTATAAATAACACGGACATGTGCTCTAGTATCCATACTCTGCTTCAGTACAAGTTGTTCAATCTTCTCCTGGTCAGCCGTGACGGATCCAGCGTGTAGCAAGATATCCAGACTACCATCACGTCGCTGCAGTGGGTACGACGAAGACGATAAAATGCTGACAGCTTGACAAGTCCTGCCGCCCTTCTTGACGATGTAATCAACGCATGACTGCCGTGAACGGTGGAGACCGACGAGGCAGAGCTCAAGGTCTGAATTGAAGACGTCGCCGACCTCGACTCCGGGCACTCTGCCCACATACCTCCTGCCGTCATCATATCCTTGGACACGGAGCATCTCCCTGAAGATTGATGAATCAGCTTTACCGTGTTGCTCAGAAAGTTGTCTGTGGATCACCCAGAGGTCCTGCAGAAAAGCCATGAGGGCTTCTCTGCTGATGGTGGCAGCTCTCCTCTTTGGCATTGCTTGATGATGATCAACATCCTCGTCCATCTGCTCAACTTTTTTCTTATTCTCCCCGGCACCGTTGCACTGAAAACTCTGCAGATTGCTACTATCGGAGAGGTTGACCGGCTGTCAAGTGAAACCGGGCTTGAAGCGCCACGGCGCGAGCGCCTTGTACCGCATCGGAATCCCAGCCACGGCCGCCGCGCGTCGTGTGCCGTCGCGGGTAGACCAACCCTCCGGCGCTGTCGCCATCGCCTACCTGCGAGCATAAATGGCGTGTCAATGAGAAACAAACGGATGCTGGACTACGTACGGAAAATAGGGAGCGTTGGACGACGTACGGCGGCGGTGCTGACCGGCGGCGACGGAGAAGGACGCAGAGATCTGGGGCACGGCAGTGATTCGAGTGGTTAGTCAGGCTCCGTCCGTGGCTCCCAAACTTGCGGGAATGCAGGCGGGACGGGATCAGGATTTCAGCAAGTTTACCGTATTCCAGACAGTATACGAAGCAAAAAAAATCAGTAAAAAGGTAGAGGATCGTCGATTTTTTCTGAAATTACGGAGATGTGTTTTTTGTTCCTTTTTAGCAGTCGACGAATCGTTCTCTTTGAAACGTGCAAACCAGTCTGCAGTCGCCCGCCCTAGTCTAAAAGGAGATCTGCCTTGTTTTCAACTCTATTTCTACCTTCAAAACTAGAGTACAATGTTACGACAAATGTTGAGACTAAGAGTACAATTAAGTTCATATTTTCCTACGAGATACGGAGAATAATTTCGGAAGGGTGCAGCCAAACAATCCGGGAAAAAATCCAATACAAATACCGTATATCCAGTACGAGTTCCATCTAGATACTTTTTTTCCGTCCGTGCTTTTGGCTGACCAACCGCCGTACGTTAGTTCACCACATATCTCTACTATATAATATGCCTACAGGTGATGGTTGGTACGTTTTTTATTTTTCCGCTTTTACCCTTGCAACCATCTAATATTACGTGTAGTGCCACTGCCAAGTAATTTGACCGCTTGCTATTCTATTCGCAGCAATCGACCCCCTCGGCGCCGTCGTCGCTTCCACCTTCCCGCACCTCCTTCCCTCTCCCTTCTTACACCTCCCTCCCGAAAGCTCCATGAACGAAACTTGAAGCTGACGCCGCCCCCGACGCCATGGCCGTTCTGCGCCAAGATGAGCAGTGGAGAAGAACCGTCACAACTCCCTTTTCATCCTCGACATCAAGCACGAGTCGGAGGTGGCCTAGGATGACCGGTGCGTCCCCGTCTTCAGTTCGGCCGGCAGCGCTCCTTCTCGATTCCGGCGACCCCGGTCCTATTCGAGCTTGCCGGCGAGCGCGGCGGCCAGTGGCGGAGCCGGCCTCATTATTCTGTGGGGTCATTGCTAACTTTTTGAAAAAAATTCTTCACATGTACAGTAAATGAACAGTGTTATTAGCCTGTTTTGCCCAAAAGCTGTGGGGTCGACCGACCCCACAGCTTACACGCAGCTCCGCCGCTGGCGGCGGCGGCGGCAAACGAGCGTGCGGCGGCCAGCGAGCACTTGTGGGCGGCCGGCGAGCGCGCGGCAGCCAGCGAGCACTCGCGGGCGGCCAGAGAGCGCACGGCGGCCAGCGAGTGCTCGAGGGCGGCCGGAGAGCACTCGCCGCGTCCCAGGGAGCAAAGAAGATGCGCCATGGGGGCTCCGGATCCGAGCCTCTCCGGCGATCTACTGCGGCCATGGGCTCCGGATCCGCGCCGGCGACCTGCGCGTGGAGATGGCCGACCCTGCGATTTTTCTTGCGCGTGGAGTTCCGTGTTTTTTCTTCCTTCTCTTTTCTTCTTCTAGGCTTGTGGATCCGTTCTCTCCCTTTTTTTTTCTAGCTTTGAACTTCGATCCCACCTGTTGGACACGCATGTGGCCATGTCGGCCTTAGATCTGACCTCTACTGATTCTCTGTCATTATTCCCTTGATCTTCTCTTGTTAATATCCTGTTTGATTTTGAGTAGATCTGACCTCTCCTGTTATTTCTTCTTCTGTACTAGATTGGAACATGGCATCTCTATTATTTCTTCTTTTGTAAATTCAAAAAGAACCAATATAAAATAGGACAAATGCTTGTAAAACAGTGTGTGGCATCTTGAAATGTTGAGAAACTTATATGAATCTTACTTCGTCAATTGATTTTGATCCGTGATGTTTTTTTTTGGTCCATATCTTTTTTCCTATTCATTTCCTGGAATTGCGTGAGATTGTTTGATCCCACGGAATTTAGTAGTCACAAGAAAAACGGAAAGCAGAGCCGCCGTGCCGCTCTACCCGGTCACGAGGGGGCCGCCGACGCCGGATTTCGAAGCCAGGCGGCCAGCGGAGGTTGGCTTGCTTTGCCGGTAATGGAGCCGAGCCCGCGTCTGTTTGAAAAAGAACCAGAGAGAATGTGCGATGGGGGATAGACACCAGGAGAGAGACATGGTCGTGGGCTCGTGGCCGGCTGGTTTCGGGGAAAAAGGTACAGTCGTGCGGAGCTGGTGGTTTTTTTATTAAAAAAGGAGCCACCACCCTGTGGGGAGTTTTTGAATCAGGTGGAGAAAAGGTGGAAGGTTGCAGGCGGTGCAGGTCCGTGTGAGAGAAAAAAGGGGTAACGCCGTTAACGGTCAATGGAGGGTGGAGAATGCTCTATAGGGTGATCCAATGGATGGATTATGGTGCACCACTACCACCCTGGGCATCCCACTATTTCCATACAAAATTAATGCATGTTATATATCACATAACTACATAATAAAATTAAAATGTATGATTGTCAAAACGTATTAGGTAGTTTAGTTTTTTATTCCCGTTGCAACGCACGGGCATTTTGCTAGTATACACAGGATCGAGCCGGTCGATCGTGTAGGTCAGCCAATGACAATACCAGCAAACCTAGTTATTGTTAGATGTGTATAGCTTTACTGTTCACCACATGTATATGTACTGGCCTTTGGCCCCATTGGAATACTGTTGCTCATTCATAACATGGTATCAGAGCGAAGGTAGCTCTCCTCCTCCTCCTCTCCGGGCGTTGCAACTCCGCCCCACCGTCGCCGTCGTCGCCGTTGCTCCGGCCGACCTGCGCTCCTCCTCTTCCTCCTGCTGACCTGCTGCCCGGCCGCCGCCGTCCCCACGGCCTGCTGCCGGCCGTCGCCGTCCGCCGCCGCCTCCCACGGCCTGCTGCAGGCCGTCGCCGTCCGCCGCCGTCTCACGGCCTGCTGCCGGTCCTCCGCAGCCGCTGCTCCGGCCGCCGGCCCTCCTGGCTTGCTGCCCCGCCCGGCGCCGCCGCCGCTGCCCCGCCCGGCGCCGCTGCTGCTCACCTCGTCTCCGTCCGCATCGCGTCGCGACGCGTCTGCATCGCGTCGGCCTTCTGGTGGTGATCCCGGAAATTTCCGGTTTTCAAACCGGATTCAAAAACCGGTACTGGACTCTCTCTGTTTCCCGGTTCTCGCCCGGTGCTGACCCGGAATTCATTCCGGATTGATTCCGGTACCAGGCCGGAAAATTCCGGATTTCATACCGGATTTCATACTGGCCCGGAAAATTCCGGATCTGAAACCGGATTCCAACAGAGCAGAAAGCTCGTGATGTCTTCTTCGGGCTATGTTGCTATTCCTCGGTGCTCTGTGATCTTTGATGGCACCAACTACGCGACTTTGTGGGCTTTATGCGTATCCACATGCGTGGCCTCCTGCTGTGGGGTGTTCTCTCTGGCGAGGTCTCCTGTCAGCCGTGCCCCGTTGCTCCTGTGGCTCCCACCCCACCGGTGCCACCCGTTCTTGCTGATGCTTCTCAGGCTGATCGGGATGCCGCCAAGAATGCTGATGATCTTGCAGTTGAAGCCTATGACCAGCAGGTATCGGATTACTCGAGTCTCTCTCCATCTATCGGGATGCTCTGTCTGTTTACACTCAGTGGTGCAATGATGATGCTCGTGCTGCTGCCGTCCTCACTGCTAGTGTTCTACCCCAGTTTGCCTCTGAGTTTATGGGTTGGGCACTGCTGCTGCGATGTGGACTTATCTTTGTCAGCGCTATCAGCCCTCTGGTGATGCTCTCTACCTATCTGTAGTGCGTCAGGAGCATGATCTTCAGCAGGGTGACTCTACTGTTGATGAGTTCTACACACAGTGCTCTGCCATCTGGCGTCAGCTTGACTCTCTGAGGACAGTTGTTTGTGGTACTTGTCGCTGCTGTCAGACAGTGAGGTCAGATTTGGAGTTTCAGCGTGTACATGAGTTCCTGTCTCGCCTCCGTGCAGAGTTTGAGCCTCGGCGTGCTCACCTGCTTGCCCGTGGTCGTCGTGTTCCTATATCAGAGGTGCTTGCAGAGCTTCGAGCTGAGGAGACACGTCTCCGTTCTGCTGGTTTGCTTGTGGTTCCCACTGTGCTCTCTGCCCGAGCTCCTGTGTCGTCGCTCCACCGCTGCTCCCCACTCCCTCAGGGGGGTGAGCGGGCGCCCGCCTTATGCACGATCAGGTCGGCGCTCTCACACCTTCTGTGGCTACTGCAAGAAGCCGGGTCACCCAGAGTCTGACTGTCACCAGAAGCAGCGTGACCTGAGTCGCTCCTCCTCTCTCACATCACTCACAGACCAGGACATTGTGCGGCTCAAGCGTATACTGGCTTCCTCGGGTTCTTCCTCGACAGGCACTGCCTCCTGACTGCTTCCACTACTGCTGCTCCGCCACCACCGCCTACACAGTCAGGTACATCTCCGTGGGTTCTGGATTCTGGAGCTTCCTTTCACATGTCTTCTGATTCTTCTCTCTGTCTTCTCTTCGACCTCTTGATTCTCCTGTCAATGTTCTTACTGCCGATGGCACACCTCTTCCTGTTGCTAGTCGTGGCACTCTTTCTACTCCGTCCTTCTCTGTTCCTAGTGTTTCTCATGTTCCTCGTCTTACCATGAATCTTTTTCCGCTGCTCAACTTGCTGATTCTGGTTGTCGTGTCATTCTTGATACCGACTCTTGCTCTGTTCAGGATCGTCGCACCAAGGCTCTAGTTGGAGCTGGCCCTCGGCGCCATGATGCTCAGGGCCTTTGGGAGGTTGACTGGCTTCGTGTTCCTTCCGCTGCCACCACACCCGCCAGCTCGCATGCTCTTGCTGCCTCCTCCTCTGCGTCCTTCCAACAGTGGCATCATCGACTTGGTCATATATGTGGCTCTCGCTTGTCCTCGCTAGTGCATCAAGGTGTCTTAGGGTCTGTCTCTGGCGATGTATCTTTACATTGTAATGGTTGTAGACTTGGCAAACAGACTCAATTACCTTATCCTACGAGTGAGTCAGTCTCTCAGCGTCCTTTCGACTTAGTTCATTCTGATGTATGGGGTCCTGCTCCCTTCGATTCGAAAGGTGGTCATCGCTACTATGTTCTTTTATTGATGACTTCTCTCGCTACACTTGGCTCTATTTTATGAAATCTCGCAGCGAGGTTCTCCCTATATACAAGCGATTTGCTGCCATGGTACACACCCAGTTTTCCACGCCCATTCGTGTTTTTCGTGCTGACTCGGCTGGTGAGTATATCTCCCAGATGTTGCGTGGTTTTCTTGCCGAACAGGGTACTCTTGCCCAGTTCTCTTGTCCTGGTGCCCACGCTCAGAATGGCGTTGCTGAGCGCAAGCATCGCCACCTTCTTGAGACGGCTCGTGCGATGATGATCGCGCCTCTCTTCCTCCCCACTTTTGGGCTGAGGCTGTTCCGCATCCACCTATCTTATCAATATCCAGCCTTCGGCTGCTTGCAGGGTGGTATCCTATGGAGCGTCTCTCGGTCGTTCTCCTGACTACTCGCTCTTCGCATGTTTGGGTGCGTGTGCTATGTTCTCTTGCTCCCCGCGAACGCACCAAATTGACCGCTCAGTCGGTTGAGTGTGTCTTTCTTGGCTACAGTGATGAGCACAAGGGCTATCGATGTTGGGATCCTGTTAGTCGTCGGCTACGTATTTCCCGTGATGTGACTTTTGATGAGTCTCGTTCGTACTATCCGCGTCCTACTGCCTCGACCTTTTCGGTTGAGGATATCTCCTTCCTTATACTTCCCGACACATCTCCCTCCGTGCCTCATGTTCCTCCTCCACCTCCACCTCCGCCGAGTCCCACTGTTCCCGATACACCGCCGACACCATCCTCTTCTCCTCCCTCGCCACCTCCCTCTCCAGTGCATCCTACCCTCTCTCCCTTTCCTCTCCACTACACTCGTCGCCCTCGTGTTGAGGATGATCCCTCTGACATGCCCTCTACTTCCGGAGCGCCACCTTCCCCGTGTACACCGGTTCATAACCTTCGTTCTCGGCCTCGTTACGGTCTCCTGATCGCTATTCTCCTTCCCAGTTTGGTCTTTCGGCTGTTGTTGAGCCCTCTTCCTATCGGGATGCCATGGCTCAGTCTGAATGGCAGCTTGCGATGGCTGAGGAGATTGCTGCACTTGAGCGCACTGGCACGTGGGATCTGTTTCCCCTCCTCCTGGTGTTCGTCCCATCACATGCAAGTGGGTCTATAAGATCAAGACTCGCTCCGATGGTTCTCTTGAGCGTTACAAAGCTCGGCTTGTGGCTCGTGGCTTTCAGCAGGAGCACGGCGCGATTATGATGAGACGTTCGCTCCCGTCGCCACATGACCACTGTTCGCACTCTTCTCGCTGTGGCTTCTGTTCGTCATTGGTCTGTGTCTCAGCTTGACGTCCAGAATGCTTTTCTCAATGGTGAGTTGCGTGAGGAGGTTTATATGCAGCCACCACCGGGGTACTCTGTTCCTGATGGTATGGTCTGCCGTCTTCGGCGCTCCCTCTATGGCCTTAAACAAGCCCCTCGCGCCTGGTTTGAGCGTTTCGCCTCTGTGGTGACTGCCGCTGGTTTCTCGCCTAGCGACCATGACCCCGCGTTGTTTGTCCACACCTCACCTCGTGGTCGGACGCTCCTCCTCTTATATGTTGATGACATGATCATTACTGGCGACGACCTGAGTATATTGCCTTTGTTAAGGCCCGCCTCCGTGAGCAGTTCCTGATGTCTGATCTTGGTCCTCTTCGCTATTTTCTCGGGATTGAGGTTCTTCGACTTCTGATGGCTTCTTCATCTCCCAAGAAAAATATATTCAGGATCTTCTTGCTCGTGCGCTCTTGGTGATGAGCGCACTGCTGAGACTCCTATGGAGCTCAATGTTCAGCTTCGTGCTACTGATGGTGATCCCCTCACAGACCCCACACGCTATCGCCATCTTGTTGGGAGCCTTGTCTACTAGCTGTCACTCGTCCAGATATCATATCCTGTCCACATTCTGAGTCAGTTCGTTTCAGCTCCCAGCTCTGTCCACTATAGTCACCTTCTCCGTGTTCTACGATATCTTCGTGGCACGATCTCTCGCCGCCTTTTCTTTCCTCGCTCCAGCTCTCTCCAGCTCCAGGCCTACTCTGATGCTACGTGGGCTAGTGATCCTTCTGATCGCCGCTCGCTGTCTGCCTATTGTGTTTTTCTTGGAGGATCTCTCATTGCCTGGAAGACGAAGAAACAGACTGCAGTTTCCCGCTCCAGTGCAGAGGCTGAGTTGAGAGCGATGGCTATGTTGACGGCTGAGGTGACTTGGTTGCGATGGTTACTAGAGGACTTTGGTGTTTCTGCTGCTGCACCGACTCCTCTATTGTCAGACAGTACAGGCGCCATCAGCATTGCGCGTGATCCGGTGAAGCATGAGCTCACCAAGCACATCGGTGTCGATGCCTCCTTTGTGCGTGCTGCTGTGCAGGACCAGCTTCTTGCTCTTCACTATGTGCCCTCTGAGTTATAGCTGGCGGATTTCTTCACGAAGGCACAACTCGAGCGCAGCATGGGTTTTTCTCTCCAAACTCAGTGTTGTTGATCCACCATGAGTTTGAGGGGGGTGTTAGATGTGTATAGCTTTACTGTTCACCACATGTATATGTACTGGCCTTTGGCCCCATTGGAATACTGTTGCTCATTCATAACAGTTACCAATTCCATCATCTCAGATCAAGACAATGGTGTCAGTCTTGCCGATTGTTACGAGTCTAGAATTGCATGTTTACGCTTTCCCTGTCCAGTTCGGAGCATTTTCTGAAACTTTTGTTTGTTATGCAGCATCTGCAGTGGAAGGGCGAGTGGAAGAGAGGAGTCGATGGTGCAACCTAGCGGAAGACTTGAGCGAGAAATGCAAGGTAATTCAGCCCCAAGCCTTGGTTTGTTTTCAAAGTACAGTCTTCATCTTGAGATTGAGAGAGTGAACCGAGTTACGGCTTATTGTGATGGTCTGCAGGCTTTAAAGACAGAGCACCAGGCTTTAAAGACAGATGCTACACAGATGACTACAACAATTCTTCAATACGGTAATGTTACCAAAAGCTGAACTAGTAATGTACTCTTCAGTTTTGTTGTCTGCATGCACCTCCAACTAAAAGCAACAAACATGGTATCTTTATCTCAACAGTGAATCAATATGCAAGTTTAGAATTTAAAGACCTGAAAGAAAGGTTCAGCGAGGAGCCAAAGGAACGCAAAGATCTTTATAACAAGCATATAGAGCTCAAAGGTTACTTGTTCATTCTGTTCTCAGTTTATACTTTATTACTGCAAGACATTGGCAACAGGACTTATGGTGGCTTGCGTACTTCTCAGGTAACATAAGAGTGTTTTGCCGTTGTCGGCCACTGAACACCAAAGAAATAGCAGAAGGAGCTTCTATGGCGGTTGACTTTGAATCTGCGAAAGATGGAGAGCTCATTGTTAGGGGGTCGAAGAAAGTTTTTAAATTTGATTCAGTCTTCCACCCTGAAGAGGATCAAGGTAACTCTTCATAAATGCACTTAGTAAGCTACTTACCTTGCATCCCTCCTGATGTTTTTAACAATTTATCTTCTCCAATGTATACACAGAAAATGTATTTGAGAAAACTGCCCCATTTGCAACTTCGGTGTTGGATGGATACAATGTCTGCATCTTTGCTTATGGGCCAACCGGAACTAGTAAAACATTTACAATGGAAGGAACTGAGGGTGCTCGAGGGGTTAACTACAGAATTCTAGATGAGCTTTTCCGTGTTATCAAAGACAGGCATGACCTTTTCCAATATGAGATTAATGTCAGCTCTTTGGAGGTTTACAATGAACAAATTTATGATTTGCTCCTGACAGGGTCTCAACCAGGTGCAAAAACAAAAAGGTATGTCAGCTTGTGCATTATATCATCAGATTAACATTTGTGTGAATATCCGCCATATCACACCTGGCATATTATGATAGCTTGTTCACAGGCTAAAAGTAAGACAAGTTGCAGAAGGGGTTCATCATGTACCGGGACTGGTTGAAGCACGAGTCACCAGCATGGATGAGGCCTGGGAAGTCCTGAAAACTGGAAGCAAAGCCAGAGTTGTTGGTTCTACAAATGCCAACGAGCACAGCAGCAGGTCACACTGGTCAATACCTTATTGCTCAACAGATTTTCATCCACTTGCACTAAGTTGTAGATTGTAAAAATCCTGTCCTCACTAGCTTTGCATTTCAGTATACATTGTGTTATGGTTAAAGGAGAAAACATGATGAATGGAGATCGCACAAACAGTAAATTATGGCTAATTGACCTAGCCGGAAGTGAGCGTGTGGCGAAGACAGATGCTCGAGGTGGCCGGCTGAAAGAAGCATGAAACATTAACAAGTCCCTTTCTGCACTTGGAGATGTCATATCTGCTCTTGCAACTAAGAGCCCGCATATACCCTTCAGGTTTCCAAATTTCAAACCTTCGTTATAATTTGCACGGTGATTATACGATCTCACTGACATATTTGTTTCTGAAAACTGATAGGAATTCAAAGCTAACGCAATTGCTACAAGACTCACTAAGTATGTATTTATCTTCTTGTTGTACTGGTATGAATTTAACCTACCTTTAGCTTTCGTACGTAATAACGTGTGTAAGCACTGCAGGTGGAGACTCCAAGACTTTGATGTTTGTTCATATTAGCCCAAATGAGAATGACGTGGGTGAAACTCTTTGCTCGCTGAACTTTGTTAGCAGAGTGAGGGGCACATAGAGCTTGGACAGGCAAGAAAGCAAGTTGATGTTGGGGAACTGTCAAGATATAAGCTCATGGTACTCTATTGCGCCGTTGATTTATGTTTTAGTACCACTTTAGCTTCCATATGTTTAATCTGAATGTATATTTCTGGTTCTGCTAGGTTGGGAGAGCCAAACAGGATTGCAAGAGCAAAGATACTCAGATTAAGAGCATGGAAGAAACAATCAAGGCCAAAGACCTGCTCACAATGAATCTCCAAGACAAGGTACTTCGAGCATCTTTCGCATTGTTACTGACTTGCCATTGACCTTTTCTTCTATTAGGTCACCGCGGACGTTGTAGAATGTTTTCACGAGCAACAAGCTAGCTAGACAGCCTCCCACGGTGGATGCAGATCGATCGAGGAGGGTTATCACCTAGAGTATATCGCGCTAATCGCTTATGGAACAGTGATGACATTAGGATTTGGTTGATAACTAGAACTAGAGTACAATGTTTTGACAAATGTTAAACCTAATTCTACTAACCTGGGTAGTTTGCAAGTATAATAATCTGGTGAAGGAAGTATGACTAAATCCACCATGCATCAAATGTAGTTCAACTAACTATCGTGGAAAGTGGTTACAAAGCTATTTCAGACTACAGAATGTGCTTAGGCGTTAGAGTGGTAGCAATATGATATTATAATTTTCTTTTTAACTACGGGTGGAACTACAAGAAACATTGAAACTATCTGTCAATTGGCAAACCAAAAGATAGCTCCGTGCAAACAACTAAATCATGTTTCAATCATAAAAATATGAGTGAATTCCAGTTTTTACCCCATAGTATGACAATTTTGACACAAATTACCCTGTTTAACAAATTTTCATCCGTTTTACCCCATTTAGCGAACATTTTGCCATGTTTTACCCCTTATAAAATTTGAGAGTGATTTACTAGGTGGCCCCGACTGCCATGTACCCCCATTTAGCGAATGTTTTGCCAGGTTTTTTTCAGCTCGAATCGGTTCGATGATGGCCCCGATATTTATTTTACTCAATTTTGTTAGATTTATGTCTATGCTGCTTCGACGCAATAATCGATGACGGCAGGAGACTCGTCAATTTGATCGGTAGGGATCTCAGAGAGAAGGCCGTGGGACTAAGTGAGTTAATTTCTTAATGCAAGACTCGGTGTATGCAGATAACAACAAAACGTAGAACCCAACAAAGTTGTTGTGCCAGCTCAATTAGAATCTCACGGGAAACATAGAGAGACAACGTGAATTTTAGAATCTCACGGGAAACATAGAGAGACGACGTGAATTGATTAACCACGGACTGCGTGCTTTTTAGTTCGTATTGCATATGAGTTATCAACATTATGTGATAGATACAGTCAGATTATATACTCGGTAATGGATCTAACTCAATTCGGACACACGCACACGGACATGATTATTTCGCAAAGTATGTTGGTTATGGACAGATTTTGTTTTCATTAAATATATGTTTGGTTTCAAAGATTTTTGGGTACCAAAAACCAGGAGGAAAATTGCTGATTAAGAATCACCTATCACGTGTAAAATCTTAGGGAGGGTAAAAACTGGCAAAAGGTTTGCTAAATGGGGTAATTCGGATGAAAAATTGTTAAATGGGGTAATTAGTGTAAAAAATATCAAACTAGGGGGTAAAAACTGGAATTCACTCTAAAAATATCCTTTGTCTCGGTAATTCCAGCAAAGTCTTCAAACTAACTCATTGTTCTCGTAATGGCATACTGGTATTATAGCATCATAGTACCATGAAAAGAAAAACTAGAGGCATCAGAGCAAAGGAAGAATCTAAAGCAAGAATAGCAAGAGTTCACCCCTAGTAGAACTGTAATGAAATTTTGTTTTTTGAGAGCCCCTGCCTTTTAATTAGAAGAAGAGAATATGTTATATGAGATTACAAAATGCAAACAGAGATGCACAAGCAACCCAAAGAGCGGTGTGTGGATTACTCGTGGGCATGAGCTGGGACACCGGCACTCCCTTGGAGGTTGCTGGAGGTGGTCTTGGCTTTCCCATTGTTTGGATCTCAGATCGTAGGGATTTAGGGAATTTAGGGGAACATGATATACGCTCGTCATAGGTATCCAGACCTGCCAAAAATATTCTATCTTTTTAGTAAATTACTCCACCTCGACTTATGATATGTCCTAACGCTCATCTTAGTTCATAACTAGCAAACGTGCCGTGCGTTGCAACGGGGAGAAAAATGTGTTGTGACGAAGGTGCAAATGGTAATTCTCGTAGCCGAAGCTGCAGAGTTGGACATGTCGTAAAAACCATCAAGTTTCAGCGTGCCCACCTGACGCTCCACAACCAGGGATAGTATATCATGTTCTAGGTTTAGGTGTTTTCTTTGTTAGAATTTCAGAATTCAAATATCGGTAAGATTATACATTGCAAGCCTAATGACGATCCCCCGTGCGTTGCAATGGAGAATACATATCTTGGTGGTTTGTTTTCATAAAAGCAAAATATCCTCTGCGTTGCAGCGAATACAAAGTATAAAACATAGGCAAGTGGAGAAAATATGAATCTACTTAGAGGGTTGGTTGTCTCCATTTAGATTTCCTAGATCTTTATTGATTGCCCTTTTGGTGCACCATCTCGAAATTACAGGAAATACGACAAACTTTTGCCTATTGGATCAACTCCTTTCATCAGCACACGGAAGGATCTCCTGACCAGCATAATAAAGTCCAATAAATTTACTTAGTCACTGAAAGTTGTTTCTCAAGTATAGATGCAGAATGCCTAAAATGAATTGGGTTCAACACAAGCAGCAAAGCAAGCCGACCATACTATTGGGTTACCAGGGAACGAGGCTCATTTGAATGGTTCAAAGGTGTCATGAATGAAGTTGCTGAAAGTGATAACGATGTACAACTCAACCGTAACTGTTTCAGTAAACAACAACGCCTACATTGTCCAGTTTTGTACTAAAGAAAATAGCCTAATGTCATGTTTTACAGAATATAATATAGATGCGCAACGACCTAAAATGTTTCTAAGAGGAAGGAGATGCGATGTCAGCTCCGGTTGCCATGGTTCAATCAGTTCAACACACACAAAATGATGTGGATATCGTCTCTGGCAGCAAAGGTTTTTTCTTCTTCTCCCTTCTCACTCCCTCTGTTATGGCAAAGGTGAGCAAAATTATCCAGAGCTGGTGTTGACGAAAATTCAGTAGCACCCGAGACCTCATCAGACTTCGGCTTCAACCATCTAACCATCAGTCAAATCACATGGAGCAAAGAAAGAAGGACGTCCACATTAGCGAGCATGCTGATTCTGATTTTGTTGCGATTCACATCCGGGCTCCGACGCTAGTGCTATGACGTCCTCATGCGCGACCGTGCAGGCAGGAGCTGGTTGATGGGTTCTGGGAGTACTGCGGCGACGAGCACCTTCAGGCGGTCCGCATCCCCGGCTAGGCCACCGCCGACGGCGCGCACTACCTTTATCTGCATCTCTCCGTATGGAAGCAGCGGAGCATCTGATCTGCAACGCGGGTGGCCGTTCCGCTGGCAAGCTCGACAGCCTCGTGATTCAGAGCTAATCACCATCCAATCGGCAACCTAGAAGAAGCGACACCGGTCAAACCCCAGCACCGAGTGGTTCCGTTCCTCCCGACGGAAGAGGGAGGTTGCACCACTCGCCGGAGATAACGGCAGCGCCGGAGGTTGACGACCATGAAGCGCTGCAAGTACCAGGGCGGGTGTCTGCGTCCCGCGAAGAACCGAGTGCTGCTTCGCTGAGACGGCCGGAAGGGCCGGTGGCGCCAAACCCCAGCGCCGCCGCTCGCCTCGCCTCTGCTCCTCTCGCTGCATGTACAGAAAAGAAAAAGAAAAGCGAATCGGTATGAACAAAAGGACTGTGGGTTGGTTTCAATATTTTACAGGGGGTAAAATGTAAAACCGCCGCGACGTACCACGGCCACGGTCGTTTATCTCTACTATATAATATCAGTAAATGACGGTCGTTTATCTCTACTATATAATATCGGAATTCCTAACGCTCGGCTGCCTGAGATCGAGCTTAACGCTCGGTCGATGGTTGTGAGCGTCCGATCGTTTGATGAGCTTTTGCGATGGTTGGCGCGCGCGCTAGTGGTTTTGTTCCTTTCCCGCGTTTGGTTGTGGCCTGCTAAGCATTTTTTTTCTTTTTCTTTTATCTTGGGTACTGTTTGTGGGCTTTCTTGTTGGTCTTTTTTCATTTGCGTTTTTTTTTTGTGTCGGGTCGGGGGCTCCATAAGATGAAACGCGTGGGAAGAGAGACCCATATTTTTTGGGCCTTGCTTTTTTGTCTTTTTTTGTGGATTTTTTGTTGGGCTTTTGATTTTTTTTCTTTTGTACTGGACTGTTTCTTATCGTCATATTTCTTTTTGCTAAGAAACAACCAGGCAATTGCAGCTTAATCCTCCATGTGTAATTACACATAAGTAATTGTCGCCGAACTCTCAATTGGCACATTAGTGGCGATAATGTGTAATTACACATTAATGACCATAATCTGCAATTGCATATTAATATTTTCGCTTTTCCTAACCTCGGCTAACCGAGATCGTTGTTAACGCTCGGTCGACGATAGCGACTGTCCGATGGTTTTGATCAGGTTTTCCGATTTTTTGACGCACGCGATGGTGGGTTTGGTCCGTTCCGTGCCTGGGTTTGTGGCCTGCTAACTTTTTTTTTCGGGTCCTATTTTTTGGGGTTTTGATGGGCCCTTTTGTTGGGCATTTTTTGATTTATATATTTTTCGGGGGCCCTTTTTTCGTGGGTTGATTTTTCGTCTCTACTTGTTTCCCAGAAGGTGAAACGTGCAGTGGACCCCACGATCGATGGGCCCCATATGTAAGTAGCTCGATCTACTTATATGCCCTCCTTTTTTACTACGGGGTCAGCAGTCTCACCACTGAACTCTATCCCCACCCATTTTTGAAGTCATGGGTGCAATTGCACATATTTCTCATTACGGTGCAATTCCACATGTTTTTTAGCTTGCGATTGCATCTTTTTTTTTTGTGAGCGTGCAATCGCATATCTATTTCTCTTTTTTTTGTGAAACTTGCAATTACACACATTTTTTAAACATGTAGTCGCACATGTTTTCTCGTAAGACTGCAATCGCACATGATTCTCGTTAGTGTGTAATTACACATGATTATCGTTACCGTGCAATCGCACACATTTTTTTCGCCTCATTAGCGTGCAATTGCACATATTTTCTCATTACCGTGCAATTGCACATGTTTTTTTGTAGTTTGCGATTGCTTTTTTTTTTGTGAGCGTGCAAACGCATATCTATTTTTCTCGCTTTTTTGTGAAACTTGCAATTACACACATTTTGTAAACATATAATTGCACATGTTTTTTCTCGTAAGACTGCAATCGCACATGATTCTCGTTTAGTACGTAATTACACATGATTATCGTTACCGTGCAATCGCACACATTTTTTTTCGCCTCATTAGCGTGCAATTGCACATATTTTCTCATTACCGTGTAATTGCACATGTTTTTTTAGCTTGCGATTGCATCTTTTTTGGTGAGCGTGCAATCGCATATCTATTTCTCGCTTTTTTTTGCGAAACTTGCAATTACACACATTTTTAAACATGTAATCGCACATGTTTTTCTCGTAAGACTGTAATCGCACATGATTCTCGTTTGCGCGTAATTACACATGATTATCGTTACCGTGCAATCGCACATATTTTCTCATTACCGTGCAATTGCACATGTTTTTTTTTTAGCTTGCGATTGCATCTGTTTTTTTTTTGGTGAGCGTGCAATCACATATCATTTTTGTTGGGCTTTTTTTTCTTTCTGGGTTTGTTTTTGTTGGACCTTTTTTTTTTGCTCGGTCATCTCCTGACGTACATCGACCCAGCGCAAAAAAAAAACCCACAAAAGGGACCGCACAGCTGGTTGGAGGGGAAACGGGCTCGGCCCAACCGATGCGTCATCTGCTGACGTTTGCTCGACCAAGCGTTTGCTTAACGCTCAGACACCCGAGCGCTAGGCACTCCCTAATATCTCTACTATATAATATTGCTTCAGTAGGTGTTGGTGCGTTTTTCACTTTTCCGATTTTACCCCTGAGTTTTGGGAGATATTACAGACGTTTGCCACCGCCAAGTGAAACTTGCCTGTTCGGTCTGGAAAAGAAGAAAATAAATTATCCACCGCCTCCTACCTATCCCAGCTTCGCCTCCTCAAATCCCCAATCGTGCCTATCCCCGAGGCATCGACCTCGCCGGCGTTCTATTCCAGCCCGAGCCCCTCATCCCTCCGGACGACCGCCTCCAGTGCGACCTCCAACTCCAGCCTGAGCTCCTCCACTAGCCGGAACGCCTACACAATTGGAAGAGATCCTCCTCCACCCTGTTGGCCGCGCCGCCGTCGACCCACCGCCCAGATCGACGAGAATGACGACGACGAAGACGACGTGGGGTAGGCCATGGATCGTCCTTTTTCCTATGAGCGGCGGCGACCGATGGGGACGCAGCGGCCGCCGGAGATCTTCTCCGGCCTCCAGTCCGCTTGCAAGTAGAGTCGCTCTGCCGACGCCATAGTCCTCGAGGAGCAGGTCCACCAGATGCTCCGGGAGTGGCGGGCCAAGCTCGGCCTCCCCTCCACCGCCGGCCGTCGACTGGCGAGGCAACGCTACCCTCTGGCACAACAATAGTTCCGACAAGTCATTAACCGGACGACTCCGTCCAAACATACTCTGCACGGCTGGGCAATCAGCTAAGTAAGCTAGCACAGTGGTCAATCGATGAAAAAGGCTCATGGATGGATGAACAGTACACACAAGCGTTAGTCTGCTCCACTGCTCGATACTTCTCCATGCTGCTGCCGCTTGCTCTATGTGCTTGATTGATCGATTGATCCGTGTTTACATTCGAGTTTGCAGGTGAAACCGTGGTTTTGGACTGGGGGCTGCCGGGTGCATACAGTCGCGGAGGCGTCGTCTGGCATCCGGCTTCCGCACCTCAACCTGATGCTCCGATCCAGACAATAGACGCTCAAATTGGTAAATCCGGTTCATCATCCAGCCAGTAATAGAAGGGAGTTGTCGTAGGTAGGGGAGATAGACCGTATACATACTACGGTATTTATTTTATATTTCTTACAACAAGTATCCAATCCTTCGGCTTACAAAAAAATCCAGGATGTCCAAGCCGACGTTCTCATTTAGGTGATCATGCCTTTGGTTTAGCTTACGCCCACTTTTTCTTTATGCTTGTGACCAGAGATGTGTTATCTTTATTATCATAGAAGAATAAGAAGACAAAGATATAAGATATTTAATATGCCATAATCTGTCATGGTAAGTGAGAATTGTTTCATTTGCAAATTAGACATACAATGAGTCATCATCTCTCATGGTTCATAGGTTTTCTAATGTTGAAAATGGTGTCAAAGTGATTGGTAAGATGAGTATGATTTTTAGTTCCGTTGGGCAACACATGCCGCATTCACAAGTATTCCGCTGCATGGATTAAATTATATAACACGAAAAAACTTAAAACGCCCGTGGCAACGCACGGGCATTCAACTAGTATCAGTAAACGACCGTGGCGGTGGTACGTGGTACGTCGCGGCATGTTTGCACTTTAGTCCCTCAGGTTATCTGAAATCAACCCGCAGTCCACCTACCCAGGACCTAGCCCGAAACGTTTTTTCGCGTGAGTTGACCTGCACACGACCACATCCTCTCGAAAGAACAGAGAAAGAGACAAGGGGCAGGGTCGAGCCATGCGTCGGCGGCTTGCCGGAGGCTGGGGAGTGGGGAGGAGAGTGGGTGGAGTAGGGTTGCTGTAAGGAGCAGGGGAGGCGGAGGCCGGGAGTGCGCCGATGGGGTTAGGGAAGCATGGGCCGCGGAGGTCGAGGCTACGCCGGCGGGGGTAGGGGAGCAGAGGCGCCGGACCTAGGTCGGGGCGCTAGATCCCTTGCGGCGACAGAGGACATCGCCGCCCGCGCGCCTCCTTCCGCCCGCGAGGCTCCACACAGACAAACCAGCAGGGATTCCTCTTAGCGCCTAACTGGTTGTTGACGACGCTAGCATCACGGTACAGAGCGCGACCGTCTAATGCTCCCCGCGCGGCACCGGTGGCCAACGGAAGAGCTCGAGGCGGTGATCTTCAAATTCATGGGCTGCTCCAACAAGCATGAGCCTTCCAACCTCCACTGAGCTCCACGTTGCCATCCAGTGCGGCGGAGGGTGGTTCTCCATCGGGTGGTCCTCTGATGAGGAGCGGCCGGCCACGGTGTCGAGCGTGGTCGGCGTGCACCCTGACCACCCGCCCGACACGGAGGGGCTCTATCCTAGCGCCCGGCGCGGCAGTGGATTTCGGGAGCTGGGTAATTTAGTCGCCCCTTGCGCTTTGATCTGCTGAGAGGGCCTTCTCGGTGTGACTCTGAATTTTACGTGTTACAGGGAGGAGCAGCAAAGTCACTGTCTAGGTGCCTGTTGAATCCTTTGATTTATTTGCTCTCTGGATTGATGTGTTGACGTGTTGGTTCCTTATTAATTTTGTTTTTTCCATCTGTAATTCATTATACATAGGCGGGACCTGGGACAGGCCTGGAGGGGATGATCATCAGGCTGCAGATAGATACACCCTGCAGGGGCACCGTGTAAACAAGCAGGACGGCAGGGTGAAAATGGTGCTATGTGCATTTTCAGTTCTCGGCATTTTATCGGAACAGTTGTTTTCGGTTGCTAATCATGTATATCTTCATATGCAGTTATATGCTTTTGTTTGTCTCGACAGTTCGGAAAGATACTACTGCCAAGATTACAAAAGAAACGAGAACAGGAACGACAAAGGTGGATGCAGTAAACTTGTAATCGGTGCACTACTCTGCTTTCTTGTGGTAAATGTTGGATGATTGGAGTCGCTAAGTAAATTCTTTAGAAATCTGCATAATATGGATCTTTATAATCATGTATCTATTCCACTGACATCTACCCGTACATTGTTTGGTTTTTGGATGTGGTGTATTCGATACTTAATTGGGTTGCCGGATGCAGAAAACTTAACCTCTGATATGGAATATACCGTTTTGCTTTGCTATTTAGTATTCAGATTGGTATTTGAGTGCAGACTTGTTTTCAACATACTTTTCTGTGAGAAAAAACGTGGACTGCATGATTAAGCATGGCCAAATTTCTGTTTAGAAAATTAAGATGTTACTATGATTGTGATTGTATGGATTTATTTTATACCCGTTGCAGCGCACGGGCATTTTGCTAGTACTGATAATAGTAGAGATTAAATTTCTTTAGGCAACATACCTTATGCTGACTTCACCTATATGACGAAACCATACCAGTAGGCTAAGTCCTCATATCAGTGTTATTTTTTTCGCACGCCACTAATATTGTTTTGGTGTCCGGTGCTGATAGGCTTGTGACCCTTGTGACGTCGTAAAAACTCGTCATTTTAGGAATTTCTGGCCGTTTTCGTGGGCTTTATCGCACTATCCTGTTGTCTGGGCCGATTTTAATAGCCCATGACACTGGTACACGAATATTGTGAAGTCATCAAATCTCGTCATTTCAGCCACTTTTGGGCGTTTTCGTGGTCTATAACACACCGTTTTGGGATCCAGAGACAATTTTCCATGGTCCGTGAACCCCCATATATGACTATTGTGAACTCGTCAAAACTCGGCATTTCGTGTAGTACTGACTGTTTTCTTGGGATATAGCACATTGCGGGATCCTGACCGATTTCAATGGCCCATGACCCCTATACACCGTTAGGCGCGTCGTTGCATGCTCAAGGGTTTTCGTGGGACCACCATGTTGGCCGCGATCAAGAGCCGGACGCGGCAGCCACCATTCATTCGTATTCTCGCGTGTAACTTGGTCATCGTCACGCCAGGACAAGCCTGATGCCCTCAGCCAAAGGTTGAAAACAACCAGGCAGGTGGGGTCCACTCGTAAGTAGGAGAAACAAAGAGAAAGAAAATAAACGTAATTTTCCCATTGTATAGGGTTATTTTCGTAAAAAAGGATTTAAGTCTCCAACCATCTATCTAATCCGTGTGCCACGGGAATTGTGACCGGTTTACTCATAAAATGATCCAAACTGGCCTCCCGGCTTATACTTGGAAGATCAGTGATCAAATTACTCATTCATTTAAAGTTCATTGGCCAACCATGTGATTATCTCATTGGTTATTAGCATATCTTTCTAGACCGATGTATTTTTCCCTACAAGATATTTTTCCTTGAAATATTTTTTTTAATATGTAAGTAAAATCATCTCTCTTCATGTTTTTTTCTTACTGGAAAGAAGACGAATGTATGGAGACTTGCAGCACTGCGGATCAAGCAAACCTTGAAATGGCTCGTGCATCCTGGTGGATGAGAATTAAGCAATTCAGTCAGAGATTATATAAATATATGTGTTAAAGTAGCAGCATGATGAAACCCATTTTGACTTGTAGGACTAGATGCTCCTATTATGAAAAAACATATTTCATAATGGCCAAAAATTCTGGTTATTTCAGCATGATGCCCAACTCTGCAGATAATCCTAGCTAGTAATGGACCATTGCTTTCTGTTACCAATCTTTATCAGGCCAGATACAGCGTTTATTCAGACAACTCTGAAACTGAAAGGAAAACGCCTAAGTGCAGCAAGGTTTATTTCAAAAGTTCTCACATTTGATTTGATTTTCTTAGTGTAATTCTTAGCCGTCCTATAGGAGAAAATATATATGTATAAGTTCACCTAGAATTTTCAAATTCAAATATGTTTCTACCTCTTCCTCGTACTCCCGCGGCATCCTCCTTCTCCACGCGCGAACGCCACGAGGCTTCGTCCAGCTCCTCGCCGGCGGTCTCGCGCCAAGCCCCATCCAGCCATCCTCCTCGGAGCAGTTCCATGGGCTGTCCACAAAGCTCGGCTTCGCGACCGACGTCTTCGCCGGCACCGCCCTGCTCAACCTGTACTGCCGCTCTAGCCTCCTAACGAAGGCCCCTCAGCTGTTCGACGAAATGCCTAGAAAGACCGGCGTCAACTGGAGCACGCTCATCTACAGTCCTGAACCGCGCCTAGCCTCGCCGTGGGGGCGTTCGCGGGCATGGTGTGTTCGGGCGTCTCCGTCGGCCGTGTCCCTGCGCGAGGATGGACGACGTGGGAGTCGGAGCGATGCTGCACCCTCAAGTGCGCCATCTCGGGTAATAGCATCGTCGTGGGCACTGTGCTGGTGGACATGCACGCCGAATGCCACGATGTGTCAGCAGGTTCATGAGGGCATGGAAAAGAAGAATGTGGCCACTTTTACTGCACTTTTCAGCGGGTTCTAGATGATGCCAGCATGCTGAAGGCTATAGGAAACTCGTCCTCACTGCTGGAGGGCAGACAAAGTCCATCCTCAAAACCGATAGGGTTCCGATGTGAATGTCCAGAACGGTTTGATATGGGAATCCCGGGATGTTTTTGCTTCGGTGCAAGCGCCTGACTTTGTTTCCTTGGACTGGCTCCTGTCGGGGTATGCTCAGCATTGGGTCGAGGTGTTTAGGAGAACACACAACCTTCTTGTTGGTACTCACAGCTTGCAGCCATGTTGGCTCAGTGGATCTGCTCGGTCGAGTAGGCCATCTCCAGGAAGCGGAGTCCTTGATCAGCGACATGCCTATAGAACCCGGCGTCTCTGTGTATAGAGCTCTGCTTCAGATCCACGGCAATCTCGAGATGGAGATCCGGGTGTCGACGAGCCTTTGTCCTCATGACTTGTCTGCCCATGTTCAGTTATCGAATGTCTTTCGTGGTGATGGTCAGTGGACTAGTGCTGCTGAGATGAGGGTGGCCATGGCAGGGAAAGATGGGATAGTGAAGAACCCTGCTTGGAGCTGTGTCGAAGAACAGATGCAGGTTGCATAAGAAGGTTGAGATTGCATGATGCATGTTAGTTGGCAACAAAATCGCCTAACTGGGATTGACTTCCTGAAGCTCAACTTCGTCCACTGAAGGTATTGCCAGAAATCAGTCATAAGTTTGATGAAACTCTGATCACGTTTTGGAGAACTGTGATAGCTCATACCTCACTGCATTCGCGGATAAGAACAAAAACCAGATGTCCTTCACATAGTTGACCTGGTGGTCAACATCACAGCATAGCAGTTGCAGCATAGAGACAAACAAAAATCTGACATCTCAAGGACTTGTGCTGCTGGGACCAAGACCACCAGGGCCCAAATCTGGTACATGAAGGAACAGGTCAGTATATCAGCAGCTTTACTTGTTTTCGTGGAACACTTTGGTTGTGTGCCTCGCTTAAGTTGAGAAGATGAATCCTTGTGATCCATGATGACTGAGCTTTAATTCCCTGAGTCTCTGTTCTGTTTAGAACGACGATTCCCTGAATCCAGTGTGCGTTCCCTGACTGAATTTTGTTTCAGTGTGCACGCAGCCTCCACATGAATTGGGCCGGGCTGTAAAGTGCAAACACGCCCATAAGAGCAACGTGCGTTTGCCTCCGATACCACCGAGGCAGCGAGCGACCACCGCCCGCCTACCAGATCGACGAATCATCGTCATCCTCCTCCGAGCGCGCCTCCCCCCTGTCGCCTCCACGCACGCAGCACCGTGCTGCCGGCGGCGGCGGCGGCCTCGTTGTTGGCGGACGACAGACAGCAACCATTTTTCCTTGGGGATGCCCGCCCGCCCCCTCCTAACATTCTTCACCGTCTCCATATAAAAATCCAGTCTTGGCTCTTCTGCTCCGCCCGCCCCCATCTCCCGGATTCTGTATATATGCGCTACTGATTCGCTGGATTGCCCTCGGTCTTTCCATCCCGTTGCTAGCTCCGGAGCTTCTTCTTGTTCTTGCTGTTGGTGCTGCCATTCCGGCCGCTGGGGAGATGAAGAACGGGCACGCCGACAGCAGGCACCGGGTGGCTGTCATCGGCAGCGGCAACTGGGGCAGCGTCGCCTCCCGCCTCATCGCCTCCAACACCGCCAAGCTGCCCGCCTTCCATGGTAACCACTCTGCCCAGCTGCTCTGTCGTGTTCTTCAACTCTGCACTAGTCTCTGCCTATATGCAGTCAGTGTCTTTGCAAGCCATTTGGGTTGCCAGTAGTCTGTGCCTGTCTTTGCAGCACTGAACCATGCAATGCAATAGGACACCACATGTATCCTATCCTTCTTTTTGGGTGGGCTCTTTTAGTGCTAATAACTAACAGGATGATGATCCAGTATCGGATAACAGGATTTTTTCGACATTGACACTTCAACTCTATGCACTATGCATCTGCGATACTTCCGCTTAGCACTATGACTGTAGCAGGATACCGACTTGCAAAACTGTCCGTCGTCCCTGCACATAAATCTCTAGTGTTACTTGTTACTGAGTTCGGTACTAGCCACTGTTATCTTTGTTTGATATGTAAGATGCGTTCTTGGTTACCCAAGAGAGAGGATGATACACTCTTGTACCTGCTGGTAATAATTTGGGGGCTCAACTGTTTGCAGATGAAGTGAGGATGTGGGTGTTTGAAGAGACATTGCCAACAGGCGAGAAGCTGTCTGAGTCCATTAACCAAGCACATGTAAGAAGCTGAACTGATTCCATTTCCTCTGTTTTACTTCTAGAGCAGAGCAGGTAATACCATGAACAGCAGTGATGATTTTTTCCCCCACGTGTTTCAGGAGAACTGCAAATACTTGCCGGGTATCAAGCTTGGAACTAATGTAATTGCTGACCCTGACTTGGAGAGTGCAGGTAACCACACAGTTACCTGGTTATCATTAGGATTTAGGAGGAAACTCTTGGACAGTAATGCATGCAGTTCTAGTTGACCAAGGACAAAAGGCAAATGATTTAGTTCGTATCAATGTTGTTCACCGATATGTTCAATCAATTTGGCTTTGTTTGCCTATGGGTGCTAGTTCAGAAATAATAATCTACTTAACCGCATAACCTTGTTTTCACTGTCGTTGCAACTGTACATCATGTTGCTTGCATGTTGCCAAATAAGTCGCCGTACTAATTTAATCTCGATTTCTCAGTCAAAGACGCAGATATGCTGGTTTTTGTGACCCCCCATCAGTTTGTGGAGGGTATTTGTAAGAATCTTGTGGGGAAATTAAGACCAGGAGCAGAGGCTATATCCCTCATCAAAGGCATGGAGGTCAAGATGGAAGGACCATGCATGATATCAAAATTAATTAAGGATACGCTAGGAATCAATTGTTGCGTCCTTATGGGTGCAAACATTGCAAATGAGGCAAGCATCTGACAAACATACGGTGCAAAATTTTCCTGTAGCCTTCAAAGGCAAAAAATGATACTAAGTGGGTATGCATCTCAAATGCAGATTGCGGTTGAGAAATTCAGTGAAGCAACAATTGGATACCGGGAAGATAAACAAGCGGCGAACCGTTGGGCTAAACTTTTCACCACTTCGTACTTCCTAGTTGCTGTTGTAAGTCTTCAACTATAACATCATAATGAAATAGCATTCTAACATTCTTGTCTTCCCGCAGTGGTGATAGATATGTGGGAAACAATAAGGTTGTCTTCTTACTAAATGCTAAAATTACGAGTATAGTTGTGAACTACCTGCTCCGGTGCCAATGAACATAAATGGCAGCAGAAACATAAAAATCAATTCTTGCAAAAAGTGAATTTGGTTCTTATTAGTGCACCTTTAAGTTTGTACCCTTCATGTGCAGGTGGAAGATATCGAGGGGGTAGAACTATGTGGGACACTGAAAAATGTTGTGGCCATTGCAGCAGGTTTTGCATACTGTAGAACTCTGATTATATCCATTGTTTCCATTCAACCTCAGTGGTTTAACTGATGGAATTGACTTGCAGGCCTTGTTGATGGCTTGGATATGGGAAACAACACCAAGGTATCAATTCTATTGTATGCAGCCTTTAGCCGGAACCTAAACACTGAATGGAGAATAAATTTGCATGACATGATCTTACTGTATTTCGTCTATCTATTAGGCTGCAATAATGAGGATTGGTTTGCGGGAAATGCGTGCTTTCTCTAAGCTTCTGTTCCCTTCAGTCAGAGACAACACTTTCTTTGAGAGCTGTGGTGTGGCTGACCTTATAACTACATGCCGTAAGTATCTTCATTGTTTTCAGTTAACCATTGAACACATATGCTGAAATGTTTTGGTGGTTTATGGCAGTTGGTGGGAGAAACAGGAGAGTGGCAGAAGCCTTTGCAAGAAATGGTGGCAAAAGGTCTCTTCTCTAAACCATTCATCTTCAGTTTCTTAATGCAGAATAGTTGATGTGTCATGGCCTATGCTGGACTATTAGGCAGTTACCGCACCATAGCTATGTTTTTTTTCTGCCAGCTGTGGTTATAATTATCTCAACATCTTTATGACAGGTCTTTCGATGAGCTAGAGGCAGAAATGTTGCATGGACAGAAACTCCAGGTGAAGAAATTATTTGATATTCAGAATGTAAATGAAGGCATTGGCTGCTTGGTGTATCTAATTTTGTTACTTTCACAGGGGGTATCGACTGCGAAAGAGGTCTATGAAGTACTGACTTATCACGGGTGGCAGGAACTGTTTCCGCTTCTATCAACGGTACATGAGATCTGTATCGGACAGCTGCCTCCTACATCGATAGTTGAATACAGTGAGCACACGCCCAACCTCTCCCTCGTCGGTGGTTCTACTCCATGTTACTGAGCTGGATACTGAAATTTGTATAACTACCTCAATCCTCAGTATGACTTGTTATGAACAAAACAAGGCGGAATATACTGAATGTCTTGTTATGATTGTTTCGTCGTGTAACTTATAAAAGTGCCTGACCCTATGAGTCCATGCTTTCTATCTCTAGTTGGTTGAAACTTGGTTGCCTATCAACCTTGCATAGAAATCACTGAATTACATGGTGTGTTTCAAAAGGATGACCCTCGAATGAGAAAGAAACCAAAAGTTGTTCATTCCCCCCTTTGTATCGAGGGAAATTGACATGATCAAATCAATGGGTGTAGTGCTAACTCAGTGCATAATGCTCTCGAATTTTATGATCTGTTATAATCATGCTGGATAAATCGATCAGTTGCCAAGTAATGTGTTAATTGGTGAATTTTAAGGACTCGCCATATTTGTAGCGAGGTCTCAATTGATTTAATTTTCGAGGTCTATTTTGGATTGAATGGAATTGTAAAACTTGGGCATTTGACTGTCGGTCAAGATGAAATATGTGTGTAATGTATTGATATAATATTTAAATGGAGGGTTCACATTGCAATTGTGAGCTATTTTTGCTGATGGAGCTATGGATTGTAGAACTATAAACATGTATGACATGTATACTGCAAGACACTATTCTGGTTGCATTAAAACAGTCCACAAACCCGTCTGGAATCAAAGATCCTGGAGTTCACATTTGACATAGCTAATAAGTTAGCACATTTTATGGTATAAAAAAAGCTAAAACTAGATTCTTTTGTTGTCGATGTCCTTTGTCATGTACCCTTTTTTAACCATGTGTATGTACTATTATACTGCCCGATGTGCTCAAATAGCCCTGTTTTTTTCTTAGATATATACAGTGAGATCATATAGATCTTGGCCAAATGCCGAGTTACTGAATCCACCCTGGCATGAAACCATTTTCAGGGCTCCAGTCCACTGGAGGCTAATCTCTCTAGATGCATACCAAGAACAAGTCGTAAGGTTTCGAAGACTGAATGTTCAGTTAGCTTCTAACACCATGCAAAACAAGGCTCGGAGAATTACAGGTGTCAGCTTACTTTGTTCATTCATTTGTGGCATCTTTTATCAGATCATACGGATCTCGGAGCTTCGACAAAAACCAAGCAAGAATTCATCAGAATGTGCGTGATATGTTATATATCTGTTTGTAAATATGCTACAAATTGTACTCTCACATATCAGGTTATATATGTAATGTAATCCAGGTGTAACACTTGCGGCAGTATGACTGGGAATCTTTGCTTGCATGATGAATTCTTTTCGAAATATTGTGTATGACATGTGTATGACGAGTGGGTCCTAGCTGAAAAGTGCAGCACTTCGAAGCTATGGCTGGCAATGTCAATCTGTTATTTGTTGTTGTTGCTTCTTCATGTTATTTCTGTGAAATATGTGCTTGCTATTGCCAGAATAATGCTAAAACTTTTATTCACGTACACGTAAATTTCTGTGAGAATATTCAGCACCAGAAACATATATGAAATTGTGCTGAACAAGGGACATACTCATACACGACAAATCTCATCAAATACGAATAACATTCATCAGCAGTATGGAAAATATAACCAGATATCTATCAGTTCCAAGTCACAAATTACCGGTGGATGTCTTAGAACCAGTTCCCAAATTTCATGACAGGCCACGATGGTACAAAATATGCAATCAATCCCCGCTAAACTTATTCAGTTCAGGATCTTTTGACAGAACGATATAAAAATACTAAGCAGACTCCGACTTGGTGTAGATCCATAGAGTGGTAACAAATACTAGGCAGACTCCGACTTGGTGTAGATCCGTACGGCGACAGCGAGGCCCAGTATCGCCAGGGGGACGAGGAACTGGAGGATCTTGATGAGGAACTCGGGGGTCTTGTCCTGGTTGTAGTGCGGCTGCTTGGGCGGGGTGTACTTCACCTTGGTGGGTATCGTGGTCGCGTCGATCTCACCGACGTAGTACTCGTCCATCATCGCCCGCGCAGTCGTGCTGTGCCCCACGTCCTCGAAGTCGTCGGTTGCATCCTTGGCTGCAATGTGGAAGTGACTTTGTAAGCTGAAATCATATTCCCTGTTTGTAGCCTTATTTACCGAAGCCAGGAACATGGGCTGGGGCAAGTACCAGTTGAAGACAGCAAGACATCGTCACCTCCAGGGTGGTCATCGAGAAACTTGGTCACATTGTACACCTGTAAGAGAATATATTCTTCAGTGTGCTCAGTTTGTGGACAGTGGATGGATAAAAAAATATCTGTCACATATAAGTATAATGGTGCAAGGGAAAAACTGTAAATGCCACTTTGGAACTGTCACACATATCTTTCTAAACAACCTGGGAAACATATGCAAGAATATATGTAAAAAAGAAGCGCACACTTAAGAGCTGAGAGAACAAGGTCCAGACTTTGGAATTAAACCAAGAAAATATCCTAGCCTGTGCCAACAACCTCTTCATTGGAAAAGTGAGGCTCCAAGAAGATGACTGACCACCAAACGATGATGACGTGCACACGGACAATCAGATCGGTACAATAATAATTAAAGGTCATTATAAGCCTATTAAGTAGATGTACATTCAGTATCATCTGCACTGCATAGCAGCATGTCGGATGGCATGTTGAGTGAAGTTAGCCTAGCAATCTTAAGAAAAAAATTTACGAGGCTAAAAGCGAGCGCGGAGTGGGTTAAGTTGTATGTAGCCTGATGAAATCTAAATGTTTGGTGTAGTAAGCTCTGTCTGGAGCAGAACTGAATTGCAAATCCGAAGCAAGGCAAAGTGATTTCCGCCTAAACTTGAACAAGAGTAAGCAGAGGAGCAGAAGGCTGCATGCTGCAGGCTCGAATATGTGTTGTTTAATTTTCCTACATCGTCATCTGTAATTCTGAATTGACGAGACACCTAGTCCAGCACACTTGGGTCATACTGTATATGTGAAGGAACAATTCACAGTATAATGAAGCAAGGGAAAAATTGTAAATGCCACTTTGGAACTGTCACACGCATCTTTCTAAACAACCTGTGAAACGATGTTGGCGTGCACACGGCCAATCAGATGAGTACAATAATAATTAAGGTCATTATAAGCCTATTAAGTAGATGTACATTCAGTATCATCTGCATGGCAGGATGCTGATGGCATGTTGGGTGAAGTTAGCCGAGCAAGCTAGGATCTCAAGAGAAATCTGGTCACGAGGCTAAAAGCGAGGACGAACGGACCGAGTTGTATGTAGCCTAATAAAATCTAAATATCTGTCGCAGTAATCTCTGTCTGTCTGGACTCTGGAGCAAACTGAATTGCAATTCCGAAGCAAGGTTAACTGATTTCCGCCTAAACTTGAACAAGAGTAAGCAGATGAATCTTTAATTTTCCTACATCATCATCTGAAATTCTGAAGTGATGAGACGCCTAGTCCAGCACACTTGGGTCATACTGTATGTGAAGAAACAATTCACAGTTTAAATGAAATAATATTATGCTGGGATCACCACCAAACTGAGGGTCCTCCTCGTCGTCAAGGGTCGTGAGCCCAAACAAAACAGCCTCGGATCTGCTTATTAGACGCGGTGCGGAAACGAGAAGTTATAGCAAGAAGAAAATATGTGAACTCCCTGACAGGATTATCAGAGGGTTTAGGCCGTTCATGGATAGCAGGATGGTGTGCCTGCCGTATATCAGATCTTTCGCCGAATAAGCATAAACACGGTCCTATGAGTAACCGAGCCACTGATAGCACCGCAAGGAATCAGGAATCTAGACCTCGAAATCCAACCCAGATGAGGAATTCCACGAATCGCCTGGCGGAGAAACCCAAGAAAGAAAAGCAGCAACGGGCGCGGCGGATCTCGCGAACCAGAACAGGGGAAGGAGGGAAAAGGAGTGACCTTTCCGCCGATGACGAGCCAGCAGTCGTCCTTGGCGCTGTGCTTGGCGACCTCCTCCAGGGTGAACACCTTCTTCCCGGACGACGCCATCTGAATCCTCTCTCTCTCTCTCTCTCAATTGGGCGTGTGCGTGCGTCGTCGTGGAGAGGGAGAGTTCTGATGGGGTTCAATTGGATCCAAGACAGAAGAGAATTGATTGGGTTGGCAGTGGGTGGGGGAGGCCCACCTGTCATTCTCTGTTAGGAGGTTGTGGGGTTTGACCCACCTAACCCACATGTATCTACCAACCTGGCGTACGCCGTGTGGTCACCATACTCCCTCTCTCTCTGTGGGCGCCGCACACCGTAGTAGCTTTACTTACTCCTATGGTTTACAAAAGAGCAAAACAAAAAAAAAGTCTGTGCAAAATATGTACCTTTTCAAGTTGATGGGCTCTATAATTCTTAAGCCATATTCTTTATCTTTGAGTACTTAGGGCAATTCCAACGCGGCCGCTATTTCGATATGTCTACGTGGACAGAAACCACGGCCCAACGCATTTACATCACGGAAGGGCCGCTCGTCAGCGCCTACTCCCCCCCCCCCCCCCCCCCCCCCCCCGCGCTCTGTCCACCTCCCCTACACACCAAGCGACCCCTATCCGTGGTGAGATGCCATTGAAGTGAACCCTATCACGAGGCCAGCTCCTCGTCGGGCCTCCACAGTGAGGCCCGGCCCCGTTCCATGTCGAATCGACGGCGTCGAATCCACCACCGTGTCCTCAGAGGACAAGTTTTGCATAGTCCAACGACGGTGGCAAGGCATGCGTTGTGGACTATTGCACTCGAAAGGACAAGTTTTGCATAGGTGTGGCGCCTGCCTTTCGAGAGGTGCTCTATTGGACTCATAAGGCCAAGTTTCCATAATTGTGGCGCCTTTTGCGAGGATGATATCGACACTGTCAATCGAGGCCATCGACGCTCCGCTCCATGCCAGGTGTTGTCCCCACTAGTTGTTGGTTTTGTCTCCGTGTCAAGATGCGTGCAGCTACGGAACGAACGACCGACACGCCAGCCATTCGCATAGGATGGTTGGCGTGCGATTTTAGGTTTTGAGATATCTAAATATACAAGTTGCTATCAGATTAGTAACTTTGTTTATTTTCTTTGCCAATATACATGACTGAGGCCATGTCTATATCCTAATGGATTTTTTCATCTGGAGTGAGAAATTTTTGCTTCAAGATTGGCCTCCTTATCGGTGTGTGGTAATCTTTGATGTCTGATGGTATGCTTAATGATTTTGTCAATAAAAGTTTTAACTTGTTTCATGATTTCCGTGGTTGATGCCTGATGGTATGATCATGGTGAGATCCGTCATGTGGATGAACAGGGAAGGGCCAATAATCAGAGTTGAAGACCTTCCGGAGGTATATGAACGTTTAAATCGCATTTTGATTCAGCCTCCTGGGTAAATCGATTTGTTGTACTAACACTAGCACATAGGCATGCATCTTGCAGGCATAGCTCTGAAGTATGGACCCCTGATATGTCATGCAGTTCTAATATGAAATACACAATTACTGCTCTTTAGTCGGTACTAATAGTAGTGTATTAATTATGGGTCTCTTGAGAGGTGCTTGATGCTGGACTCACTGTGTGCAAATTAGCTGTAACAAACAGATGGACATGGACTCCAGTATGCCACAAGTCCAAATATCACTAACTCTCGGAGTAGAATAATAATGACATTAATTTAAAACCAAGTCACAGTCGGTAAGAAAAATCTCACCGAGACAAGTCCACTCGTGGATACAAATAGACAGATGATTATGGACTACAAACCAACGACAGACTGAAGCAAGTTATTTTAGGGAACAGATAAATTAACGTGAACAAACAATTGGCTGCATCACTCAATTTCCTGTTTACGTTCAGCCCTGGCTCTTGCCCTGGTATGATAAACTCCTTTTCCTCCATCCTCAGTATCCTGTTCACGTTCAGCTCTGGCTCTTGCCCTGATATGATAAATTTGTTTGCCTGCATTATTATTACCGAGAAAATACCAGCAAACTGTATTTCGCAGAGCACGCCCAGCTACAGGAAGGCAACGTGTAGATGTCCCAATTGTCATGTCAAACATCATGCCCTTATCCATGTCACTCCCGCCGATCCAGTAAGCATGAGGCCTTTTTTTTTTTGAAATTTTCTGTATATATATTAGCAAGCAAGCCGCCTGATTAAAAACCTTCCAGCCCCCTTAGGTACCCTGGAAGGAAAAGAGTGCGTCTGAAACTTGCTGCTTTAGGAAGATATAATGTCATTACAATCAAGTGTGACCAGTTCCCGAACGCAGTCGGGCATAGCATCACGAACAATGTGAGAAAACCCAGACTTGCCTAACTGAGCTAAGACATGAGCAACTCCATTACCCACACGATCCACCTTAGCCACCGAGATATCTCGAAAGATCTTTAGCAGTTCACGTGCTTCTAGAACCGTGGTCCAATTCGCCGAACCCTCCTCCGTATCGGTCGTTATTGCATGCACAGCTCGGAGACAATCCGACTCCAGCACAGCAGGCCAGCGGCGCAGTGAAACTAGATGACGGAGACCCTCCAAACATGCGATGATCTCAGCTTCTTCCGCACTAAAACATACTGGGATGAACTTCCACTCCGACAAAAGGGGTCTCCCTAGATGATCTCTGATAATAATCCCCACACCTGCATTCTTGGATGATGGATCCCAGCCGGCATCCACATTGGCTTTCACTGTACGAACATCCGGCGCCGTCCAAGCAGTAGAGGCGGGGGCTGATGCACTGTTACGAAGCCCAGAAAAGCACCGGAGGTAGTTAACCAGGTAGGGAACTGAGGCAGACACGGAGGCTTTTCCATCCCCATGCACGATGTTATTGCGGTGATGCCAAGCTCGCCACAACATGAAGATGATCATCGGCCTCTGTTCCTTGGGGGAGTTGCGTAGCAGAGTAAACAGCCACTCCATGTCTCGCATAGAAAACATCATCAGGCGGCATAGTCCAGTGATGTCGCAGCTGATCCCGGAGGGCCCTGGCTAGCGTGCATGTCACCAGGGCATGGTGGGCATCCTGAACTTCACGCCCACAAATAGTACAGATAGGGTCAACCTTGGGTATTCTACGGTTCAGGTTTTGAAGTACACCCAATGAATCAGACGCAACCCTCCATGCAAAAACTCTCAGCTTAGGAGGAACATCCAATTTCCAAACAAGGGCCCACATCATCCGATCACCTAGTGCTTCAGAACTCGATTGGCCAAGGCTAAGACTTTGGAGTTTTGGCTGCAGGCCAATTCTGTACGCCGACCGCACAATGAAGGTACCATTGGATTCACCATCCATGCAATAAATCATCAGTAGCTCGAGCGGGAATTTTGATGTTAAGTATGACAGCTGCATCGTGAGGGAAGCAGCACTCGCGAACAGCCGCTTCGTCCCAAGTCCTGGAGGCGTGATCAATAAGTTCCGACACCCATTTACGACAAGACGAGCCTCTCCTACCGTCGACCTTCAGAGCGCCCGGCCTTGGGAGCCAATTGTCGCGGAAAATCTTGACACTAGAACCAGAGCCTATGCGCCATATAACTCCCTTCTTCAGCAGATCTAGCCCATGCACAATTCCCTGCCAGGTCTGTGACTGGTTCTGAATAAAAGCCGTATCAAGTAGATTACCCGCCGGGAAATACCTCGCCTTCAGAAGCCGCGCACACAAGCTGTCAGGAGATGTAAGAAGCCTCCACGCCTGCCTAGCAAGTAGAGCTTGGTTGAACACACGAAGATCGCGGAAACCAATACCACTGTGAGCCTTTGGTCTAGCCAATTTATCCCATGACAGCCAATGCATCTTCCTTTTATTGGTCTCATCACCCCACCAAAAATTACGGATTATCTGTTCAAGCTCTTCAATTAAACAATAGGGGAACTTGAAAATACCCATAGCATAAGTAGAGATTGACTGGAGCACTGATTTAATGAGAGAGTCTTTTGCGCCGGAAGACATATATTTTTCAGACCAATCACTTGCGTGTTTTGTGAACTTTCCTTTTGTAGACTTGAATTTACCTTTTGACATTCTCCCATCCGGCACTGGAAGGCCCAAGTATTTCTCCTCGAAGCAGCTAATATCATATTTCAGGATTTCTTTGATCTCAGCTTGTACCTCAGACGTACATTTGTCCCCATACATAATGGAGCATTTGCCAAGACTTACTAGCTGACCGGTACCATGCTCATATCGATCCAGGATCGATTTAATAACAGTTGCTTGCTGCACCGTGCCCTCAAAGAATAGGAGACTGTCGTCCGCAAACAAAAGATGAGAAATACCCGGGGCTCGCCGACATATATGCAGTTCTCGCAATGAATTATTTTCAATTTCCTTGCGGATAAGAGAGGATAAGCCATCAGCAATAAACAGGAATAAATACGGCGAAAGGGGATCACCTTGACGGATGCCGCGGGATGGAGTGAAGGAGTCCAACATTTGACCGTTAAAGCGAATTGTAAGCATGAGGCCTTTAGTACTCCCTCCGTATCAAAATATAAGTCACAAGTGTGTGACTTATATTTTGATACGGAGAGAGTACCTTGCAAATAATGCAAGACCTTTTTAGCAGCCTTCCAGTGATCCTGACCTGGATTAAACTGATATCTGGCTATGTGACAAGCATCCCGGTCACGAATGCTAAATCAGGGCGAGTGCACACTTGTGCATACATAATGCTTCCAACAAAAGACATAAGGAATTGACTTCATCTGCGCAGATTCATAATTATTTCTTGGGCACTGAAAAGTCCCAAATTTATCGCCCTCAATAGGAGCAGGCGAGGCTGACAAGTTATGCATGTCGTACTTTTTCAGTACCTTCTCAATATATACTCTCTGAGATAGCCCCAAGATCCCTCTGGATCTATCCCGGTGAATTTCAATTCCTAAAACATAAGCTGCTTCACCAAGATCATTCATATCAAACTTAGTTGCCGAACTTGGACAATAAAATCGGTATGCTTTAGATTTGTCTGGATAACCAATAAAATGGCAGCTGAGTGTCTTGGGGTCTAATTTTCCCATAATTGGATTAAAAATCCTTGCTTCAGCAGGGCAGCCCCATACATTAAAATAATTCAGGGTTAGCTTCTTCCTAATCCATAATTCATATAGTGTTTTGGGCACCGATTTACTAGGAATCCTGTTAAGAATATGTGTTGCTTTTAAGTGCTTCCATCCATAAATTAACCGGTAGAATGGAATGGCTTAACATACTCCACACCATATCCATAAGTGTGCGGTTCCTCCTTTCAACAATTTTTTTTTGACAGAGCTTTCAACAAATATTCATCAATTAGCTTTGGCCAAATTGATAAATAAAAGCCACACTTTAATAATCCTCGTTCCTTAATTTTCTTCTACTAACCCGGTTCACATCATCTTTGGCCAGAAGTGAAACGAATCAATAAAAGAATTTTGCGGTTTAAATGCCCATCAAACAACTTTGGTCAGAATGACAAAACATAAAAACCACACTCTATTTGAGGATCCATTAAACTTTATTTCGCAGTAGAAATAAACCACATTTTATTTTGCAGCGGAAACATATTCTACAAACCTCGGTTAGGATACTTTATAGGCTTACCCATCACATAACCCTTGAACATTATATTCTAAGAGACATATATAATTCCGTAAATAGGGGTGATTTAATAATCGTTGTAAAAAGATTGACAAAATTGAGTTTAGTAAAATATCTCAAACTAAGATTAAAAAATATAAATAATTTCGGCATAAATAGATTTCAACTTTAGGAGCATAGTATTCATAATCATAGATTTTTGAGTTGTATGATAATAAACATTGAGTAATGATACTACCAACAAAATTATGTTGTCAAAGTTGTCAGATTAAGGTTTCTATGATAAAAGTTCTATCAACTATAATAATTGTTAATATTTACTGATAATGTTGTGAATAAATAAATAAAAATGTTTATTATAAATAAGTGACTTCCATTCATTCTAACTTGCTATGCACGAATCCGCGAACGTGGAGCAGGTATGTAGATATTAATTTGTTGGCGATGCTGCCAAGGATGATATGGGCTAGGAGACATACATGAACGCTTAGATTGATTGATATGTACACTTTGGGGCTATATAGGGAATTTGTACATTGTACAATGTGACAAATGCAAATTTGCAGCATGAGACTCAAATCCGTTGTAGATTATAGCTATAAGCCCGAAAAATGACATACATGTTGAAAACTACGTTTTCCTCAAAGAGAATGACAGACATATATACCCGTTATTTCCATCCTTGTGGTGTACGTCTCTCCTATCTCACTCTTCCTCTCTTGATCTCATCCACGCCATGTGCAATCATTGCCTCACTTTCATGTCTCCATCTCCCACACATACCATTCGCTAGTAGTATAAATCGATACTAAGGACACCACTCATTGGCAACGACATTCATTATAGGCACGGCTCAAAATAAAAGTGCGTTAGCGATAACGCACAACATAACTAGACCGCTTCTAGGTTAATCATGTTGGCAACAATGCAGAATAAAAGATCGTGGCTGATCTTGGTAGGCCACATGTGCTTCGTGTGTTATTGAGTTTGCTTCTCATGTGTACTTCCAGTAAACGGTGCTACAATGGCACTATATACATGTCGCCACCAAAACCTCCCCCATCTAATGTCATGACCAATGCAACATGTAGACGTCAAAGGCAGACGCATGTGTACTTGCAGGCCTTATCCCTTCCCTCCCGTCACTGTAGAGGCGAAGAAGAGGCGATTTTTGGACGATACTCGCCGAGCCACCGCGTCCGCGCCGCTGAGGCGGGGGATTCCTCTCCTCCGCCGGCCGCTTCGGCGGCGGGAGGGTGAGGGATCCCCGCCTCCGGCCTGTACATACGGGAGGTTGGGGTGGAGTGCTCGCCGGCGGCGTCTTGGAGGAGATGGCGCTGACGGCGGTGGTTTTGGTGTCGAGCTCGGCTTCTTCTCCGGCGGTGGTGTCCCCTGGGACCTGTCGCCGTCGCGCTCGGCTTGGAGGGGCTTGAGGCCCGGCGTGGTGCTCGAGCCCCTCTCTCCCCCGTCAGATCTGAGGTGGCGGCGGATCTGGCGGTGGGTTCCTGGAGCTGCTCGAGCTCGGCTTCTTCTTCCTGCGACGACGACGACGGCGGCCGGGGCAAAGCGGTGTTGGTGGGGCGGGGGGACGTCTGCCGTGTCCGTTCATCGTCAAATCCGTCGCGGCGCGGCGGATCAGCTGGGTGGCGTCTCTCATAGGGCAAAGTCATCCCTGGAAGTGGCAAGGTGGTGGATGGCCTCCTTCGTCTTCGTCGCCGGCGTAGCAGCGGTTCTTGCTTGCTCTCTTTTCCTCGTATATTGTAATCGTACTCTGTATTTCGATCTGTGTTGAATATATGGGAAAATTGCAAAAAAAAAAGGCAGACGCATGCATGCAGTGTTAGAGATCAAATAGTGACGGAGAATCACCACACATGTCTTGATATCGAATTGGTACACACGTTTACTCCCTGGTGGTAGTAAAAGTATAACCACATCTCATGATATTTCTAAAAATACATAAACAAACAGTCTTGAAACTGCGTCATCAGTCACTCCACGGCGTCGTCCGTCTCTGCGTCACTCTCGGTGTCCGACTCATCTGCCGTGTACATGTCTGTCTCTCCGTCGTCGCTCCCGGTATCCGTCTCCAGCTCCGCCTCCGTGTCCGAGTCCATCTCTTCCTCGGCATCGTAGTCCGAGTCCGTCTCTTCTTCCTCGGCGTCCTCCGCTACGATGCTGTCGGAGAACTCGGGGAAGCCCTTCTCGCAGGTGACCTTGAAGATCGTCATGCCCGGGTCGACCGGCGCGGCGGCGGGCACTGTTTTCAGACGAGGGAAACACGTGGGCCCGTACTGTCGGCAAACCTCGTCGAACTGCTGATCGGTCATCAGGTCCTCCTCCTCATGTGCCATCGACGGGAAGGAGATGGAGCCGTCGTAGTGCCAGCTGGGTTTGGTTCTCATCGTCGACGACGGCGATCTTACTGCGAGCACGATCGATGGATCGATCGAGTAGGTTGCGATCGGGACGTGTGCTGCGATGATGCGATGAGTTGAGTAGGTTGTGATCGGGAGGACGGGTTCTTGCTGAATATGTAGGACGGGCCAGAGGGTCTATGTATGGACTCGAATCGGAAACGGATCCGGCTCCGTCTCCGGCTCCTCTTGCTGAATCTAAAACGCTTCTAGCTCGGCCCGGACAATCAGGCGGGCCCAACAGCAGATCAACAGGTCAAGGAGTAGTTGTTAAGTAACCTCGATCGATCTTTGTCTACTCTGCTTCTCCCGATCCAAAGGAACCGATCTCTTCTCGAGCTTCTGGAAGCGAAGAAGCCGACGCGCGTCTTGGTTTTGTGTGTGACCAACTGATCCTTTCCAGCCTGCCGCCATGAACAACCTCTTCTCGAGCTTGTGGAAGCGCGTCGGCCATGACATCGAGTCCGGCGGCGTGGAGATGTCTGCCGCGGCGGGGGCGAGCCTGGACAGGTTCTTCGAGGACGTGGAGTCCATCAAGGACGAGCTCCGGGACCTGGAGCGCATCCAGCGCTCGCTTCACGACGGCAACGAGGGCGGCAAGTCCCTCCACGACGCGGCCGCGGTGCGCGCGCTCCGGTCGCGCATGGACGCCGACATCAGCGCGGCGATCAACAAGGCCAAGGTGGTGAAGCTCCGGCTCGAGTCCCTGGAACGCGCCAACGCCGCCAACCGGTCCCAGCCCGGGTGCGGGCCGGGGTCCTCGTCGGACCGCACCCGCACCTCCGTCGTGGCGGGGCTCCGCGAGAAGCTGCGCGACTCCATGGAGACCTTCTCCTCCCTCCGGGGGCGCATCACCTCCGAGTACCGCGACACCATGGCGCGCCGCTACTTCACCGTCACGGGGTCGCAGCCGGACGAGAAGACACTGGACAACCTGGCGGAGACCGGCGAGGGGGAGCGGTTCCTGCAGCGCGCCATCGCGGAGCAGCAGGGCCGCGGGGAGGTGCAGGGCGTGGTGGCGGAGATCCAGGAGCGACACGGCGCCGTGGCGCAGCTGGAGCGCAGCCTGCTGGAGCTGCAGCAGGTATTCAACGACATGGCCGTGCAGGTGGAGGCGCAGGGGGAGCAGCTCAACGACATCGAGGGCAGCGTCCGCCGCGCCCGGTCCTTCGTCGACCGGGGACGGGAGCAGCTGCAGGTGGCGCGCAAGCACCGGAAGAGCTCCCGGAAGTGGATGTGCATCGGGATCGGGATCGGGATCCTCCTCGTCGTCATCCTCGTCATCGTCATACCCATCGTCCTCTGATTTGATCCATCCCTGGTGGTAGTAAAGGTTCTATAACCACATCTCAATCTCATCCAGTCGAGACTATATGTCCTAGGGAGTGTTGGCTTAAACCCTGTCTCTGATTCCTGTTAGGTGTAGTGTCGTTTCGACAGTTTCAGTTTCGTCATACAGGAAGTTTCTGTTAGTGTTTTTTCAGCTCAAGGTTAGCTCGCCTGGAGTAGTTTGTAGGATCGTCTTACACGCAGCTCGGACTGTGGGATGGCACGTTCGGTAGTGGAGCTCGTAGCAAGACTCTTTTCCGTTCTCGCATGAATAAATAGAAACAGAAAATCTGTAGTTTCAGTGTGCGGCACAAAAACACTCTCGTGTTCATCTCGTTCTTGATCATCTCGAGTTCGTGAATTGAGGGTAACAATTGGGATTAGAGCATAAGATCCTTCGATCATGTCTGGCAACAACGGCAAGGGTGTGCTTCCCGCTGACAAACCAGCTGCTTCCGGCGTGTCCAAGACTCCACCGCCCGGGCCGCGACAGCGCTCACAGAGCCGAGGGCGAAGCGTGGTGAGGCGCGGCGGCGGCGGCGATATCGTTGTGCAACAGGTGTTGCGCGAGGCTGGCAGCAGCAGCGGCGGCACCTCCCTCTCCTTCCCAATGCTGACCCGTGCCAATTACAACAACTAGTTGAATGCCCGTGCGTTGCTACGGAATAAAGAAACACTATATTCTTATTAGGAGCGTGTGACTGCTCACCCTACAACCTGGAACTGAAAAGTTCTTTAACATGATTGTTCGCATCGAAACATTTCAAACATTATACACATGTATACAATCAATTATCAAATATTTATACAAATTTGTGGTCTGACCAACTTCCAATAACAAATACAAGCAGAATCTACACGCCAGAACAATTCGGAACCATAGAAAAATTCATATGTGCAAGTATAGTTTTTCTGATCTATTCATGCATCAGTTGCATCTCTCATAAATCAAAAGCTACATATGAAGCACACCCGAAAATCGAGGATGGAATATACACAAAGTCCTGGGCGGCGTCTGCAAGGATCTCATCTCCGATGCTGGAGGAAATGGTCTGCTCCGACATGCACTATTTTTAAACTCTGAATCATCTGAACCGACACTTTCAAATCCCCTGATCCTGGCTGAATACTTTGTATATGGCAGTTCATATATTCAGTAAACAGTAGAAACATATAGTACTCCTATTAACTTTTGTTATGGTGAAAGAAGAATTACTCTGTGTACAACTTGATGGACATGATGTTTTGGCTGATAGGTGTATAGCTGCATGCACGTGCATTGCCACGTCCCCTAAAAGTTTTTCACACATGTAATGTAAACATAAAATGCTCGTAAACATTTGGATGTATATAAAAATAGCCACATGGTATCGAAGTTAATCAGAATACATAAATTAGAATTAAGTTGAGTGAACCAAGAGACAAAAGCAAGACAGATATGGACACGATGTTTTGGCTCATATGTCTAGCTGCAGCGGGGCGCCGTTGGGGATGGCTGGTGCCGTGCTTTCGCAGATGGCGGCCATGGTGGTGATGTGCTCCCTATGTGTGGGGCCGTCGTGGCTAGGTGTCGAACCCCTCTGTCTCGCCATCATTGTTGTACTGATGTGCCCCATGGTTCTGCAGATGGCGGCCATGGGTGCGGTCTCCTCTCCGATGCGAGGCGAACCGTGGCAGAGGTGGTGGGAGCTCCTCATTGCCGGTTGCTAGATCCTCGCGTCGGATCCTTGTCGAAGAATTTGGCGTGGCTAGCATGGGTGGGCTTCATGCGTGCTCTAGGCTAGCCCACCCTTCGGGTAATCAGACCTAGATGGGGTTGGGGTTGCACTCGGTGGTGCTACGCCTTGCGACTATGGCAGCGACCCCCACGTAGCGGTGAGGGTATCTCCGATGCCCTTCAACTTCAGCCGGCGACATACAGACGTCGTGGCGTCGTCTTTGCCGCGCGCGACCTTTCGGCCATGCCCCCGACACAGGTGGTGTCGACGCGCTGTGTGGCCTCGGATGCGTGTTGGTGTTCGATTACATTGATGGTGCAGTGTCGTGGCTGGGTCTCCGCTGTCATGTCCTGTGGTTCCTCCTTTGTGATCGCAGTGCTTGGGTCGGGATGAGCTTCTCATCAATCAACTGTTTCCGAGTGTTTTCTCGGAGTGACCCCTCTCTTGTGTGTTGTCAGTGTGTGTTCTTTTCATTTATTTCCCTTCTCCTGTATCCCATGTAAACTCTGGTTGAACATATCTTGTAGAGCGCAGAGACCGGAAAAAATAACCTCCTTCAGCCCAGAGGATACAGCGCACTGCCGTCCGGCATGGCGACGCAGTCGTGGTGGACGGGCTCCGGGCTCGGCTTGGCTGCTCGGTGCCGTATCGCCGACTGTCGTGGCGCCGAGAGCTGAGCAGGAAAATGCTTCTAATCGATCTAGACGCATGCATCAGATCCTACGCCGGCAGGATATGGGGGCTCTCCTTCAACGCTGGCTTCATCTTACTCGCCGTCGCCATGTTCCCATAATCAGTTTCTTGGCGAACGGAAGAAGCAGCTGACGGCAACACAATCGGCGGCCCAACACGACGGTGTGGACGTTGGCACACTGCTTTCGTCGTCGGACCTGGGAAGGCGAGGACCGATAAAACGGCAGAACAATTGGTTCTGCGTGTTTGGTCGAGCTAGAAAATCGGGAGGAAGGTGCAGCGCGACGTATCCACACTATGCGTGTTAGTTTGTTGAGAAAAATGGTAAACGTCGGTGTGGATAATTGTTTGTTGAGGAAAAAAGAGCAAAGTTTGTTGAGAAAAAATAGCGAAGGTCGGTTTGGTGGCATTCTTTGTGTAATTAGAGAGAAGTGTGACACCACGGAAGGTGTGACACCACCAACCCACCTTTAATAGTAAAGATTGGGCAATTGTCATGGAGGTCGGCCTTGAGGCGGCATCCCTATGGGAAGCGATCGAGGAGGAACCCGTCACTTGGCGGGAGGACAAGCAGGCGCTGGTCACGCTGCTCTGATCCACCCCTCTGGAGATGCACTGCATGCTCATCGGAAAGGGCAGCGCCAAGGAGGAACCCGTCACTTGGCGGGAGGACAATCAGGATGCAGCACTAGGGCAGCGATCGGGTGCACAAGACGCACCTGCGTCGGCTGCGGGCGGAGTTCGAGACCATCGCGTTCAAGACCGGATCGACAAATTCGCGATGCACATCTCAAACCTCGCGACTCTCTGCGCTCGTTCGGCGACGTCGTCGATAAGGAGAAGGTAGCTAGAAAAATTTTGTATGTCGTTCCCGCGCATTTTGTGCATATCGCGTTCTCGATCGAGACGCTGCTCAACCCGTCCACGCTCACCGTCAAGGAGGTCAGCGGTCACTTGTGTGCCGTCGAGGCGCGTATGGATGAGGCACATGGGAGCAGCGGCGACGACCAGCTCCTACTCACCGAGCAGCAGTGCAGTGGGAGGCTCGCAAGAAGCAGCCACGCGGTGGCGGCAGAGGTGATGGCCGTACCCAGGACGGACGCAAGGGCGGTCAGCCTCCGCAACAGGCACCGCCAACGAACGTCGGTGGCAACAACACCGACATGGGAAATGTCGGTACTGCGGCAAGAAGGGCCATTGCCGCAAGAGGCAGCGCGACCGGACAATTTTCTTCAGCTAAATGTATTCCCCGTGCTTGGCTGTGCCAACCTAGCAAAAAAAATTGCAGGAAAAAAAACTAACCTAGTTTTTATACATGTCCATGTCATTTTGTTTAAATCAAACGGGCCTAACTCTATTATAATGGGGAACAAATAAAAACTATATACATGATCTGTGTATTTCATGTTATTTTGTTCTTTTAATTTGACCAATTATTATGCTCTTTTATGTGTACTTCACATGTGTTTCACAAGCGAACAAAAGATAAATTATACCAACAATCGCAAAGTACTTCATAGGAGATATGTGGTGCAATTTCAATTTTATATCATGAAACCTATTTAACTGCCTTGGTAAAATAACTAAATGAAACAAATATAGATTAAAAGACGTGTTTATATTATAATAAACAAAAATAATGGGACGTGCGTTGCACGTGCACGTTAACAAGTACTACTAAAATGATAATTTCAAAAAAAAAAAGTACTACTAAAATGATGACAAAATATACGTGGTCGGTGTCGTCTCTGCGCTGCGTCACCAATCACTACACGTGCCTCTTCGTTTCCGTCTCCGCATCACTGCCGGTGGATGGCTCATCTACCGTGTCCGTCTCCAGCTCCGCCTCATTGTCCAAGACCGTCTCTTCCTCGGCATCGTAGTTTGAGTCCGTCTCTTCTTCCTTGGCAGCGGCCAAGGTGCCATCGGAGAACTCGGGGAAGCCCTTCTTGAAGGTGATGTTGAAGATCGTCGAGCCCTGGTTGACCGGCGCGGCGGCCGGCTCTGTTTGGAAACACGTGGGCGTGCATTGTCGGCAAAGCTTGTCGAACTCCGGATCGGTCATCGGGTCCTCCGAGATCTCACGGGCCATCGACTGGATGGAGATGATGCCGTCGTAGTGCCAGTTGGGTTTGGTGATTATCTTCGACGACGGCGATCTTAATTACTACGAGCATAGCGTACGTCCGATTGATTAGTTTTGTGATCGGGACGTGTGTCACGATGTGAGCGTATGATGAGTAGGCTGTGATCAGGAGGGACTTGTGCTTGCCGGATTTGTAGGACGGGCTAGAGGGAGGAGGAATCGGAATCGGAATCGGATCCGGCTCCATCTCCTCTTCTGCCAATTGGACCCTACATGAACTTATGAACTTAGGGGAGAGTGTATGCGCGTGTATGTGAGCGTCTGCACTGCTTTTCGCAAAGAAATCTAGGTCGGCCCGGTATCCTAGTTAATCAGGGCCAACAGAGGTCAACGTGGCAATCACTAGAAAAAAAACACACCTACTAACAGAAAATAAGTATATGTCCGCAAAAATGTTACAAAGTAAAAGCTGTATAGAACGCGGAGATCCATCTATCCGTGAAAGAAAATTCAAACAGTCGACTACGACGGATTTGACAAAATTTGTCGAAAATTTGTGCGAATTTTGATCCAAAATTAAGAAGTTAGAGTTAATGAAACTCGAAAGCGATCACGGGAATGGAATTTACTTGCCGATGCAAATATATTTCATATATGTTTTATCTCGAATCATAACATGGTTGAGAAACTTTTGTTTTAATCCAAGAATTAACAAGAAAAAAAATGTGTATGCTAAAGGTCGGCGTCGGCGAAGCTGATAGGTCTGATTGTGTCGGCCCAGTGGAAACCAGGGTACCACGGGCCAGGCCTGCTCAGGCCCACGACAGTCTATAGAAGATTTCTCCAAGTCAGCCTGGGGAGGCCTCGTGAGGCAGATTCCCTCGCGAGGGCCTCTCCCCATCCTCGAGAGGGTCTTTCTCTCGAGAGGCCCCTTCTACGACTGAAATGCTGCTAAGTCAGGGTGCTGAGGTGCACCCCCTCGCGAGGCCCTCGAGAAGGTCAAAAGCGTTGTCTGCCCGACAGCGCGCACATGGCCTCTGAGTTTGATCGAATAGCTTTTTAGGGTTACGTGGGGTCTCAGCCTCCACCTCTTCTATATTTATATATTTGGCAGGTACAATACAAGATTACAACGTACGGTTATACAACACGTACACAGATCGTTCTTAACACTCCCCCTCAATCTAAACTATTACATACAAGATTTAGATTGGACTTAAAACGATCTAGCATCTGCCGCGTGGCTGGTTTAGTGAACACATCAGCCAACTGATCATTAGAAGAGATAAACCTCACATCTAGGGCGCCATTTGCAACACGCTCTCGCACGAAGTGGAAATCGATCTCAATGTGCTTAGTACGAGCATGGAACACTGGATTAGCTGTCAGATATGTGGCCCCTAGGTTATCACACCACAAAATGGGCGTGCGCTGCTGAGTCACACCAAGCTCCTTGAGTAATGAGTCTAACCAAATAGCTTCAGCAGCACCGTTTGCTAATGCCTTATATTCTGCCTCGGTACTGGATCTCGAGACCGTGGGCTGTTTCTTCGAACTCCATGAAATAAGATTCGGACCGACAAAAACTGCAAAGCCACTCGTGGAGCGTCGATCATCCACGCAACCAGCCCAATCTGCATCAGTAAAAATGCTAAGCCCCGTAGCAGTGGACTTGCGAAAACGCAAACCTGTGTGCAAGGTTCCTTTGACATACCGCAGAATTCGCTTGACTGCCTCCCAATGAACATCCGTGGGCTGTGACAAAAACTGACACACCTTGTTCACAGCGAATGAAATATCTGGACGAGTGAGCGTTAGGTACTGTAAACCACCAACAACACTGCGGTATCTGAAGGAGTCCTCGACGCCGAGTCGTGTGCCAGTCTCTCGAGACAGATTCTCCGAAGTAGACAACGGAGTGGGAGTCGGCTTACAATTCTCCATGTTGACTCGATGAAGGAGATCAAGAGCATACTTCCTTTGAGTCACTGTCATCCCCCCGGAATGGTAAGACGCCTCCAATCCAAGAAAGTAGTCCAACTTACCCAAGTCCTTGATAGGGAAGGTATCCGAGAGAGAACGCACCAAACGATCGACGGCCTCTGGAGTAGAGCCAGTAATGACAATGTCATCAACATATACCAGCATATATATATGAACACCATCCCGGGAGAAGATGAATAACGATGTATCAGCCTTGGAAGAAACAAACCCAAGTTGATGCAGCAGCTGACTAAGGCGAGCATACCATGCACGTGGCGACTGCTTCAGCCCGTAGATTGACCTCTGAAGCTTGCAAACATGCGAGGGAAAACGTGCATCCTCGAAACCAGGCGGTTGTTGCATATAGACATCCTCCGACAAGAACCCATGAAGGAAGGCATTGCTGACATCCACTTGTCGTAAACACCAGTCACGAGAGATGGCAAGCGACAGAACCAGACGCACGGTCGCAGGCTTCACAACCGGACTGAAAGTGTCACCATAGTCGATGCCATGCTGCTGAGTGAAACCACGCGCGACCAGCCGAGCTTTATGCTTATCAATGGAACCATCCGAGCGATGCTTGGTCTTGAAAATCCACTTGCTGCCGACCACATTAACCCTGGGAGGACGAGGCACCAGAATCCACGTCTTGGTGTCACACAGGGCTGCAAACTCATCCGCCATAGCCGCACGCCACGCGGGTTCGCGCAAAGCATCACGATGCGACAGGGGAGCAGCAAAGAACGCTCGCGACGCGGGTCATATCTTACAGTTCCATCCTTGAACTCCTTCTCCTTCCGTGTATTGTCACGGAGGCGTGTCACCATGGTGTGTCCAGGCGCATGAACAGGAGCAGCCGGTGGTGACTCAACCGATGGCGTCGCGGCCGACGACGATGGCAACGTCGCGGCAGAAGGCGACGCGGGTTGGACCATAGCGGATGGTGACGAGGATTGGTCAGAGGTGACCGGCCCGCAGCTGGCGTCCGGAGCGGGAGCTGCGCGGGGGGGCGTGCCATGCATGCCTCCAGCATGCACGTCTCCAGCATGCATTATCACGTCTCCAGCATGCATGTCTCCAGCATGCATGTGCACGTCTCCAGCATGCATGTCTCCAGCATGCAGGTTGATCGGCGATCTGAGGTCGCCGGAGCAGGTACGTCGTTCATCTGCACAGGAAAAGCTTCGCCTGATTCAGGCGGATTAGTAGACAGGTAAGTCAAGTCATATTTACGCATAGGTGCATTCGTAACCGGTTCATTAGATGGAAAGGAAATAGACTCCGCAAGAGCGGATACATCCACTGAAACGCCTGGTGTGGAGAACGGAAACACAGACTCGTCAAAGATGACGTCACGAGAGATATAAATCCGGCCCGAAGAACGGTCTAAGCACTTGTATCCCTTATGCATGGGACTATATCCAAGGAACACACACATCTTAGAACGAAAATCTAATTTATGCGAATTATACTTGCGAAGGCTAGGCCAACAGGCGCATCCAAAAATGCGAAGGAAATCGTAATTCGGCTGAACACGAAGCAAGCGAAAAAGTGGTGTTTCCTTGTTGAGAACCGGTGTGGGCATGCGATTGATGAGATAGCACGCCGTAAGAAAAGCCTCATCCCAATAGCGAAGGGGCAGGGAGGAGTGTGCTAGCAGGGCAAGACCTGTCTCAACTAGATGACGATGTTTACGTTCTGCAATGCCATTCTGTTGGGAAGTGTGTGGACATGAGACACGATGTGAGACCCCCGTGCGCTGGAAATACTGGTGAAGTTTGTGATATTCACCACCCCAATCCGACTGAACAGCCTTGATTTTAGTTTCCAAAAGGCGTTCAACATGAGCCTGAAAATTATAAAAAACTTGCTCCACATCAGACTTGTGCTTGATGAGATAGATCCAACAAAAACGAGAGTAGTCATCGATGAAACTAACATAGTACTTATACCCTCCAGATGACACACTAGCTGGACCCCAAACATCAGAATGAATTAATTCTAGAGGCATAGTAGACACACGAGAAGAAGCAGTATATGGTAACTGGCGGCTCTTGGCACGCTGACAAGCATCACAAACCAAAGATGAATTGTCTGATGAACACGAAAGCTTATTTGTGCTAACAATAGATTGAACTACATTATTTGTGGGATGACCAAGACGCTGATGCCACTGCGCCGGAGTGACTTTGGTACTAGCGGATGCATGGTGAGGCGATGACGACGCATGAGAGAACGGAATGGGGTAGAGTCCTCCCTGACTTCTACCGTGAAGCAGAATTCGCCTCGTGGCCTTGTCCTTAACACAGAAAAAATGACGGTGAAATTCAACAAAAACATCATTATCGGAGACAAGACGATAAACGGACAGGAGATGTTTGTTGATGTGTGGAACATGAAGGACATCGTTCAATTTAAGGGATGAACCGGTTAAACTCGAATGACCAATATGCGAAATAGACAAACCTGCACCATTGGCCACTTGGACTTGATCCTTCCCACCATAGCGCTCGTAGACGTGTAGACGCTCGAGATCACTCGTCAGGTGATCCGTCGCACCGGTGTCCATGTGCCAGTACGGATTCTCGTTGGAGCTCGTGGAAGCGGAGTTGCCTGCACGCGTGTTGTCGGGGCGGTAGTCGTGGTCGTAGCGGTTGCGGCAGCCGGTGGCCTCATGCCCCCAGTTGCCGCAGATTTGGCAGCGAGGCCTCCATCGACGGCCTCCATTGCGGCCACCATTGCGGCCACCGCCGCCTCGGCCGCCGCCGCCTCCCTGGCGGCCACCTCCATAGCCGTTGCCTCCATAGTTGCCAGCGTTGTAGTCGCCGTAGCCGCCTCCGTTGCCGCCACCGCGGCCTTGCCCTTGCTGGCCAAGGTTGCCAGCCGGGCGTCCTCCGCCTTGATAGGCAGGGTAGTCCTGGGTCCGAGGGCGGCTTCCGCCCTGGTTACCGTACGAGCCGGGGCGCATCGCGGCATTCACCGATGATGACCACTCCTCGGTGGCCTGAGCTTGCTGCGCCTGCAGGGCCTCGAACGAAAGAATGTGCGAGTAAAACTCAGCAAAGGGAACCGATCTGTTACCGACCGTCAGAGCGCCGGCAATGGAGTTGAAGGCTGCGCCCAGCCCCGTGATGATGTAGTCGACGAGTTCGTCGTCGTGGATGGGAACGCCGGCGGCCGCCATGACGTCGGCAAGAGCCTTCATCTTATGCATGTATTCCCCAGCCGACATATCCTCCTTCCGCAGCGTCTGGAGCTGACGCCGGATGTGGCGAACATTGGCGCGACTCTGGGCGCCAAACATGGCGTGCACCGCGGTCCAGGCCGCTGCCGCCGTCTTGCAGCCAATAAGTTGGCATGCGATGTCCTCGTCCATGGATCCGAGGAGTAGTCCGAGAACCCGCTGATCTACAGTCCACCATTGACCATAGTCAGGGTTCGGTGTAGTCACCGCCTTGTCGCCTTCGCCGCTGGTGATGGTCTGGGGCGGAGCTGCCGCCGTGCCGTCGAGGTAGACGTGAAGGCCGGCGCCGGCCATGTTGGGCAGCGTGAGTCCTCTCCAAAGCATGAAGTTCGACCGATTGAGACGAACTGCAGGCGAGGGAACAGCCCCGACGGGGACGGACGCCATGGACGGATAGAGCATCGGCCCTACAGAGGTGGAGAGCTGCAGGCCGGAAGTCATCGTGTCGATCGGTGATGGAATCGCGAGTCGACGCGGACGTAGATGGCAACGATCACGAGCTAGCTAGCTGATCACGCGAGATCGATCGCGTGAGAGGAACTCGCTGCAGCGGCGGACACGTGCGTCGGCGGAAGAACTCGCGCGGCGCGATCGATAGCAGCGGAAGACTACGCTAGGCTCTGATACCAAGTTTGATCGAATAGCTTTTTAGGGTTACGTGGGGTCTCAGCCTCCACCTCTTCAATATTTATATATTTGGCAGGTACAATACAAGATTACAACGTACGGTTATACAACACGTACACAGATCGTTCTTAACACTCTGCGCGTGCCGCAGAGTGACGCGCACGACTGCGCGCGGTGACACCCGCGCCGCAGTTGCCTCTTTCGTGCTAAAGGTGGTCAACAAAGCAGCAACAAGCAAAGCGGACTACAAGAATTGCCATTTCCGTGCTAAGGGGACCGTGGTCCGCTACGCGCCAAGACCAACATCACCGTGGGGCACGACGCAGAGCTCTGCAGCGCAGGCTTATCGTCCTTGGACGGTGGCTTTGTAGCCATGCAAAGACAAGCTTTCTGCCATGGACCAAGCCCATGGACAGCCTCTCCACCGTGCACCGTCCTCCTCCTCTGTCGCCATGTGGTAGCCCTTCCCTCCCAAGGGCAATAAGGAAAGAGGCCCGGGGCTCGTATATAAAGAGGTGGTGTACGACAAGGAGAGGAGGATCAGCTCATTCTCACCCATAGCACACTGGTTAGCAAGGAAGAAGAGCAGGTTCTTGTAACATCCCAAAATTATTATCAGGATTATATTCCAAAAATGAGGGCCAACAAAAACTTTTGTTGTTTCTTGTATGTTAATTGCTTCTTGTTACTTGAGTTGTTGTTCTTGCTGTTTGTGTGAGTGTTTGTTCTTCTGACCACTAGTAAGAAAGAAAGAAAGCAAAATATAAAATCAAAGCAAGAAAAAAATAAAAGTGACAAGTGGTCACATGAAAATCTTCAAGTGACAACTCAATTGATTTCAAACCAAAGTCAGTGGAGTTGTAATATAAACACTCCCCATTTTGTTCCTACCACTTTCCCCTCTCAAATATTATTTTTGAACTAGTTTTAAAATTCTAAAATAAAAACAAATTGAAATAAATTCAAATAACATAAACAAAGTACTATAAAAGAAAATGTTTCAAAACATTTTATTATTTTATGCCAATTTTTGTGGAGCTTCTGTACATTATGGGAAGGCCCCACAAATTTTTGCAAATTTTTCTAAAATGTTTAAATGCACTAATTAAATCCTAGAAAACCTTCTGGTTTTAACAGAAGGACTAAAACAGAAATAAAAAAAGAAGCAGAGAGGAGGCAGGGGGTTTTCTGCAAAAACGTCATCCCCTACCTCTCTCCCTCGCCCCGACGTGCCGCCGTGTCGCCACCACCGTCGTCGCCGTTTCCGCGCTCCCCAGGCCCCCCCTGGCCGCGCACCCCCTCGCCCCCGTGCCTCTGCAGCCGCGGCGCCGCAGAGGAGGGCAGTTACGCCGCCCCTCGCCTCGATTTCCCTCCACTGTCGCCGTGGCGAGCTCGCCGTCGTCGACCGAATTGGCCCAGCTCGCTGCTCCCCGACACGCCGCGCTTGGCCGAGATCTTCTAGAACACGTCCGGACCCCGGTGAACGCCTCGTCTCCACGTCCCTCGCACCGCCGCGTCGGATTGGGGAGAAATATCTCCGCCGTGTCGCCGTGGACGTCGCCGTGCACTCCGTCCACCGTACGCCGCATCCCGCGCTATAAAGCCACCCCCGCACCCTCTGCGAACACCACACCACCCCACTCCCTCACTGACCCCTCTCAATTCGCCGTGCACCGCCAGGAGGGCGTGCTGTGCCGTAGCCACTGCCGCCGTCGAGGTCCGTCGTGGCCACGACGCCACACTGCCCCTTTCCTTCCCTCTGGCCTCTCCCTGCATCCCTGCGATCACCGCACTCACTCACCCCTTGTTCCCCTCTCTTTCGTGCACCAGAGCATCGCCAGGAGGTCGCCGGAGCCCGTGCCCGTAGCCGAGGAAGTCCCGGAGCTCGCCGCCGACGAACCACTCCTTCCCAGGAAACGCAACTCGGCCAGGAGCTTCCCCCACATCGCCGCCGTCGATCTGCATCATCTCCGCCGTCCCTAGCCCTCTCAGGTGAGCCAATCGAGCTGCTCGCCGCCGCCGGAGCAACGGCGCCGCCTAATTTAGGTCGTCGATGAACGCGGCCTCTGTGAGCCGTTGGATCTTTGATCCACGGTCGCATACCGCTTCGCACGCTTAGCCACTGACTGGTGGACCCCGCTAGTCAGATCTTTAAACATTTCCCGCGCGCGCACCGTTTCGTCTGAGTCACTGACTGGTGGACCCCACCTGTCAGGGATTTCAACATTATCCAGAACAGTTAGGATTTCTAATTTTAGTTTCTCTGGAAATTCAGTACTGGACTCATTTTATAAATTCAATAACTTGAGAATTAGGAATCCAAATAAATCAAACTCAACTGTTCTGGAAAGCTTATGAAATTGTTTAACCAACACAATTGGTCTCATGTCATTTAATTAAATAGTTAAAAAGTATTATTGAAAATGCCACAGAAGGTTTAAAATCTAAACTTGTTTGTTTCTGATACTCTGTTAGTCCAAATAATTCCAAACCAATTTTGCTAGCTTAGTACTGCCTTGTGTTAGCTCCCCTAATTTTGGTAGAATTAATTAAGCAGTATTAATTGTTGACTTTAAGATAAACCCTTCTGGACTAAAACAAACAAATATGTTTATTGGTTGATCCAAATGAGTTAGGACCAATTTTGTTAGCTCACATATAGCCATGTTTAGTTACCCCTAAAAGGGTTTAATTTTTGGAACAATAGAATTTAAATGGTAGCTAAAACTTGATTATTAAGCTACTGGATTCAATCCAATGTGTAGGGAGTTTGGTAACTCCAAATGATCCAATTCAAATTGGGTTGTATTCTACACATCAGTGGCTTTCCATAGAATTTTAGTTTGTATTTTTGTGACCAACAGAACTCAAGTTGTGGAATTAAACATGAATAACTAGTTTCTGCCATAATTTGGACTTAATTAAATAATGTTTAATTCAATTTATTTGAAAACCAAATTGTGTGGTTTGTGTGTGCAGTAGCTAATTGTGATGTTTATGATTGTTGTGTTGAGATGATTGCTTGTATAGCTTAGTGATTGGTTGCATTGTTTGTTTATTAATTAGACGAGAACGTTGTCGGATATATCGAGGAAGGAGAGTTTGCTGAAGTTGAAGAACAAGAGCAAGATCACTTTGCCAAGCAAGGCAAGCTATTCCTGAGCTTGCACTACCAACATATGCATCTACTTTCATAACATGTTTTACTCTCAAAGCAAGATTTATAAAACTCATTTCAAAAGTATATGGATATTATTTTGCCACCCTATGTAGTAGTTTATATAAAACTTTAGGATGGGAAAACAATGTTGTTTATTCAAAACTCCTTTGAAATGTCTTGTGAGTTTATGGAATGCCGAGATGTCGGTGTTGTGTGGAAAAGTGGAAAAGTGGTGATGTTTATGAAAAATGCACAGTGTGTCCTTGTACTTACGTCAACCATCCAATACCCTGTGCGACCACCTCCACCACATATGGGAAAAGGGCGTAGTCATATAATTTGCTCATATTAGTATGGGACTCCTCAACAACGAGGATGACCTCGTTCCATGAGGGGATGGTCATGGCGACCTACCCCTGACCTGGGTCCTGGCATCGATGGTGGGGGATTGAAGGGTTCGCTCGCCGGGCAGAACTACGAGTCCTCACACTTAGGTTTCCCGACGGGGAATCTGGACTGGGTGTGATGGAGGATGTTTCGTAGCGGTAGGATCCTATACTAGCATGAGCAAAGGACAGGCTATGGTCGGCGGCTTACTTCGCATACACCTGTATGGCGAGACGTGGCGGACACGATGAGCTGCCGGATGGATGTGGGATAAAAGCGTGCTACCTCTGCAGAGGGTTAAAACTATTCGAATAGCCGAGTCCTCGGATATGGACAGCTGGGAGACCCTACTTTGACCATGTGCAAGTTTTTGGAAAAGCTTTTAAGTTTAAAAGAAATTGAAATGGTGATGGGGTTACACAGCTATACCAAATGAAGTGGTAGGAGTTGTGGGAATAAATGGACTATGGTGAGCCATGGTCATGAAAAGGAGGAGTTTTTGAGAAACAAAATGAGATGGTGACTTCTTTCAAAGATGGTTATAAAACTCTTCTTACCTTTTTCAATAAAGATATAGAGATGTTTTAAAACAAATAAGAGTGCATACTCATGTTGGGGTAGTTTGCGAGTACATTCAAATGTACTCATATTGGTTTCGTCCCTGGCTATTGTCCTAGCCAGACTACGAGGAGGAGCACTACGCCGAGCAGGAATATGGCGACTTCTACGCCAACTAAGGATCTCCACAAGTCAGCTGCCTGTCGGGTTGTCATCGTTAGAATATGATGTCTACTACGCCGTAGCTTCCGCTGATATTTGGTTTGGCCCATGAAGGCACCTATGTAAGAACTTGGTCTAAATGACCATTTATGTAAGACTTTTATTCGGTACTGTAATGGATGTAAACTTTGGTATCCAATTCGGATTATGTGCAACGACAGACTGATCACGGGATCGTTGTGTTAAGCATAATCGGGTATTTCGGACAGCTAGTCCGGGGTCCCCACAGTTCTTCTTCCACAGTAGCTCCACCATAGCCATAGCTTACACCCTCGACAAGCACCACTTGTACTGTAACCTCTCCAAGCAGTGCAATACGGACAAGCAGGACGTAGGGCTCTTACACCTCACGGTGGGCCTGAACCAGGGTAAAAGGCTCGTGTGTCATCCCTGTAGAGATGTCCCTCAGCGAGCTCGCCGAGCACCGTCGCCGAGGTAGCTGAGGGTTGCTTGGCACGTGTTCAGCCCCTTACTCGATTCCTGACTTAAGTGAGATATACCCCTAGTTCCTGGGACTAGTCTCCGACATTTGGCGCGCCAGGTAGGGGGTTGAGGCGCGTCTTCAACCTCTCCCTCGCCATGGCCGAGACTCGAGCTGAGCGCCTCACGCGCAGGACCTCAGGCAGGGTCAACACCGAGCCCGTCGCCCACCGCCCGCGCGGCCGTCCGCGCACCAACACCGCTCCAGGGCCCAGCACCAACCCCGAGCCCCGCGTCGAGCACCCAGAGGACCAGGACGACGGCGGCGAGGAGGAGGCTTCCTCCTTGCACCCGTCCAGGGAGTCAGGCGCTTCTTCGCAGAGCCGAGCTGCTCCAAACCCGAGCGCTGCCCTGCTCATGGCAGACGAGCTGCTGCGCTACCGCCCAGCGCAGGCGGGCTTCGACGACTGGATCAACCGCATCGCCGAGCTCGTCCACGCCGCGGTGCCCGCTGCAACAGCAGCGCCCTCGCGCTCGCTGGTGCACCACTCTACTGGGTGAGCAGGGGGCATAGCGCACGGCGCTCCCCTCCGCCACCGCCTCCGCCACCTCCTCCAGGAGGACCACCAGCTGGGACACCAGCTGGGCACCACCGCGCTCCCTCGCACGCCTCCTCGCCGCATGATTGCATGATCGTGCAGAGGGCGCCAGAGGACGCGCGTGTGGAGATCGAGCGCCAGAGGGACCGCCACAACCGCGCCGTCCAGGAGATCGCCGCCACAGGGCGCCAGAACCACCACACGCTCGCGAACGGCGCCGTGGTGTACGCCACGGGCTGTTCTGCGTTCACGCGCGAGCTGCGCCGCATCGTCTGGCCCATCAAGTTCAAGCCGGACCTGCCTCCGCGCTACGACGGCAGGACGAACCCTCTGGAGTTCCTGCAGCTCTACACCGTGTACATTCAGGCCGCGGGCGGCGACGACAAGGTGATGGCCAACTGGTTCGTCATGGCCCTCAAGGACGCAGCTCTCTCATGGCTGCTGAACCTCCCCGAGAGCACCATCAGCACTTGGGAGGAGCTCTGCAAGTGCTTCATGGCGAACTTCAAGGGCACGTACGAGCGCGCCCTCACCTACAACGACCTCTGTGCTGTGGGTCAGAAGCCTGGTGAGACCCTCCGCAAGTTCATCCAGCGCTTCAGCCAAGTTCGCAACAAGATTCCGAACATCACCGACACGCAGGTCATCTCCGTCTTCAAGGCAGGCGTCACGGACACCAGGATGCTCGAGAAGCTGGGCATCCACGACACCCTCACCTCTGTGGTGAAGCTCTTCGACCTGGCGGACAAGTGCGCCAAGGCTGAAGAGGGCCGTCTCTTTGTCAAGAACGAGCCAAGGGAGGCTGCTGAGGGGTCCAAGCCCAAGAAGAAGAATAGCGAGAAGCGCAAGACCACGGCTGTCCTTGCGGCGGAGCCTGACGCCAAGCAGAAGCGCGTCGCTTCCCCAGCTGCCCCAGCACCAGAGGCCACCAAGAACAAGGACGGATCCAGAAATTTTACTTTGGGTGTTCAAACTCTAACCAACACAAAACATGAAGGCGAAAAATTGAAAATGGTCCATTATTTATACGCCATTATAGCAACATTATCTCAAAAGGACGAGAAATTTACAATATAATAAAGAAAAACATAATACGACCATACAATCCGTCATAGCTTGGAAGCGAGATATGTCGGCATCATCTTTCACTTTTAACAAGAATTCTTTCTCAATGAATGTAATCAAACAATCATTCAATAGTTGGTTTCCCATTTTGTTTCTTAGCTTGTTCTTCACAAAAGTCATTGATAAAAATACCCTCTCAAACAATGACAGTTGCTAAGGGTAGGGTTAACACCAATTTGAGAAGCTTGTAAACAAGGTTATAGGTCATAGTTTTGTTTGTTTCAACAAGCAAAATAGGGAGCTAAACGATATTCTGGAGATTTTTAAACCTCTCATCTCTACGCATATCAGCAATAAAAGGAGTAAGTTGATATGGAAGTTGAATCAACTCTTCCTATGAGTAATCCATAGGATAAATCTGTGCAAGCTTAACAAAGTTGGGCATATGATAAGCCGAGAAAGATTTTATTTTTTGCCTTTGAAGGGATTTTTCCCTCGTTCCAAATTCTGTAAATAACACTCTTTCTATCTAATCGAAAGGCAGAACGACTGCCAGTTCCTAAAAAAAAGAATTATTTGAGCCGAAAGATCACATGCAATGAAGTAATATCCTTTGCCACAGGCTCGCTGCCTTGTTTGAGCTGGTCCGTGTGCGACAAGGGAAGACATATCCTTTGACGATTGGGCTAGAGGCTGGTTGGGCCTTCCTCTCTGGTAATTCGAACTTTGGGCCCACTAGACAAGAAAACGTATGTATACGTGCTTAGAATTACCACTAGCTATACATATGTTCATATACACTATACATATGAATTTTTTTGCAGAAAAATTTGGGTGTGCAGCTGCACACCCATGAACCACTGCAGATCCGTCCATGACCAAGAAGGACGATCGCCCGTACTGCATCCTCCACAAGAAGCACAACCACACCACTGAGGACTGCTGGGAGCTCAAGAAGCTCAGCGAAAGCCGCGAGCAGCGCCAGGGCCGCGACGGTCGCAATGGCCGCCCTCGCGGGGGCAGACGCTACAACAACAACTACCAGCAGAACCCCCAAGCGAACGCCGCTCAGCCAAACCCCGCCGGGCAGAACGACAATCTCCCTGATGAGAACCCTGGAGGCTATCAGGCCCCTCACGGGGCTGCATGCATCCTCGGCGGGGCTCAGGCGCCCAAGTCCAACCGCCACTTCAAGCAACTCTCTCGCGAGGTCAATGCCGCACTCCCTGGGATTGAGGCGTCCAAGCCCCTCAAGTGGTCGCAGTTCCCCATCACCTTCGACTCAAGCGACCACCCCAAGTCCACCGTGGCTGTAGGCACCATCCCTCTGGTGTGCACCCCCACCATCAACAACATTGCCATCACCAAGACGCTCATTGATGGGGGCGCAGGCCTGAATGTCATCTCTGTCGAGACCTTCGAGAAGCTTCAAGTGCCCTACGAGAGGCTCATGCCCACCAGGCCCTTCTCGGGGGTGACAGAGGGCACCACTACCCCTCTGGGGCAAGTGAGGCTCCCAGTCACCTTTGGGACAGAGCAGAACTACCGCACCGAGTTCATCGACTTCGACGTCACGCACATTGGCCTGCCCTACAACGCCATCCTCGGCTACCCTGCCCTCGCGAAGCTCATGGCTGTCACTCACCATGCCTACAACATCGTCAAGATTCCAGGCTGCAGTGGCACCATCACTATCCGCGGCCAGGTCCAGGACGCCATGCGCTCTGTCGAGCACGCCTACAAGGACGCTGCGGTAGCGTTTCCCGCTGACGAGGATGCTGTGGAACCCCTCGAGAGGCCCGCCAAGAAGAAGCAGCTGTCTTCTCAGGTGATAGCAGTCATAGAAAGGGTGCCGCAGGACGTCAGCGGAATCGCGCTCCGCGTCGAGCGCCTGATGATACAGAGCAATCCCCCCAGCCTCTCACCAGCCCCAAGCGTAGCCGCAACGCTGATGAGAGCATCGTCGCTTACTTCGAAGAGGTGCACCAGCTCGTGAAGCGTTTCAAGGGTATGGAACTCAGAAGCGGTCAGAGCGCGCCAGGATTACCGTCAGGAGATCACCTGCTGGAGTTCCTGGCAGACCTGCCCATGGACTGGACAGCAGAGATTGTGAGGTACTTGCAAAATGGGGCTCTCCCCGAAGATGAGGAAGAGGCAGAAAGGGTTGCTCATCAGGCCAAGTCATACTGCCTCCTCGAAGGGAGTCTATACCGTAAGCGCCCCAATGGGGTTGCGTTGCGGTGTGTCCCCACAGAAGAAGGGCGCCAGCTGATCAGAGATGTGCACAACGGGGAATGTGGCTATCACTCCTCCCCGCGCATCCTCGCGGGGAAAGTCTTCAGGAGTGGCTCATATTGGCCCACAGTGCTTCTAGATGCGACCGCAGTGGTCATGACTTGCGGAGCATGTCAGTTCCACACCAGGAGGACCCACCAGCCAGCGCAGGGCCTGCAGGTCATCCCACTCCCCTGGCCCTTTGCGGCCTGGGGGCTGGACATCTTGGGACCTTTCCCACGAGCGCTCGGGGGCTACCGCTACCTCTATGTCGCCATCGACAAGTTCACCAAGTGGGCAGAGGTTGAACCAGTGGGCACCATCCCAACAAGGTCAGCAGTGAAGTTCATCAGGGGCCTGGTGTGCCGCTTCGGTGTGCCCAATCGCATAATCACCGATAACGGGACGCAGTTCACCAGCGGCGCCTTCAGATCCTACTGCGGCAGCCTCGGCACCCAAATCTGCTACGCCTCAGTGGCTCACCCACGAAGCAATGGGCAGGCTGAGCGAGCAAACGCTGAAGTGCTCAAAGGCCTCAAGACGAGAAGTTTCAACCGCCTCAAGGCCCATGGCAAGAAATGGATTGAGGAGCTCCCCTCAGTACTCTGGTCCATCCGCACCACCGCCACAAAGCCCACTGGCGAAACGCCGTTCTCCCTCGTCTACGGAGCTGAGGCAGTCCTCCCCAGCGAGCTCACGCTCGGGTCCCCGCGAGTCCTTGCCTTCAACGAAGCAAATCAAGAGGAACTCCGCAACAACGAGCTGCTGCTGCTTGAGGGAACCCGCTGCCGCGCAGCCCTCAGGGCAGCAAGGTACCAGCAAGATCTCCGCCGCTACCACAGCCGCCACATACGGCCACGCACCCTCGAGACAGGTGACCTTGTCCTCAGGAGGATCCTCTCCAGGGAAGGCCTCCACAAGCTCTCGCCTATGTAGGAAGGGCCCTACAAGGTCACGCACATCTCCAGGCCTGGCGCGGTGCGGCTCGAGACAGAGGACGGCATCCCCGTCAAGAACCCGTGGAACATTCAGCATCTACGCAAGTTCTACCCGTGACCAAGTCACGTCAGGCATTTTTTGTCTCAAGAGGGAGGCGTACGCCATCAGATCCCGAGCTTGACAAAGCCTTTCCCTCCCCGAGGGCTACATCATCTGAGCTCTCTCTACAATGCGTCGCCTGGGGCCGCGAGATGCCTCAGCCACTCCGTGTGGAACCCCATGCTCAGACATGGCGGCAATTCATCCCATGCTCAGACATGGCGAACTCTATTTTGGCCACGGCAAATGTAATGAACTAATTCATCTCAGCATGAAACTATGTGGCAGCCTTCGCGCGCCGTTATGTAATATTGCTGTGGTAAGCAACTAATTTTCTGCACTCATTCACGCTCATACTTACCCCCATGCGTATCTCGCGAGCGGGGGCTGAGCACGGTGCCTGTGCCTTGGGACCATCCCAGCAGCATCGCAAAACCCAAAGGATCCGAGCTCTGAACTCACGGGCTTGCTCCCATGCATGTCACCTCATCGAGAGCTCTGAACTCATGGGCAGCTCCCGTGCACGTCACCTCACCAAGGACCTTGGTGCTTACTCTCCTCGTGAGACACACATAGGGAAACTTATGAGCGCGTGTGAGTTATACAACCATGCATTGCTTGTGGGTATGCCTATTACTCTTACGCAGGAAAGGGCTCGGAGATCAGCCTCAGGCAGCCTCGAGAGCAAAAGCCTCGCCAGGGAACCAGAAGCCCTCCACAGGCAGTCGCCTCGCGAAGCTAAGTCTAAGACTTGTTAATTTCCTTCGATGGTTTTTGCATCCGAGGCCTCTCTCTTTCTCTCGCGCCTCTCGAGCCGTTTTTCTCTCTTACGCCCCATGGGCCGCTTGCACGTCAAAGGGGAGCTCCCGAGCATCGTGCCTCGAGAGCCCTTACCTCTCCAAGCCTCACGCACCCCCCGGCCTTGCTGAGCCCTGACTCGCATACCGACGCGGCGGTGCTGTTGCGCTAAGAGAAGGGTCCTGACGACGTAGAAACAAAGGACATGGAAAAGAGATAAAAGCCTCGCGAGAGGCGCATAGTTACTCACGGCATGTTCAAACAAGTTCTTTACAAGCAAAATGCACAAAGCCTAAAAGATAAAATTGCCTCCCAGGCATATCACATCGTAGGAGCGGCTCAAGCAGAAGGAGTGTCTTCGTCACTCTCCTCGACATCCTCGTCGCCTTCCTCCTCAGCGTCAACCTCGCCTTCATCCTCCTGGGTCGCCACCCTCTTGAAGCGCTTGATGTAGGCCTCCACGTCTGGCCACACCTTGGCGTGCAGCTCCGCGAAGTGCTCTTGCTCCACAGGCGCTGTCACCGCTGTGAAGTCGAAGGTGGGCTCGGAGCGCAGAAGGTTGGAGAAGACGCGGCTCACGGCAACGCCTAGGAGCTTGCGGCTCTCCTCCTCGGCGAGCTCGTTCACGTTCTCCATGGCCTCTTCCAGCTTGGAGGGGAGCTGCTCGAAGAAGGAGAGGTACGCCGCGGCATTGTCATCTCCTCCGGAAGGGACCGCGGGAGCATCGACCTCTAGGCGATCCAGCAGCGCGTGCCTGCACCTCACCAAGGACTTGAACATGCACTTGCGGGTGCGCGTCAAGACCTTCTGCGCCACCGCTTGGTGGCGAGCCTGCTTGACGAGCGCCACGGTGGGCTCCACTTGCTCCTGGAGCGAGTGCAGGTCCTCCCTCAGCAGGGCGAGCTCTTTCTCCGCGCGGTCCTGAGCGTCCCTGGCCGCCTGGACACGGCCGGCCGATCGCTTGTTCAGCCCCTCAAGCTCCTTGACGCGGGCCTCGAGCTCCTTGCGCCTCTTCGTGAAGCGGTCCTCCTGAGCCTTGAACTTGTCCTTGTACTCCTTTACGACGCCATCGCGATAGAGCTTCATCTTGACGGCGTTGTCTTCCTCGAGCTCCTTCTCCTTCTTGGCGAACTGTTCGTTGGCCTTCTGGAGGCGCTCCTTGTATTTGGCCTCATCCTGGGCCACGCTGCTCTCGCGGGCCTCCAGAGACTCAAGCCTCGCCGTTTGCTCCTTCTCCACCTGCTCGACCTGCTCCTCCCGCCTGCGCAGATCGTCCTCGCGGTGGGCGAGGTCCTCGCTGCGCTGCTCCAGCAGCTTCTCGCGGGCCGCAAGGTCCTGGCGGAGCTTCTCCAGGCCGGTCCTCACCACCTCGGAGTCCGCAATGATTTTCTTCTCGAGGTCGTTGAGCTCCTGGTGCTTGGAGGCGCTCTCCAGCTCGAGCGACTCGCGCTCAGCTTCGACGGCTTCGTGCTCCTCCTTGAGCTTCTCGAGGGTCTCCTCCGCCTCGCGGACCACCCTATCGCGGGTCTCCTTGGCGAAGCGTACGGCCTCCCCGCGCTGCGTCCGCGCCGCCTCGCCCGCGCGGCGCCCTTGCTCCACCGCCTCGTGGAGAAGGGCCCATGCCCTGTCGAGCTCGGCACGCTCCTCCGCGTTGGCATGTGCCTCTTCGGCGAGGTGTCTCTCGAGCCCACCCATCGCGTCCCTCGCGATGCTGAAGACGGAGCTCCGGCGGGCGGCGCTCGGGCGCGGGTGCCGCAGAACCACGTCCCACGCATAGCTGCCGGACCCAGAGGCCTCTGGCCTCGTGGAGGGTCCTGCGACTTCACGCTGGGGGCTCGGCGCGGTCTGCAGCTGCTGCTGGGGACTCCGCTGCGCCTGGGGACTCCTGTGAGGGGAGGTCTCCCCTTCTTCGACAATGGAGGCCTCCAGGGGGTCAGGCACCCCCTCAGTACGGGCCTCGGTGCGTTCCTGCACCAAGGGCGTCTCCTGCTGCTCCCCCGTGTTGGGAGCAGCCGGCTCCGCTGCAGCCGCCCGCGCTGCAGCCTCTGCCTCTCCTGTGGCCGCCTCAGGGGCGGCCTCCTCATGGACAGGGTCTGATGGAGGCGGCTGCACGCCAGCCTCCCCCATCACGACGTCGACAGGCTCCTCTGTCGACGCGGCGGTCTTCTCCGCCTCTTCTTCGATCACCTCCTCCTGCTGCCTTGTAGGGGAGGTCTCGAGCCTTTCTGGCGACGTCACCGTCGCCTCTGGCTCCAACTCCACGCGGTGCGCATCCGCAGGAGGAGTAGAGGCCGTGGCCTCTTGTTGAGGCTCCACGGCCTCAGGCGTCCTTGACGCCGCGGCAGAGCCTGAGCTCTCGCCAACCTTCTTGAGCCTGCGCCGCTTCGCCGGCGCGGCAGCAATCCTGCAAGAGGCAATAAAACTCCTCAAGAGGGTTTCTCAAGGAGTGCTGTGCAAGAACACAAGAAATAAAGAAGCAAAACTTACTCCTCCACGTCGACCCATCTCGTCGCAGAGCGCTTTGCGCTCCGCGAGGGCGCTCGTGCCTCTCCCTCGCGAGGGGAGCCCTCCCGGGCCCGGCAGGCTTGTCGTGGGCCGCCTTGGTCCTTGGCTCGCGGCGGCGAATTAGGGGCTCGTCGTCGCTCTCCTCCTCGTCCTCCTCGACGCGTCGCGAGAGAGCGACCTAGAACGAGTCCCCGCTGCCTGAGGAGATCACCTGGACCTCCGCCTCAGGCGCTGTGTCCCTTGAAGAGCTGGAGGCCCCCGCCGAGGGATTGGGGTCTCCCGAGGCACCCTCGGCTTGATCCGCGGCGCTGGACTCCGTCGCATTCTCGCCGCCCTCGGTAGGCATGACCTGCTGGGCCTGCTCCGAATCTTCTTGGGGCTCTGCCTGCCCCTCCACCAGCAGGCCTCGAGGACCAAACTCCGGCATCGTCGCCACAAACGCGAGCCGTGACCCAAGCTCGAATCTGTAGAGCGGCTCGGCGTTGTCGTTCTCCGGCTTGGGGATGTTCGGGGAGGTGAAGAGAGTGTCGACTATGCTTTTCGCCTCATCCCTCGAGATGCTGGCCTCGTGCAGGCGTATCCCGTCCTGCGCGCCAGAGTACAGCCACATCGGCTGCGAGTGAGCCTGAAGAGGGGCGATGCGGCGCCTCACGAACTCCAGGGCCACCATCTGCCCCGTGAGGCCGGCCTCGCGAAGCTCCGCCAAGCGGTCCGCCACCTCGCTTTCTCCGAGCCCCGTGAAGGTCTTGCTTGACCAGCAGTTCCTCTTCAGTGGGGGAGCGTCTGGAATCTCGAAGAAGCGGCTCGCCTGCCCGGTCCTCACGAAGAACCACCGCATTCGGAACTCGTGCACCTTCTTCTTGACGCTGGTGATGATGTTCTCACCTTCCCAGGCGATGGGGAGGTAGGTGCCGCCCATGCCGTCCGCTATGCGAAAGGAGACGCACCCGGTCCTCTCATTGGGTGCCGTGTTGCGCAGCGCATAGAAGCTGCGGAAGAGCGCGATGGAGGGCCTGATGCCAATATAGGCCTCGCAGAGGAAGGCGAAGATGGAGAGGATCAAGATGGAGTTGGGGTGGAGATGGAGAAGCTGGATCTGGTAGAACTCCAAGATCTGCAGGAAGAAGGCGGAGAAAGGGGGAACGAGCCCCGCGAAGAGGGAGTGGTGGAAACTGGGATAGTACGTGTTGTGAGGGGTGAGGTCGGTGATGTTCGCTGGCTTCATCCTCGTGGCGCCCTTCTCGTTGGTCGCCGAGGCAGCGACGAAGCGCAGCTTGTCGAGCTGCGCCTCGGTGCCGATGCGGTACCCCGCCAACGCGGGCTTGAGGCTCCCGCTCTGCTTGAAGGAGGCAGGCTCCTCCGCCTCGAGGACGGCCTTCCCCTTCGCGGAATCAGCAGCCTTCTTGGGTGCCATTGCAGTGGAAGCGCGAGAAAGTGGAAAGTTTGGAGGGAGGAGAGCTCGAGGAGGAAGGAGGCGAGAGCAGGAAATTGCGCAGAGTAATGAGTGCCTGCGTCGGTTTCTTCGCCTTTATGGCCCTGAGGAGCCGTTGCCGAGGCGTGGTGGGCCCCGCCATCACGTCAGTAACCGCAGAGGCGAGCGTGGGTTCGTGGGTGGCCGTGCTAGCTCGCCACGTGTCGCGGGCCTGGCAGGCTCCTGTGGGCCCACGCCGCTTCGCATTCGTCTACAAGCCTCCTGCGTGCCCGTCGCGGGCCCGGGGGCTACTGTCGGCCCAGTAGAAACCAGGGTACCACGGGCCAGGCCTGCTCAGGCCCACGATAGTCTACAGAAGATTTCTCCAAGTCAGTCTGGGGAGGCCTCGTGAGGCAGATTCCCTCGCGAGGGCCTCTCCCCAGCCTCGAGAGGGTCTTTCCCTCGAGAGGCCCCTTCTACGACTGAAATGCTGCTAAGTCAGGGTGCTGAGGTGTACCCCCTCGCGAGGCCCTCGAGAGATTTCCCTCGAGAAGGTCAAAAGCGCTGTCTGCCCGACAGCGCGCACATGGCCTCTGCGCGCGCCGCAGAGTGACGCGCACGACTGCGCGCGGTGACACCCGCGCCGCAGTTGCCTCTTTCCTGCTAAAGGTGGTCAACAAAGCAGCAACAAGCAAAGCGGACTACAAGAATTGCCATTTCCGTGCTAAGGGGACCGTGGTCCGCTACGCGCCAAGACCAACGTCACCGTGGGGCACGACGCAGAGCTCTGCAGTGCAGGCTTATCGTCCTTGGACGGTGGCTTTGTAGCCATGCAAAGACAAGCTTTCTGCCATGGACCAAGCCCATGGACAGCCTCTCCACCGTGCACCGTCCTCCTCCTCTGTCGCCATGTGGTAGCCCTTCCCGCCCAAGGGCTATAAGGGAAGAGGCCCGGGGCTCGTATATAAAGAGGTGGTGTACGACAAGGAGAGGAGGATCAGCTCATTCTCACCCATAGCACACTGGTTAGCAAGGAAGAAGAGCAGGTTCTTCTTCCACAGTAGCTCCACCATAGCCATAGCTTACACCCTCGACAAGCACCACTTGTACTGTAACCTCTCCAAGCAGTGCAATACAGACGAGCAGGACGTAGGGCTCTTACACCTCACGGTGGGCCTGAACCTGGGTAAAAGGCTCGTGTGTCATCCCTGTAGAGATGTCCCTCAGCGAGCTCGCCGAGCACCGTCGCCGAGGTAGCTGAGGGTTGCTTGGCGCGTGTTCAGCCCCTTACTCGATTCCTGACTTAAGTGAGATATACCCCTAATTCCTGGGACTAGTCTCCGACAGATTGGCTTGGTTGTGGCCGAGAGTGTATTATTTCTGCAAATTCATAAAAAAAGTATTATTTCTGAAGATTATTATATTAAAATTATATATTATTTAGAGAAAGCCCGCCCGGTATCTTAGGAGAACGCAACCAGTTGTTTTTTTTCAGGACCCTAATTATTTCTGATAGTTTCCACGTGTGTCTATCTGTACGTATGTACTCACTTTGAGTGCTTTGGTTACTACAGAAGGCCCGTTTCATTCTAGTCCATTAGAAAAAGAGTCCAAAAATGCGAGAAGAAACCTAGTGCGGAGTTTGATGCGGCCGAAAAAATTGTATTTCGTTAGGTCCCGCTTGGTTGGCTGTATTTTAGCCAAAACGATCATTTAATTCCACGGAGGTGTTCAGCTCCCGTAGAAAATACTGCTGGAGCGCCGGAAACTTTACAGCTCCGTATTCTAGACCAGCAATCCAATCGGGGCCTTACGTTGTGCATTTCCAAAAACACTTATACGACGGTGAACGTACGTCTGTCGGTCCGTGTTTGACTCGACACCGTGCTAAGCTAAGCTAGGAGGTTCGATGAACAGATCAAACGTCTACAAGTCAACGGATCGGTCAATGATCTCGGCCGTTTCCTTTTCCATACCAGCCGGCCGTTGACCCACACGTCGTCGCCATGAATCGGCATCGATCCAGAACTGTCTAAGTTGACAACACGTCAACACCATCTGAATCTGAACGTTCTTTTTATCACTAACTAGGGTGTTCTTTACACATAGAACCTCAAATAAAAGAAACTTATAGCTTGGTCCTTACAATTTGCCATATGAGACCCTTGAACAACATAATGGAAAAGCAATTGGGTCCAGGTCTTCTCCCCCGTCACTGGGGAGTCTACCACTTCGGATGGACAAGTGAAGTGCTCGCGCCAGTCTCTTCAAGTTCAGCCTCCACAGGTGCCTCTTCAACGGCAACGACGGGGGGCCACTTCGTCGATCAAAGATCATGGTGGCGCTCAAAGCCGCAACGTGATTATCCCCAACCTGAAGCTCCTTTCCCTCAGACATCTTACGAGGAGATGGGAGGATGGAGATTAGACAGATGATGAGTGGGAGGAGGAATGGAAGATGGGTGGTGATGTTGAAGCAAACGAACGGGCGGGGTGCATTGTGGCTGCATAAGATGAGGACGAACAAGGAACAAGAAAGAATTTGGCCGCTCCATAAGATAGTGTGTCGAAAGGCCAAACCACAGGCTAACCTTCCTTGTGGTGCGTAGCTTTGTCTCGTGTCAAGTTCGCATCAAGTTTTCCATGTTCATTTATGTATATATATCTTCTATCGCCCGAGATGAGTATACAAGACGATGACACAAGAGGCAACACATGGTTAGAATGGCGCTAGATCTGCTTACAAAGAAGAAGGGGAGCAGAAGGAGGTAGAGGAAGGAATGGAAGAAAAACGACGATGTTGATGCATAAGGGCATGTACAATGGTATAGAAGGAGGGACTTCTTTTAATCTTCCACGTCATCTAGAGAAGGCAACAAATAGCAGTCGTACAATGCGTTATCTCTTACTATATCTTTAGCAATTAATGATAAGTAATTAATTTTCGTGTAAAAATATGTTAGTAAGAGAAGAAATATGGCACAATGGAGAAAATATCCTTCCCTTAATTTTATAAGATTAAGAGAAGAAAACCCTCTATGTTTTTTTCTCTCTCCTCCGACTAAGTAAAATAATCCAACATGGCTGTCTAAGAGAAGGCTGATGTCACCTCATTGTACATGCCAGAAGGGGCGGGATGATTCATGTTGAGGAGACCCTTCACTCCATACGACAACGAGGTGAAAAACCAAGGGCTCCCATACACAGAGGCGATCAGGCGATTTCTTGTACCCTCAGACGCCAGCACTGCTGCCGCTGTTTCCCCTGCCCTCCACCGGCCGTCCCGACGGCATGAGGGTGGGGGAACCTCGGATCGGATGACTGATCACCATAGGGTTTTCGAGTTTTTCGCCTCCGGTGTAGGGGCATCGTCGGCGACAAGAATACAAGTTTTTTAGCCCGCCCCACATCGGTGTTCTTCTCTGGAGGAGCGTCAACGTGCTGTAGTTTGGAGTCGATCGTCCGACATTAGGTCTGGCGTGATAAGTATATGTCTACGGCAGTGACGTTCAGTGGTGCGCAGTGGCGATTTTACCATACATCCGCCTAGGGCACGTGCCCAGGCTCGAGCAGGACGCCTCAAGGAGCTTCGGCCATGGTGTACAAAGCATGTGCGATGAAATCCCGATCTGAATGAAGAAGATGATGTTTCGTTGAAGATTCAGCCTAATTTTTCTTCCTGAGCCATGCCTCCTGCCTCTATTGGGCTGTTATTTGTACTGTGTCACGCCCTTTCACCTTTCTTTCAGGATTGTTTTGGCCCATGTGCCCAAGCTTTGAACTTGGGCTAGCTTCGCCCCTGGTGGTGCGGATGATGCCTCAACGTATTGGTGCCCGCAAGTTTGCCTCCACCTGATGAAGCTTAGCCAGGTACGACTTTGTCAGGGAACTTGTGAGCTTGGTGTCCCACATCTCCGTCGGGCCGGAGCTGGGATTATCTCCCGGCTCTTCTCGGTACTAGCTTCTCCGGAACGGCGATCTCTCGAGTTTGTGGTCGCCGGCATCTTCTGGTCTACGACGACGACTTCCTAGACGCTCCTTCTACAATCGCCTGGGTTTTTTCAAGATTTCTCCGACAAGAACTTTGCTATGCCGGAGGCTTAGAGGCGGTATCGAGCTTTGCTCACGGCGTGCCATCGAGGGATACAGAAGGAAGATGGTGCTGAACTTTTTAAGAACTTGTGTTTTATTTCTTTTTGTAGTATAAGAATGTTTCTGTAAGGGCTGGTTTCAGATAATATACGGCCTTAGGCCTTTTCAGCCAAAAAAAAGGAGGTGAACTACCATATCTTTAATACTGATTTGGTTGTTACTAGTAGGAAAGGTGTTATTTGGAGGCATGTTTATTGCGGTTTCGAAAAGATAGACATAGAGAGATCCTAGCCATTTTCATTGCGCTAACTGAACAGAGATGGAAAACTATTTTCTTTTTTGGAAAGAAGTGTAATTTCTTCTATCTATATTGCTAATAGCAGGAAGGTATATTATTAGGATTTATTTAGGAGGCGAACTGAGCCTAGCTCGGTTGGTTTGGTTCCTTGTGGTGGAACCGGCCCACCCAGGTTCAAGTCCCAGACTTGGCATGGGTACTCGCATTTTCCTGGATTTTCCAGGATTTAACCGGCGCTATGCTTTCAGTGGTAGGTGACGTGCCCGTCAACAGCGAGGCGCCCGTGGTGACTTCGTCAACCTCAAGATCTGCCGGACCAGTCTCTCGGAGGTGCTCATAGGGTAGGGTTTGCGTGCGTACGTTCATAGGGGTGTCTGTACGTGCGTGCTTGTGAGCGTCTGCGTCTGTACTGTGTTTCTCAAAAAAAAGGATTTATTTAGGAGGCATGTTTATTGCGGTTTGCAAAGGAGAGAGGGACGCACGAGCCAAACCGATTACTGTTGCCCTAATTGGGAGCAATTAGCAGCTGTTTTGTTCTATAGTAAGTTTTGTAACGGCGGAAGGGTTGGTGGGGCCCACCCGACAGACAGACAGCATCTAGCGAAGGAATACATACAGGGAGGATTTGTTGCCAACGAACGAAGCCGCCTCCTCTCTTCTTCTCTTCTTCTTCTTCTTCCGTCCCAATCTCTCTCTCCCCACCTCGCCGTCGCCCACCATCTCCCCCGACCTCCTCGCCCCGCGCCCACCCTGCCCTTCGCGCTCCCCGGCCCGCCGCAGAGCCGGGTTCCGCTAGGGTTTGGTTCCGCCGAAGGAGGGGGCGGCGGATCGATCGGAGCTGCGCAGCGCAGGTAAGGCTTCTTGGATCTTAACCAACCACGCGGCCGCTTCAATTCCGCCTAGGCTAGCTCGATCAGCTTCTCGTTCTCAATTCATCATTATTGCTACTAGTACTAGATTGGTTGTTCGTCTGGAAGGTAGGGTTTTCCTCTACGCCTGTTGGTTGGTTGGTTGGTTAGGCAGCACGAATTGGTTCGTGTGAGCACTACTATGTTGCAAGTCTAGAGCTCCAAGCATTAACAACGTATCTTTGATGAATTCCGCACGGGCGCTATCTGATTAATTGCTCAAAACACCCACGGCAATGCGGAGCAGTAACTTCCTTCCTGTATTGAAGTGCACACGCCCATGTGAAATTTCCAACCTTTATGAAAACAATCTGCACCTGCTCTTCAGATAGGGGTTTCCTGAAAAATCCAATAACTGATGGATCAAAGTTAGGAAGCAACCAGTAGCTGCTCTATCAAAGTTGGGAAAATATGTATAATTTTATACTAGTAGTACACCAGTAATTACTCAAATATGTATGAACCAGTTGCTGAATTCCACTGCAGATGTAGCCACTCACTGTGCGATCCACGGAATTTGGTTGGTTAGGCAGCAGGAATCGATTCGCGTGAGCACTATGTTGCAGTTCTATAGCTGCAAGCATAAAAACGCTTCTTTGATGAATTCCGCACGGGCGCTCTCTGATTAATTGCCCCAAACACCCACAGCATTGCGCAACAGTTAATTACTTCCTGTCTGTCTTGTGAGGGATGCCCATGTCAAAATTTCCAAACTTTTATCACCGTCGCTGGTCTTCATATAGGGGTTTCCTGAAAAATCCTGGTAGCTCAACCATTAACTGAAATTTCCAAAGTTAGAAAGCAACAGGTAGCTGCTTTATCCAAAGTAGCTGAATTCTATGTAGCCACTTTATTTTTGATGCAAAAATCACGTCTTTCAGGTCGGTCCGCATAAAGACTCCACACTCCATCATTATGTTCATGCTGAGCAATGTGTAGCAGCTCCAACTCACAAGACTCCATCTCCTCCTCTACTAGCCCTGACATCCTAGGCGATGGCAAAGCTCCCAATATTTAGTCGCAGGTTTGCATGCTGTCCTTCTCTTGCTCATCTGCTGTTAACTTTTCTGTTTTCTGCCACCTTGTTTTGTTCCTTTTCTTGGTTATGCTGCCATGTGTTGATCCTTCTCCTGGCACCCATGCAGCGTGCACAGGAAACCCAATGAAAGCATGAGGCTCGTCGTGGTGACCATCGTTGGGGTGATGTTTGGTTTCTTTATCGGGATCTCGTTCCCAACAGTCAGCATAACAAAGGTATGGACATAACATACATGCTCTATCGACGCAACGATGCAACAGTGTTTCAAGAGGTTGATCTGTTGCTTTGTGCAGCTTCACTTCCCGTCTAGCATCGTTTCATACATAGAAGACAAGAACTCAGGACTCACTGCTCAGGCTATACTGAATCATGCCTGGACCTCTGCTAGGAACACAAGGGCGAATAATGTTTCTGAACCTAGTTCAAACACTACCATGAAGGTGACTAACTAGCTGTATTTCTTTGGCTCGAACTCTGTTTCTGCATTCCTGAGTTTGAAGTATTCTGTTTTTTATCCTTATACTGTCTAACCTTGGTCTTGCTCGATAATGTTATAGATTTATGTACCAACCAACCCGAGGGGCGCAGAGATGCTACCACCTGGTATCGTCTGTGCAGAGTCTGATTTAGATCCGCGCAGGTTATATGGAGACCCAGCTGAGGTACCTATTCTTGTCTGCATCATCAATTCTAACGTATTTCAGTTCCAGGGATTCTATCCTTCTTATATTTTCCACTACATTTGTTGTATTCCACCTTAAAAAAAACTGGTGCGCTTGTTTCTTTCCTTCCCACTAGATATATTATATTCCACCTTCAAGAACTAACTATGCTGTATTGTGCATATCACATTATTCTCAAATAATCAGCATATTCTTGCTCCTGTTATATTATGAATTGTTATGCCTGATCACACAATATTATTTCAAAGTGATTGGTCTTGCATGATTGATGCATGCTGTTGTGTACTGAAGTTTTGTGTTTTGTGATTCAAATCTTACGATTTGTTCATTTATATAATGTTTTTTCTTGCTGATTTTCGAGCCCATATATTTTTTTCATTCTGGCATTCATGTTTCATCAAAGTTCATTAATCTAATTTTAGTTTCTGCACTCTGGCCTTTATGGTGAATCAAAGTTAACCTCAACATTCCAGTTAACCCTTACAAAGTTTGATCGACTTTTAATTCGCAGGATCTACCCACCAGGCCAAAGTACCTTGTTACTTTCACTGTTGGAATTTCACAGAAGGAAAACATAAATAGAGCAGTCAAGAAGGTAATTTCTTGAGATTTATAAGTTTGTAATTATCTTGTGTCCCAGGTTCTATTGTCAAACTGTTTTTTTTTTGTCACAGAGCATGTTTATTTGTGTTGGTGTCATCTATACTTTTATCTATAAATTTTCTAAATTTACATTCACATAACATGACAACAGTGACTTGGTAAACTGCCTAATTGTGTGAACTCTTGGTTCTTGCAGTTTTCAGATAACTTTGCTATCATGTTATTCCACTATGATGGCCGAGTGAGTGAATGGGATGAATTTGAGTGGTCAAAACGAGCAATCCACATAAGTGTCCTGAAACAAGCAAAATGGTATGCTCTGTTACTTTTGTATTCCCGTAAATTTGTAATTTGGAAGGGATTTTAATAGTTTGCTAATTTCTTTTACCTCTAGGTGGTATGCCAAAAGATTCTTGCACCCTGATATCGTGGCACCTTATGAGTATATATTTATCTGGGACGAGGACCTTGGAGTCGAGCATTTCAATGCGGAGGAGTATGCTTCCAATCTTCTTCACTTAACATAACACATCTTTCTGTTGCTGCCGTTAGATGACTTGCTAACATTATTTGCATATCAGGTATATTAAGCTAGTCAAGAAATATAAGCTGGAAATCTCACAACCTGGTTTGGAGCCAGATAAGGGATTGACATGGCAGATGACCAAAAGAAGAGGGGATCGCGAGGTCCACAAGTAAGTAAAAGAACTCTCTTCTGTAACTACATGTGTGCTGTTCCGTCTATCTCTGCTACACATATGCATTACCTCATGTATACATAGTCGACGCATTATCTGAATTGTGCAAAAGCACAAAGAGTTTGTTGACTCATACAATAAAAGGAAACAAACATTCTACCCTTATGAGATACAGAACTTGTTTCTTCCTTCTCTTTCATCTCATGTAGCACCTGGTTGATGCTTTGGTTTTAACAGGGATACTGAGGAGAGACCAGGTTGGTGCACGGATCCTCATCTTCCACCATGTGCTGCGTATGTATTTCCCCCTTTGAGCTGACTTGTTGGGTTGCTGATATATGTGGGAAAGGCCCTAACTGTGTATATTCTCGGTACAGGTTTGTTGAAATTATGGCTCCAGTCTTCTCCAGAGATGCATGGAGATGTGTCTGGCATATGATTCAGGTATATCATAACTCTGTCCTCTGCTTTTCTCTAGCTGTCCACCTCATTGTTAAAATATCTGCTCGTCGTTGCAGAATGACTTGGTTCATGGATGGGGTCTGGATTTTGCTCTGAGGAAATGTGTGGAGGTATGAACCACAAGCATTGCCAAACATTGAACTAGAAACCGAAGAGATATCTCACTATGTCGCTAACGCTGGAACCATTTCAATTGCTCTTGATCTTCTTATCCCCATATCTTTGATTGATGGCTTTACTCTTCTGTAGCCTGCTCACGAGAAAATCGGCGTTGTCGATGCCCAATGGATCGTACACCAAGGGGTTCCTTCTCTTGGGAACCAGGTAATAACCAGAAAACCATCTCTCACAACGCCCCATCATAAAACAACAAAATTTATCACATACCACTAACTCCCCCCACCTCCCCCCTATCGAAAACTCGCAGGGACAGTCAGAGAACGGAAAGGCACCATGGGAAGGTGTACGAGAGCGGTGCCGAAAGGAGTGGGGGATCTTCCAGACGAGGATCGCGGAGGCCGACAAGGCATACTACGAGATGATGGGTGTCACCCCTCCTAATGTAACGTTTGTCCATTAGGCCGTACGCCCGACGCCACAGCTGTTGATCCTTCTTTTTGATCCCCCTCTAGAGCCGCTTGTGTAGAGAGAGCTTAGGTGAATGGTGGTGATATCGATGATACGAGTGTAGAGCATACCAGATATCATATATCATTAATTGATTTTTGTTGCCTCCTTGTTGTGTGTCTGTTTCTCCAGTCATGGCATGGAGCCACGCCTCGGTTCACTCATTTTTTTTACTAACATAATGCAGCCAGAATTGTTTTAAGATTGTTTTGCAAAAAAATATGGTATGTACAAATCCATCTGGAAACTTGTGTTACTCCTCTCAGTCATGAAAGAAAAAATTAATTTGAGGGGTGATATAAATTTAAAAACAAAGGAACTGACAGGGAAATGGAGAGTACAGAGGAGAGTTTTTTTCTTGTATATTCCATAATTATTTTAAACTTGCAGACCAAAGTATGCAGCATTGGTATATATGTATAGATATAGTCAAGATTATAGTACATCTTGACCAGCAGAACCATAAAAAACACAGCCTAGAACTGCTCAACAAAACCCCAACACAAGTGAAGTTCAAAGAATGGTCGATGTGATTATCTCCCTGAGAAACTCGATCCTCTGCAGCCTCTCCTCCAGTTCCACCTGGCTAACCCGCTGGCTTGGCCTGAAGAAAACATCCGAGGTTGCCGCCGAACGGATGCTCCCATGATGGAGGCTTGCTCCGTCATGCGACTCCGGTTTGGTCTCATCAACGCTGCCGCAGATGAACTGGGAGAGCAGCGGGTCAGGCTCAGGGTCTTGGCGTGCCTGCTGCTCATCATGCAGGGGTTCACTTCTCCATATGGTTCCTTACCAGGTGCTGCTGGCCACGGTGAGCTGCTGCTGGGCTTGGAAGGCTTCCTCCTCTGCCGTGATCAGGGCGAAGATGATGATGAGTTGATGAAGGAATTTAGCAGTAGTTTACCATGATTAATGGCGCCGAGTATGAAGAGGGAGGGATAGATGGTAGTACCTTGAGAAGATGGGAGTGTTGGAATCTTAAATGGACAGACATGTCTTTGCCTAAATTCTCAGCGCATATCGGACAGACCTGAACATCATCATCAGGTAAAACCCGTTAGCCGTTCATCCATTCGGCATCATAAGGCGAAAATTTAAACTGTTCTCATGGAATTGGAATCAAACATTTTCCATTTGTTAAGGAATAGGAATGATACTCTTCATATCATTGTCAGAAGCTTTATAGTTACAGGTGTAATTCGTAAATAAAACATACAACATAGCATACTTACAGCATTTCTGGTGTCAAAGCAATGCTCCTCCTGCAGATGGCTGCGGATGAAGGGCATCTCGACCTCGACGTAACAGAAAGGGCAAGGGAAGTACTCCCACAACTCACCATCTTCTGAGTATACATCACCAAAAAAATATAAGCAGATGTGCTGCAAGCTAATCCATAATCTGATCTAATACGTCGAGAAAAAGGTGCAGTCAACTTCTTGATCTTGCGACACGGAAACTTTCATGATAAAACTTTAGAGCATGTAACTTCAGATCATTCTCCCATGTGCCAAGAAAACTCAAAATCAAGATTTTTTTTCCTTGTTACATCTGATCAGGACATGACCAAAAGCAATGCTTCTCTTAAAGTTGAAAGCAACCACACAAAAAAGTAAAAGAAAACAGAAGGTAAAAGGTTAAGAAAGATTCAGAAACAAGTATAGCTGCGCTCCTGACAAACATAAAGGAAAATACAATAACATGCCACAGGGCAATAGAACTGCCAAGAACAGAGCAGACGTCAATGGACCCAGTAAATCATGAAGAAAACGAAGAATCAGTTCAGCAAACCAAACGACATCCCATCTCAAAAATATTCTGCATGTTCTCGGAATAAAGGAAACCAAACAAAATTTATAGGAAAGAGAGGAAGAACATATATACCTGGTGGATGGGGAGGAGGGGGGCCATATGGCTGGTGCCTGCCTTGAGGGAGGAAGCCATAGCTGTAGGAAGCTTCCGCTTCTACCTCCATGGCGCAGTACCGCTGCTCTCCTTTACTCTTCTCCTCAGAAGGAAGAGGAGACGCGTCGCTGTAACTGAGATAGCACATACAAGCAGGTTATCACAGAGGAGGTGGAGCTGGATCAGGACTCCTCTCCTCCTGTCTGCTTATATATGACTCTAGGGCCCTGCCTTTTCTGTCAGCATTATTAAATGTTTGTATTGTTGGTGACTCAAAAGTAGGACAAGAGAAAGAAAAAGGCAAAGGAGGATGCATAAAGGACGACATAATTTGTCTAAAATAAAGGGACGACATAAATTTTCAGGGTGTGCGCGACCGCAAGGAATTGTCTTCGCTGTTCGTCCCGGCAAAATGGGTAGGTTCTGTTTGGGACATAGGTGGTTTCAAAGGAAATACTTCAATCACCATAGGAATTGAGGAAAAGTTAATCCTATTTCCCAGAAGTTCTAAGTTCACCTGACCTGAAGAAATTTGAGGATCTGACATAATACACCTCGTGGCATCTAAAGAGGCATCTTGAACTTAAAACAAAGTGCCATTGTAGGTTGCTTAATGTTTGCTTGCTCATTAACCAAGTAATTACATGGATCCTACTCACACTTGTCTCCCACATGGCCATTGCACGTGTTGCTTCGCACGGAAATTGCTCCACCGAAATTTCACCTGGTAACCACACGAGCTCTTCTGGAAAATCTGGTAACCTGTTCTCCAAGATCAATGAGAGATTAGCAATAATAAAACGATAAGTTGATGAGTTGTTCTTTGCTAGTGTACTCCCTGCAATGGAAATAATACTAATGTTGGTGCATGCACTGTCTTGGGAGTCTGCCTTTCCAGTCAGCAACCGGACCCAAAAGCTATGTGTGAATTATAATTCAACGGCAGTGTCTAAATCTGAAGATAAAGTGGCCACACCAGACCTGTAGGAAACCAAAAGGGAGCAGTTGTGGCCACTCAAAATTCAGTTGAGGACAGTGATGTGTAATTGTGCATTGCATCTGTTAGTGCCCTGCCTTTTTGTTCTTCCTCTTGCAAGCAGAAAGTTGCATGGAGTTGCTGGACACCTTTACCTGAAAATAAAATAAAGTTTGCCCAATTTGTAGTTGTTTATTGGCTCAAAATACAACTTTCTGGAGTCTGGACACCTTTACCTGAAAATGATTTTAACTTTTGTCCCGTGTGTAGTTCTTTGTTGGCTCACAAATCAGCTTCAGACAGGTTACCTAATGGACATACTGTGGCTCATCACTTCAATGTTCAGTTTAATGAACAAAATAGTTTTTTGTACTCTATCACAAGAAAGATCCAAAACAATATATCTGTTTTGTGGACATTGTACCATGACCACATTGAGTGAATAGCAGAAAATTAGATGCTACTCAAATGTCACACTTGTGTTGAACAACAGGCATTTGTACTTCATAATCAAGCAAACAATGCATTGACCACTTGTGCTGTTCTACAACTGGCAGAGTACAATATATTCAAAAACATGTACAACAGCAATATATTGAATATAATTAACGACAAAAAAGTGTATCTCCCCTGTTCTTGAATAATACATGTAACAGAAATTACAAATGACTAGCAAATTATGAATACACTTAACCACAAGGAGACGTACGTGGCTGAGAATCCATTCAAGATTCAAGTACTACTACTCTTCTTGGGCATCTCCTCCATAATTATCGCTATAATTCTTTCAGATGTACGACAACAACTTGAGATATACGATCAAGTAGTCAACTTGAAATATATGATGAGGTAGATGGAAAGCGAAAACACTGCGCAGATGTGCTGCCAGAAGAGGATGGCGGATGCTTCCTTAACGCTGTAACCTCTGAGGCTCGCGATTGCTCCGAGCAGGATGGCACTGGGCATGGAGTACTGCAGCGAGAGCACAAAGCGGTACATGTGGTCATCCTCGACGAGCAGATGCAGCCTGTCCGCCAGCGTCACGACGCCAATGCCGATGCACGGGAGAATCAGAAGCCTCGCAACAATTATACCGACGATAGTCCGGATGCCCAGAGCGTTGTCATTTGGGCCTTCCGCGAGCATGCCTCCTAGAATTAGCATGACTGATGGAACCACGGCAGCGGCTAGGATCTCCAGACTGTCGACGAAGAACGAGAGGGGCGCATCGGCCTCAAACACCAAAGCCTTTAACACAGGAACCATGCCGATGATGATGGCGAGCAAGGAGGCGATGGTCGGCGGCTGAAGAACATGCTGAATGGGAGTCTTCTCCGCGACGACCCTCATCTTCCTGACCACTTTCGGCTCTGCGAGGCACCGAAGCGACTTGGGGCTGCTGGGTCCAGCACCACCACCTTCTTCGGTGAAATCGATGTCGGGGAAGGTGTTCTGCGAGGAGCCTGAGATGCTCATGAAGATCCTGGCGATGAATGGCGTCTTGGAGTGCTCTGTTTCCTTGTCGGCCATCCCCGGCCACTCGGCCTCCTGGAGCAGGGGCCGGCTGAAGTTGCTGACCTGTTGTTCTTCTTGGGCTGGATTTCGTCGTTGTCGCCGACGATCTCGTAGTACTGCATGGGCGGCTCCATCATGTGGTAGACGAGGGTGTAGACGAGGATGACGGCGACCCACTGCGCGAAGGAGACGTACGCGATGCCCTTGGTGTGGCAGCCCGGGCCGAAGGGGTGGTCGGCGGTGTGGCAGACGGAGCCGATGATGGCGATGGGGAGGTTGCCCGTATTGCCGAAGCCGGTCATGATGACGGTGAAGCGGAAGAACTGCGGCGGCGGGCGGCAGACGAGCGCGACGGCGTAGCCGAGCGCGCAGCCGATGGCGGTGCTGAGGAGGACGTTGACGGGGATGAACCACCAGCGGAGGACGTTGTCGAGGGTGACGGACTCGCCGAGGTGCACGAAGATGAGGCAGGGGAGGAAGAGCGCGAACACCAGCTTGCTCAGCAGCTTGAAGGTGGCCTTGGGCACGATCTGCGTCCGCGGGTTGGCCAGGAGGAGACCGATGACCGTCAGGCACAGCAGCTTCAGCAGCGGCGTCACCGCCGACACCCAGTTGCTCCGCGCCGCCACCGCCTGCGGGTCCATCGGCAGAACCATCGCCGCCGCCGCCGGCCGCCGGTAAAAGCAGGAAGTTTTTTGAGTAATCTAGATTATTCTTGTCGCGCTCCCCTCTTTTCGCCTGTCAAATCAATGGACTTTTCGCGGATTCAGCCAACCAACCTGCACGCCGCGAGATTAAATTAAGAACAGGGAGTGGATTCGGGATGCAAGAAAACAATCGAGCCCCCGGGACATTAGCGTGTAGCTCCAAAATCAAATCTTGAGCTGGATCCGAGAACGGCTACGAAGCAGCTTACGCAAATCAGACGCCGCGCTTACCAATGGTTGTCCGCCGCCGAGAAGATGCCCGATTTCGCCGCCGGGAAGAGTCCTCGATCGATCTCTCTCGGGCTTTCGTATCGGGCTGTGGTGATGTGACGGGGGCTGGAGGGATCAGGATTGGGATGCGGCTGTTCTTGGCGAGGGCTTGCCACGTGGGATTTCTGACAAACTCGGCCAGGTGGGGCCCGGAGAGCGAGTGACCCAGATGGCGATGCGGTCTACTGATTATTGATTCGTTTTCATTTATTTTTCTATCCAATTGGGCATGTGAACGAATCTCAAGAGAAATGACGGCATGTGTGTTGTGATCGTTTCTGATTTTCTCTACTACTTAGCAATTTATTGTTCCAAAAGATTTGTGGATTTATTAATTACATGAAAGTGCTACGATCATGTTGAAAAATATTTGTTTGATTTCTCTGCATATCCACCACAAACATTCTGGCTTTATGCAAAGATCCGTTGTTTGTATGCCTGCACGAGGAGCTAGTTCTGCTTCACACGGAACTCAAAGCACCTCGTTGTGCCGATTCTACGGAGCCAGGCTCTTGCAGCACAAAAGGGACAAAATGTGTACGCGACAACAACATTGGAGATGGACGAATGATTCTGTCTTGGTTTAGTGCCAAAACTATTCTCATCCATCTTTAGGCAACGTCTCTACATGTACAAACGAATGTGCAATCCTATCGGCACCGACGACATAGACGTAGATCTTCGACATCAACTCATCCCCTCTGGCACCGATTCCTGTCCTCGTCTCCGGCGCCGGATCCTTAGCCTCGTTTATGGCACTCGGCCACTCACTCTTGTCATCCATGGCGTCGGTAAGATGCAGGGTCAATTTCGCCCATACTTATATGCAAAGTCGGTAAGAAATGTATTATTTGTAAACAAAATCAGTTCATGACAGTGATGTACATTGACATCTACTAGTGCCCTACTTTTTTCTCCTTCCTCTTGCAAGAAGAAAATAACTTGCATTGCTTTGGTTTTTTTTCGATGAGGAGTTGCATTGGTTTGTTGGAAACCTTTATCTGTAAAAAGAACGATTTGACCAAACTTTATGTCTTTCTTGTCCCAGAGATTATCTTAGATCCAGTCATCTTATGAACAATATTAATTTGATCATCAAGCTCAATGCCCACACAGCAAAATCCACAACACAATTAGTTTAATGCAAAGCAAATATTGTCTCTGGTCACTCGTGAAAGAGAGAAAGCATGTAGTGATGGACATGGTTACAATAACCACTGAACCTACCTACCTACCTAATTAGCCGACCATGCCATTGCTATTGCTGTCCCGTTAGATTCTCATCAACATCTCATCATCACATCTTGACCTAACAACACTATTGCTTCTTACCTATAGAAGGCACTCCAATTCTAGTCTATAGTTATTTCTTTAGCTTTTAACCAAAATAATACATCTCCTAGCAGGTTGGTTAACCTTGATTTGGGTTATGTGGCGATCACATAATAATGGTGGTTAAAGCTTGCGAAATTCCTACCTATGTTTGCCAGATGTTCTGCTAATCGTACGCACTCCCTCTTTTTTAAAGCTTGGTTAATCACTCTTGTTTACTAGTGATCTTGAGCAGACTAGTTCATGTGAACTTTCCATATTCACTAATAAAAGAGATTTTTCTCTTGTATATTAAGCAAAGATTTTTTTTGCATAAGAAAATTGGCAAATAATTAAAGTGTGTAGGAGATGAGTCAGCTCAGCTGTCGTCTCCACTGGATCCATGTCACCTTTTTGTTTCAGGTGTCTGTACTTTGTATGTTACAATGATCTAAATTTAGGTTTACCTTTCTGTGTAAGTGGAAAACTCCAATGCATTTTTTGGCTTGGTTTAGTGAGTTTTCTAGGTTGATTAGGATTGGTCCTTTTCCTAGCCATGCATGATGTTGTTACTGACTCTCTCTCTCTAGACATCTCTTTCTTTCTCTCTCATTCGTCGATATGGTTTTTGATTTCCCTTGTTGACAAATTGGCCGGCGAATGGGCCTGTCGTCTAGGTGAAAGGTCATTTTGTGGTGCTGATAATCCATTTGTTTTGGAACTTTTCTTGTCCTAATACTCCAACCCAACTCTATTCTTTCTTTCTATCAGGTATGACGATACTACAAACATTGTGTAGGTTGTTGTTGTAATATAATTATGGGTAGTGGTGCTGTCAAAGTTCTATCTCTGAAACCAACTTGCAGAGATTCTTCTAAAAGTTTTCCTTTGTGAAGAGCACGAAATCTATAAGAATACCTTAAATTTAAATAAAATTCAACAAGTTTATTACTACGTTCTAATCCTGGTTACAACATATGTTGCTATGAAATTACTTTATAAAAACTGGAAAAAAATCATTGATAGTGATTGTTCCCGTTTTTAGAACATGTACACTATTTCAAACTTGTGTTTTCTTTAATACTCATCCATTGACAATGACTGGAGAAGGCGACGCGGGGTAAATTTACCCGACATAAATGATGACATAGTCTTCAGATCGACCCGATCCTCCAACTTCTTATGCATTTTACGAGTTTTTCCTGTACTTCTATTGTGCCAATGTTTTCCCCATTTTTTGTAATACGTCTTTATGCATCTTAACTAAGCATAAGGCGGATGTGAACTCTTTTGACTTATATCATTTTGATGCAAACTTTTGTGTTTAATAAATCCCTTTTAACGAAAAAAATGTGAATTAGAGATGTTAGTATAGACATATAAAACAATAGTCTCTAGAATGTCAAATGTCCTTAGGGAAAGCACATAGGTGGACTAGCAACGCATGAAATATCACCCCATTTCATATACAGACAATCTATTTTTGTATGAGTTCAAGTTAGATACTGTCGGGGATGTGACCCCGGGTACCCCAAAGTGTTGTTTAACCGAGGTACTAAAGGAAGTAAAAGCAGGAAATATAAATGGTAAAAGATAAAGAGACAGGAAGAATAGACAGTCTGGGCCGAATCTGGTGTTAACCGAGTCACTGCACCAGCCCCGGATGGGCCTCTGGCCTCGGGTGAGTAAGCTGATCAAGCTACCAGCCTCGGTGGGCATCTTCTCTAGTCTCGGTAAACTGGACCGAGGTCGCTATACCCCGGCTGGGCCGGCCCATTATCCTGCCTCTGCAGCACCGGGCCACCTCTTCTCCTGCTTCGGCTGGGCTGGGCCACGCTGCCCGAGTCACCCGCGACCGGATCGTCGCTGGAAGAGCGGGATCGCGTTGCCAGCACCTCGGGCGATCCTTCGTGCGATTCACGGACGGACACGCCAGCATCGGCCGGCCAACTTCTCCAGCAAGCAACTCAGATGGGCCAAGATCCGGTTTGAGCCTGCTTTCCCTTGCCCGGCTAAGGCGCACTGTGTCGGTGGACCAAGATCCATTTACCCGGGTCGGGCCGGCGGTTGTAACCCGGATTGGGCCAAGCCTCTCCACAGCTCGGCTGGGCAAGCCTCGGTTGGGCCAGGCCGAGGTAGCCACAGCTCGGCTGGGCAAGGATTACAAACTCGGACAAGACAAGGTCCAGTTAGTTCGAACAGGACAAGATCCAGTTAGCGCAGATGGGCTGTGATCCAGTTAGCTCGGCTCGGTAGTCGCTGGGCTGAGGTTCGGTTATCCCCAGATTAAACCGAGTCAGTTATATCTCGGGTGGGAAGATCGCTACCTCCAGCGCTGCTCCATCACCAACGTCCCCCGGCGCCACTTCACTAACCGGATCATCCCCACCGATGCCGGGACATCCTTATCCGAGTCATCATAAATATCTTCGGGAGAGGATAAGAAGAGGACGTGGAGATTCAGAGACAACGGCTAAAAGACAAAGGCAAGGACGGCATCTCCCAGAGATGCCGGAGACAAGTGCTAGAAGACAAAGGAGTCAACTGTGCTACAGTGCGTGGTGTCTCCTCCTCCACTCATTGTTCCCTGGGTTCCACGTTATAAGGAGCACCAGGGAGGAGACGCGCGACGACGGGAGAGGACGGGCAGCCCCTTGGGCTCTTCTTCTTCCTCTAGCTCACTGGAGCACTTCTTCTTCCTCCAGAGAGAAAAGACCTCTTGGAGGCAAATCTAGCATACAGCTCGAGGAGCACTTGTAGCCCACCGTATACAAAGAGGAGAATACACCGAGTAGGCTAGTGCTGCAGTAGGGGTTTTACCTCCTCACGAGGGCCCCGAAGCAGGGTACATCGTGTGTGCTTTGTGTTCTTGCGGTTCTTGTTCTTGTTCTTGCTTGTTCTTCGTGTTCTTCGTGTGTTCTTCGTGTGCGACTCCATCGCGCAATCCCTCCCCGAAACCACAAGCATCCGTTCGGCCCCAGAATAAGCCACCCCGTGGCATCTGCGTGATTCCCACCACGACAGTTGGCGCCCACCGTGGGGCTGATAGTGGTGCTTGTTGGGTTAATTTCGGATGGGATCTTCATCATCAACGCGGGGACTCAACATCGCCATTGTCCCCGCGCTCTAGCTTGACATCATCGACAGATCCGTGGTGTGAGAAGTGACTCGGGGACTCGACTTCGGCATCGTCCCCGCATGTTGACTCATTTTCGAGTTGGATACAGTGCGAATCCAAGCTGTTCTGGAATCCTGAGATGTTCTGGAATCCGAATCTACTTGGCAATCCGAATCAAGTTTTGGCAAGTTTCGGTAATCCGAATCACGTTTTGGCATGTTCTGGAATCCGAATCAAGTTTTGGCAAGTTTCGGTAATCCGAATCACTTTTTGGCATGTTCTGGAATCCGAATCAAGTTTTGGCATGTTCTGGAATCCGAATCAACCTGGCAATCCAAATCTAGTTTCGGTAATCCGAATCATATCTTGGAAGTCCGAGTCTATTCTGGGTATTCATACTGGCATTAGCGTCTTCCTCGACTTCTTCAACAACCTGGCCTTGTAAGTATCGTTTATATGTCTGCTTTATGCTTCTGCGTAGTCTCAAACAGTACTCGGGACTGCCCCCTCGCTTTTTGTCTAAGTGTTTTACCCCGGACAATATGTCTTGACCCGGGGACTGGATAGCCAGTCTGTTTTACTTTTTCTCCTAGATAATAAAAGTAACTCGGGGACTCGGTTGAAACCGAGTCTAGTTTTTTGTGCATAGTATCTGCTGTTAGATTCGTTCTCTGTCAAGTGCTATAGCTAGTTTGCCTCGGTTAGTATAATTGTTTTTCCCGTCAATTATTCTTCATGATATGTATGTTGGACTAACGTTGTAAGGTGACATCGGTTTTGTTGAGAATGTTCGTTATTGAGGTATCCTGGAAATCCGAAGTATTCCAGAAGTCCGAGGTGTATTGGTAATCCGAATCATATTGAAATTCCGGATCGTATTGAAAATCCGAATCACTTTGGAAATCTGGATTCTGTTGGTAATCCGAATCACTTTGGAAATCTGGATTCTGTTGGTAATCCGAATCACTTTGGAAATCTGGATTCGGTTGGTAATCCGAATCACTTTGGAAATCTGGATTCTGTTGGTAATCCGAATCACTTTGGAAATCTGGATTCTGTTGGTAATCCGAATCACATTGATAATCCGAATCACATTGGAATTCTGGATTCTGTTGGTAATCCGAATCACATTGGTAATCCGAATAAAATTGGAAATCCGAGGTATCCTCGTAATCCGAAGTATCATGGTTATATTGGTCATCTCAAGTTACCCAAGTTATCGAGGCATTATCGGTATTCTCTAGATCGCCGTTTATTTCGGCTTGCCACAGTATCATAGTATCATTCCACATCACAGATCGCCGTTTATTTCGGTTTGCCACAGTACCACGGCATCATTCCACATCACAGATCGCAGTTTATTTCGGTTGGTCGCAATATCATGACATCATTCCATATCCCACATCGCTGTTTATTCTGTTGGCCGGCATATCATGGCATTATTTGCATACCAGATCTTTATTTATGTTTGTTAGCTAGAGGCAACCTTTGAGACGTGTTTTTGCAGGTTATATTTCATTCCAGCAATGGCTGGAGACATCTGTGTCGGTATACGCCCGGAGTGGCTAAAACCGGCATTCGAGATATGCTTATGTCAAACCAGCAGAGGCTGGAGACATTGATGTCGGTAAGCGCCCAAAGTGGCTACCGGATATCCGAGATACCGAGACAGAGGTGATATGCCTAGAAAGGCCGAGATACCGAGACAAGTGTGATACGCCCGAAGTGGCTAAGAACCGAGATATGTGATACGCCAAAGAGACCGAGGTACCGAGACAAGTGTGATACGCCCGAAGTGGCTAAGAACCGAGATATGTGATATGCCCAGAGAGGCCGAGGTACCGAGACATATGAGATACATACTTGCAGGTTTATGTCGGTCCAGCTTACGCTGGCGGCATCCCAATTCGGTAAAAGCCAGGAGGGCTAACCGACGCTGGCGGCATCCCAATTCGGTAAAAGCTAGGAGGGCTAACCGACGCTGGCGACATCCCAATTCGGTAAAAGCCAGGAGGGCTAACCGACGCTGGCGGCATCCCAATTCGGTAAAAGCCAGGAGGGCTAACCGAAGCTGGCGGCATCCCAATTCGGTAAAAGCCAGGAGGGCTAACCGACGCTGGCGGCATCCGAGTTCGGTAAAAGCCAGGAGGGCTAAGAACCGGCATATAATGGTGACCATTCAGGCAACATATTTCCAGTACAAATGATCCATCTCGTTGTTGATTCGGGTGAGCTCGGTCAACCGGATGTCACATTTGGCCTGAAAGGCAAGGCTGTACGGTGCAGGAGGTTTCTGGTACAGTTATTTATTTTTGTAAGTCTGTGCGCGACTCTGCGAGTCCCCCACAGCCTCGGGGACTACTGTCGGGATGTGACCCCGGGTACCCCAAAGTGTTGTTTAACCGAGGTACTAAAGGAAGTAAAAGCAGGAAATATAAATGGTAAAAGATAAAGAGACAGGAAGAATAGACAGTCTGGGCCGAATCTGGTGTTAACCGAGTCACTGCACCAGCCCCGGATGGGCCTCTGGCCTCGGGTGAGTAAGCTGATCAAGCTACCAGCCTCGGTGGGCATCTTCTCTAGTCTCGGTAAACTGGACCGAGGTCGCTATACCCCGGCTGGGCCGGCCCATTATCCTGCCTCTGCAGCACCGGGCCACCTCTTCTCCTGCTTCGGCTGGGCTGGGCCACGCTGCCCGAGTCACCCGCGACCGGATCGTCGCTGGAAGAGCGGGATCGCGTTGCCAGCACCTCGGGCGATCCTTCGTGCGATTCACGGACGGACACGCCAGCATCGGCCGGCCAACTTCTCCAGCAAGCAACTCAGATGGGCCAAGATCCGGTTTGAGCCTGCTTTCCCTTGCCCGGCTAAGGCGCACTGTGTCGGTGGACCAAGATCCATTTACCCGGGTCGGGCCGGCGGTTGTAACCCGGATTGGGCCAAGCCTCTCCACAGCTCGGCTGGGCAAGCCTCGGTTGGGCCAGGCCGAGGTAGCCACAGCTCGGCTGGGCAAGGATTACAAACTCGGACAAGACAAGGTCCAGTTAGTTCGAACAGGACAAGATCCAGTTAGCGCAGATGGGCTGTGATCCAGTTAGCTCGGCTCGGTAGTCGCTGGGCTGAGGTTCGGTTATCCCCAGATTAAACCGAGTCAGTTATATCTCGGGTGGGAAGATCGCTACCTCCAGCGCTGCTCCATCACCAACGTCCCCCGGCGCCACTTCACTAACCGGATCATCCCCACCGATGCCGGGACATCCTTATCCGAGTCATCATAAATATCTTCGGGAGAGGATAAGAAGAGGACGTGGAGATTCAGAGACAACGGCTAAAAGACAAAGGCAAGGACGGCATCTCCCAGAGATGCCGGAGACAAGTGCTAGAAGACAAAGGAGTCAACTGTGCTACAGTGCGTGGTGTCTCCTCCTCCACTCATTGTTCCCTGGGTTCCACGTTATAAGGAGCACCAGGGAGGAGACGCGCGACGACGGGAGAGGACGGGCAGCCCCTTGGGCTCTTCTTCTTCCTCTAGCTCACTGGAGCACTTCTTCTTCCTCCAGAGAGAAAAGACCTCTTGGAGGCAAATCTAGCATACAGCTCGAGGAGCACTTGTAGCCCACCGTATACAAAGAGGAGAATACACCGAGTAGGCTAGTGCTGCAGTAGGGGTTTTACCTCCTCACGAGGGCCCCGAAGCAGGGTACATCGTGTGTGCTTTGTGTTCTTGCGGTTCTTGTTCTTGTTCTTGCTTGTTCTTCGTGTTCTTCGTGTGTTCTTCGTGTGCGACTCCATCGCGCAATCCCTCCCCGAAACCACAAGCATCCGTTCGGCCCCAGAATAAGCCACCCCGTGGCATCTGCGTGATTCCCACCACGACAGATACACCGTCCATACAACAACATCTCCGGACTATTTTACATGCCTTATAATTCTAGAGAATTTTTTTTCTCTTAACTTTGTCCTTCTCACACGCCATAAGAAAATCGAAAGTGGCATCTCTTACACGTGATAGGAAAAACTGAAGATCATATCCTATTTGTTCGACGCCGCCGGATCCCTCTCGTCCTCCCAGCCATGTGGCCAAATGAGAGGCAAGGCGGTTTCATCTGGGCATCAAGCAACTATGGTGAGCAGAGTCAGGGGCACGTCCAAATTTTTTTTAGCCTTACTTACTGTACAAAAAGAAATATGCATCAGGTTAGGCCACTAAGTGTGCATTAGGCATTCCAAAGTGCATCACGGTCACATTTACTCCAGCTCCGCCCCTGAGTAGAGTGGTTTCGTTTCCGGTGAGTGACGGTGTCGTTGGCCTTTTTTGAAGGCCTTTCGCCCTGTTGGACCAAATTGCAATCGAAAATCCTGATGTATGGCCCTTGCTACAGAAGTCAAGGACTGTGCTATAATTTATTTTCCTTGAGGTCCTTGTAAAGTTTGTTGTTTGTCCCTCACTAGATAGATAATGAAGCCTGGACCCTTATCTGTTTTTTATTTTGAGAAAAAAACTGTACCAAATTCCTATAGGAAAGGCCCAAACCAAGACCATTAGAGCGAGTAATAATGGGCCTTGCCCAGCCCACCGCCTTCTTCCCTTGTCTGGCCTAATGGGTTCGTCTTTTCCTCCCAATTAGAGAGAGCAAAGCCCTAAACCCCAACCAAGCAAGCAACGCGAGATCCTCCGACGAAATGGCGGCGCCGCCAGCCACCTCCGCCCTCCGCCGCCTCCTCTGCCACCACCGACTCTTCTCCACCGCGACCGCCGCCTCCCCTTCCCCGTCGGCCACCGCAGCCCCGACCACGGAGTCGGTCCTCTACTCGCTGCGCAACCTCTCCAAGGACCCCTCCCTCGCGCTCGCCTTCTTCCGCCGCGCCGCCGCCCAGGGCCACCCGCTCGGCTCCTCAGCCTACAACCTCATGCTCCGCACCTCGCCTCCCGCCCCCCGCCGCGCAGGCCCACTTCTGGCCCTTCCTCCGCGACATGGACGCCGCCGGCCACTCCGTCGACCAGGGCACCTACCTCGCCGCCCTCGCCCACTTCAAGAAGGCAAACCTCACCTCCGACTACGCCTCCCTCACGCGCACCTCGCCAAGTCCCGCCACTCACCCACCACCGCCGGCAACCCCGTCTCCGCCGCCGCCGACGCCGTCCGCGCTCTCGACGAAGATAGCTCCGCGACGACCTCGACAAGAGGCTGGAGGGCGTCGTCAAGCTGCTGCTGCCGCTCACGGAGACCGCCGTGACCAAGGTGCTGCGGGAGGTGCGGGACCACCCGGCCAAGGCGCTGGCGTTCTTCCGGTGGGCCGGCCGGCAGGAGGGCTACGCCCACGGCTCCGTCGCCTACAACGCCATGGCGCGGGTGCTCGGCCGGGAGGACTCGGTGCGGGACTTCTGGGACCTCGTCGACGAGATGAAGCTCTCCCAACACCACATCGACATCGACACCTACGTCAAGCTGTCCCGGCAGTTCCAGAAGCGCCACATGGTGGCCGACGCCGTCCGGCTCTACGAGCTCATGATGGACGGCCCCTACAAGCCGGCGCAGCACGACGGGCCCGTGCTCCTCCGCCGCATCGCCCTCGCACCGTCGTCCGACCTCGAGCTCGTGAACCGCGTTGTCAGGAAGTTCGAGGCCGTGTACGAGGTCAAGACCAAGGAGGTGTTCGACGGGATCCATAGGGCCCTTACTAGCAACGGCAGGTTCGACGACGCCGTTGAGGTCATGGCAGATATGCGACGCGCCGGCCACCAGCCGGACAACATCACGTATAGCCAGTCGGTTTTTGGGCTATGCAAGGCCGGCAAGTGCGACGAAGCTCGCGAGGTGTTCGATGAAATGGAGGCTGAAGGATGCACGCCCGATCTGAAGACCTGGACCATGCTCATCCAGGGGCATTGTGCGGCTGGGGAGGTGGACAAGGCTCTGCAGTACTTGACTGAGATGATCGAGAAGAACTTGGACGCGGACGCCGATCTGCTGGATGTCATGGTGAAAGGCCTGTGTGACCAGGACAAGGTTGATGCGGCTTACACCTTGTTTGTTGAGATGGTTGACAAGGCCGAGCTCAGCCCCTGGCAACACACTTACAAGCATATCATTAGCGAGTTGCTGAGGGTGAAGAAACTCGAGGAGGCGCTGAAACTTCTAAAATCAATGAAAGCCCGCAAGTTCCCACCTTTTGCAGACCCCTTCCCTCCCAAAATTGCCGAATACGGGACGACTGAAGATGCTAAGGACTTCCTCAAGGTCTTGAAAGGGTCAGCGAATGCCTATCCGGCGTACACTGTCTATCTGCTTGTGTTCAAGTCATTCTTTGCGGAGGGGAGGTATTCAGAAGCTCAAGATTTGTTCTACAAATGCCCTCTCCATATCCGCAAGCATCATGACATCACCAAGCTGTTTGAATCAATGAAAGTCGAGGCTACTTCTTGATTGAAGCACCAGAAACGGCTGGTGAGATTATAGTGAACACCTGCTTCTCCACACTAGCTAGCTGCTGATTAGTAATTTGGTCATAGATTGCTACATGGTATTGATTGTAACACGGATATTTTCGAGTTATCTTTTATCTCCTGTGCTTTTCTCTTCAGTTTTCCTAGTACCTTTCCAGATAGCAGATGCCATTGCCTTTGAAATACAATCCAAATAAACCACCTGAGTGCAAATTTGAAGAATTGTGCAATGAAAATTGTTTTATAGTACTCATTCTCAGTTTCCTGCTAATTTATAGGAACATTGATCACTATAGGAACATATATCATCATTGATCAGCGCGGTGTTGGGCACGAAACCTTGCTTTACTTTTTATGCTTGCACATCGGATGCTTTGGTGGGTTGCTGTTCTGTTATCTTCTATGATAATGGAAATCGAAGCCCCAGGTTGGGTGTTCGCGTGAAAAAAAATTAGCAGGTCAAGACTCTTTAATGGTTTAGTTTATTGTTCCTTTTAGTCAGAACTCACAACAGATATGAGCCTTTGTTTACTGAAGCGTGCTTTTCAGATTCATTTATCAGCATGATTTTTCCGCTATGCTATAAGCTACTATAGCCTAGTAGTAGAGTAGAACTAGAATAAAACTATGTTGAAATTTTTAAGGTGAGATATTGTTGATTACTTGGTTGGCATATTAATCATTCTATCATAGGGGAAGTTTGTGAACAATTGTCCGTCATGGGAGTACAGAGTTTTATTAGTTTGCCCCCTTAAATTCATGGTTCATAGAAAGATCAATATACCGCAGAATGTGTATGCTTTCACATGGTAATATAGTATTACAAACAGAAAGAAGTTGAGCAGAATCATTGTAACAACCTGACATTCATAGGTTAGAATACCATACATCGGTGTTGCAAATAACAGTACAACATATTTACAGCACTTTTATTGATATCGTAAATAAGACCATAGCAATACAACTTAGGGATATCCAGATATCCTCCAAGCAGCTCCCCTTATTTGAAGTTTCATACTGGACAAAGCATGAGGCCATGAACAGATAATACCATCACTTAGGAACCTTGGTGCTTTTAAGAAGCGGGATACATGGTGGTGCTCTTCTGTAGGCCCCAAGACATGTGCTTACGCTTGATGAAGTCTGAAGCCACCGTATCCACATCCTGATTCACGTCGTCTTTCTTGATAACATTGGCATGGTTATCCTGAAACTTGACACGCTTTTGGTGGGCTTGGAGCTGGGTTGTTCCTACTGCTGCTTCTTTCTTCATAGCACTGGTATGGTGGTTCTCCTGAAAATTGGCATTGTTTTGGTGGGCATGGAAATAGAGTAGGCGAGTGTGAGACATTGGTCCGTGGCTCCTTGCTTAGCGGTACGAGGAAATGCTGGAAGGGTAGGAATTGGGTTGTAGCGGTGATGTGTTCTTCTCCTCTTTTATAGGACAATAAGGATGCTTATTCTGGGCAAGTGGGCATTGCATTCTCCACTTTTGACAAATTTGAGCGAATCTTCTGTGTTCTTTTTTTGCTTCTTCGTTCAAACTTGTTAGGCGTTGAATGACTCCACCGTTATCTTGTAAGTATTCTGGCTAGCTAGGGTTCTTACTTATCATGGACGTAAGGTTAGTCCCTTTTCCAGTTTCTCGTTCTCTTCTTTTTTAATACGAAGCATTGGGTTATTTTGACACAAGCAATCTTTATTATATGCTGGCATGATAACATCACCTATATATTTACCACGTTTGGTTAATGGTGAATAACAAGACACTCTGGCCTGGTGTATAGATGCTGATACTATTACATTATATATATGTGTACGATGTTTCCTCTCAGCGAAAAGCTATCGTCGTGCCTTTCCTTTGCATAGGATTCTCAACCTATCATCTTTTCCATTTCTCGAAAAGAACTTGATGCCTTTCCTGTTTCTCAGTCTACTTTTCACAAGCCTGAATAATAAATATCGTGCGACCGCTTGCAAAGGGACCCAACTAACGGCTGCTTCCGTTCATTTATCTGCAGGGTTTGCTTGGTGAGACGGATCTGCCGCACAACCAAAAGAAAACCATGTGGAAGACTATGGCTGATTTCTCGACATAGTTTGGCGTTCTGCGGGTAAGTCGGGCGCACTGATTTCTCGACGGAGTTTGGCGCGTTGGAGAGATTGGTAACAGAAAGTAAAATGATAGATATGTAGATATGCTCCTCGGAAGATGCCGAAGCCATCCTATGTGCTAACATTATCCGTGGAATGTTTATCACATGGGCATCTTGATACTTTTATATATCCTTTATACGACCGAAATGTATCACTTTAGATTCTAGAAAACAACTGGAACACTTGTCTTATTTGTTCCGCAACTTCAGTTAGGAACAGTTCAAAGTTCAGATTTTTGTGCTGGTATAATGATACCGTCTTTCTAGAATCTCAGAACCTAACGATAGTGCACATCATTTTGTTTCCTGTTATTTTTTTTGCCTGGCACACTTGATGGTATGTTTTACATGCAAGGTGCTTGTGTTTTTGTCTATTATATGTGTGCCACTGGTGTTGGATATTGATAAACTGTATCAGTTTTGTTGCAAAAAAACTGGAGTCTACTGCGCCACTGGTGATTGGATATTGATATAAACTGTATCAGTTTTGTTACCACAAAAACTGGAGTCTACTGTGCCATTGGTGATTTCTTTTGCTCTCTTTTGGGCAGATCGTTTGAAATCATTTTTTTTCTCTCACCGAAAACTGCAAGTGTGCATCACATTACGTCATTATTGTGGGTGAGACGCACTGGACGATCTATTCGTTCAATCGGTCGGATGATTGGAATCGATTTTTTCTTGGTCGATCATCGCTATGGGGATGCATGTGAAGAAGGTAGGACAGCCATACAAGAGGTAAGAGACATCATGGTCGGTGGTGGATGGAACAATTGCAGCTTGGTTTCCTGGCGGCTAAATATAAAATCTGCATAATCCTGCACTTTTATTTTGAAAAGGGTCTTCATAGTCTGGCACATGTTCTTATTCTGATTTAAATTTTAAGAAGTTATACTCGTTTCAAAAAAAAAAAAAATTTAAGAAGTTATGAGAATAGATAATTCGAAAACATGAAAGAAGAAACAAAATAAATTATAACTGATGAATCTTTACGAGGAAGAAGACACAGAACACTAAGGAATACTTGAATAGCCTCAAATGATCAATATCCAGACGTGGAAACTCTTTATGCCGATAGAGCCCACAATGTTTAGGATTCACCTATATCCATCCAAAGCTGAAACCAAAACAGTGCTAGAGAAAGCCTGAAAAATGTCACCTAGTAGCTGCACGGAGCCGCGAAGCCAAGAACTCCGGCCAATCCATGTCGAAGAGCACGGTATTTTCACGGCTGAGGAGGCGATTGCATGGCCATTTGGTCACCTCCTCCATATCCCCGTCATTACATCAGAAACGTAGACACACCCAAGGCTGTCAATGAGGAGCATGGTGCCATTATTCTCTCCCAAGCACCTGTATAACCCACGAGTCCATCCCGTGTGCCAGAGAATCGAAGTGTGGTCGTCTGACGTCCAGATATGTAGCCGTCGACCATCCTTTTCTAGGCAGAGCAACGCGAGCCCGCCGGCCTGTGAGTCGACCGTAAGGTATGGTTCGTCGTAAGTATGGTCATCTAGATCTAAGCTTAGCATGTTCGAAAAGGAGACTACTTGGCTGGTGTCGATGGTCACACCAAGGGTGTAGCTTCCTCTGGACACACAGCGGAAGAGCCAGTGCGCGGTGCCGCCGCACACCACGGCGTTGGGCTGCTTGAGCGTTGCACGGACACGAGTGTCCAGACTGCCGGAGTGGGAGTGCCATCCTGCTGCCGACTCGCCGGACGAAGACGAGAAGGTGTGGATAACGTAGTCCATCTGCTTGTTTCGGAGGGTAACGATTATCACCTTGAAGAAGGTAGACTGCTCCTGCCGTCCATGGATGTTGTCCTCGGCCGTGAGCACGGCATATCCAGTCATGTCGTAGAAGCCATTGATTCCTGGAGAAGACACCAGAGGTGGGAGCTCACGGAACGTGCCGGCGAGAGGGTTGCACACGGCGAGAAGGATCGGGGCATCGACGCCGTGGTGGTTGAGCCGCAGGAGAAGAAGGCCGTGGCGGGAGGCGAGCGGCAGCGCGTAGTCAAATACGCTGGCCGCAACCCCAGGGAGGAAGGATCTGAGCGCGCCGTGACGAGGCCCCAACGGCGCCGGGGTGAACCACGGCGTGGGGAGCCTTCCACTGGGCCGTTGCTGAGCAAAGAAGCCAGCGAGCACGCGGCCGGGGGCGACGGAGCGGTCGGCGACGATGCGGCTCCACCTCTTGCATGCCATGGCGCTGCGGAAGAGGGTGGCCGCGTCCCTGACGCGTGCGAGGATCTCAAGGATCACATCGTCCGGAAGAGACGCTGGCGTCGCCTCCATGTTTCTTCACCGATCTGTGCGCACGCGATTACAAGGATTGATTGGGTATCTGGAAGTACTAGTAATGATGATCTTGATTGATTTCCTTTTCTTTCCAGGTTTCTTTCCTTGTTTTGGCCGGGTCGGAGGTTTCTTTCCTAGTTTGCATGTATTTATGCATTAGTATTGAGGTACATACATTAGATAGTAACTTATTTTGTTTTTTAGATAAATTAAATTTGTTTGGTTGAATCTGAATCGTATCTAAAGGAGGCAGCTGCAGCTCTTCTTCGCGAGATCCTTTTTTGCCGGAGAAACAAAAGAAAATATGGTTCCATCTTGCGGCCGGCGGTGGCATGAGTCTGCTCTGTACACGATTTTTTTTTCTTGATACACTAATAGGGTTCCACACCATGTATGTACGAGTTCCCTAATTAAACCCAAACCAAAAAAGGTCTATCTATCTAGGGCTCAATCGGAATGAGAATTAGCTTAGTTCTCATTCACATGACGTCATCAATCCCAGTTGCAAGTCAAGTTGCAACTCATGATTAGCACGAATCACGAAGCAAATCAAACGGTCCAGAGCAGTTGCAAGTCCACTTACAACTCAGTCGAATGGGAATTAGCTTAATTCTCATTCACATGACGTCATCAAATCCCAGTTGCAAGCACGAATCACGAAGCAAATCAAGTGGTCCGAAGAAGTTGCAAGTCCACTGGCCGTCATACGAATGAGAACTAAGCTAATTCTCATTCGATTGAGAATTAGCAAAACCGAACCAAAAAATGATCTGACACGCTCGTACGTTCCGTAACCGGCCACGCCCCCGCGGGAGATAGATATACTCATGGCCGATGACGGCGGCATCGTCGCGACGGCGGAGGCCGACGAGAAGAGCGAGTTCAAGACTTTGTGCTCCATGGCGTGCATAACCTAGGGGATCTTCGCTGTGACCATCGTCCCGGTGGTCCTCTTCCGCCGCTGCTCCATCAATGCGAGCATCACCGTCCAAGCCCTGGCTAGTGGCTACCGTCGGCCTCATCTTGGGGATTCTCGGCCTAGCCATTGGTATCATCAGCTGCATCCTAGACGTCCAAATGTTCCTGCATGGGAATTCACAGGGCAAGCGCCAAGACTAATAAGTATAGATTTAGCTATGCATGCATGAACGAGTTTGGCTAACCGATGTAGCTACTCACGTGCACTCACGTAGTCGTCTGCGATGCCTTTGTTGGACTATATGTGTTCATTCCGTGAATACATATATGTCTTCATATTCACTACTCTTATGCGTGAGTCTTGGCTTTAGTTTTTCTTTCTGACAATAATAAGTACCACTTTATTCATTCATAATAAGCGCTATCAATTTTCTTTTAGCAAAAGAAGAAAAGCCTAACATCTTACAGGATGGAACCAAGAAATTGATGGATATTTTATTCATCTATCACGTCACACCACTATGAATTTGTTGCTAATTAAAAGAGAATCTCCAGAAGCCTGATCTGGGTAATGTGTCATGGGCACTCAACAATAGCATCCTCATAGATAACGAGAAATCCCCAAGGTCAGTGTACCGGCATCCATTGTCCCGGTTTCAGTGTGTGCGACATGAGGCATAATCTTATTGCTATGTACTACTTTCTTACAATGTATAAGTACATTTTTATTTGAAGACAGTTTACCTCGATGGTTTTAGTGTACATCCAATCTGAAGTAGTGTTATTTGATCTCAAACTGTCTAAACCAGCTTACAGTGCACAAAATCAGAGTTAACTTCTTGTGCATGGGGTATCAGTGAGGAATGTATTTTTAATGATGTAACCGTGATAATTTCGTGAAAAAATGATGTAACAGTGATAAGTAATCACTAAAGACGTATCTGTGCTGCAAAAAGTTATTTCCGGTTCATATAAACTTTTAGATAACATCATCATTATTTTCAGTACACAAAATGCACATAACGACATGATCGATTTCTCATTGGAGCCAGTATACAACCCAACATGCTTATACCTCATTGCAAGAAAAGGAGAAATACGGGGAACCTAGCAATATTATTATTTCTTTTTAAGCCAATATACAACCAACACGGCTACCCAACTTTTAATGTATTTTCGTATGGATAAAAATAAGTCATAACAAAGCTAGGTAGCGAGTGCTCTGCCCGCCTCTACACCTATGTCATTTCGCATCCCCACAGCCGCTGCGACGTCTTTGCCTGGCGCCTTTTCCACGACGTCTCCTTCTCGTCCTTGGAGCCACCTCACCGCTAGGAGATGAGAGGGGAAGCATGGAGTCCCTAACGAAAATAGAATTTAAATGCATGAGCAAGCTAAATGACCAACAGTGCTGTGACACCATGAGTCCATGAGTAGTAAAATCAACACTTAACCAACCCTAGCTTACTCGCAATTCAGTGATTCTGCAAACAAAAAACAAGAAACATGTACATCCGAATGTCTAGCTAATTCTGCAGTCCCGTGGCACACAATGGCGTCGCTTTGACAGAAAGACCCAGAACATCGGGCTACCACAGGACCGTCAAAGTCCTGATCCGTACGGGTACTCCAACTTGCTTCGTCAGACGAGAATGTGTGCAGATCAAACTTTAAACTTAGGTCACTATGGTCGGAGCGGGCAATTATTACCACTTTGAGGAATGAGGAGTTGCTCGGCTGCTCGTCTTCGCCGGAGCGACAGTCCATGTCGGTTAGAAGGGCACAGCCATTGTGCTCGTAAGCATTGGCGCAGAAGGAGAAGCATCTAAGAGGAGGGAGAAGCTTCCAGGTGCCGACGTACGAGCAGGTTGCACACGGCCAGATGGATGATCCACCGTTCCTCTTGCGGTCGACGCGGTGGGATGAGGCGCACGAGGAGATGGCCGCAGCGCGAGACGAGCGGCACCGCGCGGTACAATCGGTGTGTGGAGCCACGCAACAAGGACTTGAGGGAACGACGCCCACGTCCCAACGGCGACTGAGGCGTCGGGACGAGCAGTTTGGGCCCCTGATTACGAAGTTGTTTCTTGATGAAGAAGCCGACAAAGGATTCCTCCGGCCAGCAGCGGCGCAGGAAGGAGTGGTCGACGATAAGGCCGCACCATCTCTTGCAGGCCGTCGCGCAGCGGAAGAGCGTGGCCGCGTCGACCTTCAGGCGGGCGAAGATCTCAAGGAGGATGTCGTCGGGGAGGGAGACCGCCATGGCCGCCGTTGCTCGACGTGCTGTGTAGCCAGTGGCGGACCCAGGATTTGGGTGTGACCGGGGCTAATTTCCAATGCACAATAATAACGGGAAAAATAATGAAAAAATATAACATATTGTATTACCCAAAGTTCACTATAAACGCATAGACGACTTGTTTTGATCTGAAACAGCTCAATGTTGAACCAAACGACAATCAAAAAAACTAAACAGTTATACTATCATATAATTGCCCTGATCATGGCTATCAATTGCTCAATAATCAGCAACAATTGTTTCTGAACCGCAACAATGTCTTCTAGATTTAGCTAAACGAAGTGTTGGGATTGTTGCTGCTGGCTGCTGGGTAGGTGACTGCTGATATTATTAGCTCCATCTAGTACAATAATTTTCCCACTTCCATCGACATTTGTTTCGGCTTTTTGAGCCACAAGAGTTTGACTCAAATTGATGACATGGGTTTTGATGAATAAGTTTTCGGCCTCCCTAACCCCTTCATTTATATGTGTATAATCAAATATTCAAATTGAATAAAATTAATTTATCCCCATGAAGTTAAACCTAAATAGAGAATTATAGCAGCTCAATCACTTATATCAAACAGTGCTGGAAACTACAATTACCTATGGCTACGGAGCATGTAGCGTCCAAGAGGTTGTTCGCCGGCCAGTTCAAGGCTTTGGGCGGCGAAAAGAGGCAAAGCGCTAGCGCCGATCTGGAGATGCGGAGGCTGCCAGCACCAGCGCTTCGGCGTGGTTCACGTTATGCAAGGTCGGGATCTTGAATGGCGGCGCGGTGGCAAGGTCGAGGCGAGAGCGTCTTCTTCGGCGGCGGCGGCGGGGTTCGATCAAATTTGCAGGCGTTGTTTTGGTCAAGACCAACGAACAGGATCAGTTTAATTCTATTTAGCAGAATACACGGACGATGTTTCTTTGAGGACACGAACTTACGGCCGCGTGAGGGATCGTGGCACGCTGTTTGGTGGGCTTGAAAGGTAGCCCTGGTAAGTCTGGCCCAATGACACGGGCTGACCTGCCTGAGGTCGGGAATTTCAGCAAAATTGGTAAGAGGTGTACCTGTACTACACAGGCCAAGACCCGGGCTGTAGCCCGGGCTGCCCGGGGCCCAGGTCCGCCCCTGTGTGTAGCTGCTGGTGGCTTCCGTCCAAATTAATACAGTCTTGCGATTGCCATATATCTTGTTTTTGAGGTTGTCGACTCGATCTCCAATCCGTACGGTACCGTTTCCCTTTCCACTTCTGATTTTGCTCCATTGATATATGTAAGCGACCGGCCAGGACTCTTGGCTGGATATGTACAGCTAGCGGGGACATCAAATGCTATTATCAGCCTTGCAACATACTCTTTTGACGAGCTTTGCAACATATATTTGAGTACAAGATTGGAGTAAAAGGCAAGTCGTACTAGATTGGAGTACAAGGCAAGTCGTACTAGGTTAGAATATTCTAATACCTACACGTATTATACTTCTAACATCCCCCTCAGTCGTAGCGGGAGTGAAACGAACGATTGCGACTGGATTTAGTCTTGCGCTTTCGTCGTCTTCTCCCCTCCGTCATCATCAGCTGCGTCTTTGATGGTCTCTCCTCTCTTCCCTCCCGCAGTCACAGCGGGAGTGTCATGAACGCAAGTGACGACGCAGACGCTGTTGACTGGAGTTGTTGCTGATGTGTTGCTGTAGACGTTGTCGTGGATGTCGGTGTCAAGGTAGCCGATCATGATATTGCCATGGTCGAAGTGTTGTGGTCGATGTAGTACTCGTCGTGGTCGTTGTAGCCGCAATGCCGGAGGCGCAAAAAATTGCGCGGTGTATATGACGGGGATGCAAGTTGTGGTTTTGTATGACGTTTTGCACCTTGAGAGGTACCGTCGGGGCGTCTTATGTCGTAGGTGAGTCCGCCAGTTTTGCCAACACTGGAGGAAACCCACCGAGCACAGAACGGTTTTGCCAGAACCGTGTGTGCGATCATAGGGGCTTTCACAATTGTGATGCCAGAGTTTTTGTATGTAGTCTTAGCCGTCGAACACGGTCGATGCCGTCATCGGTGTCATGTGGCGCCTTGCAGTAGTACTGTCAGAGGGCGCGTGTCCATCCTTGTGGACGATGTAGCGGCGGCGGCGGTGGTGTGTTGACGAGGTTTGTCGATGAAGACCACGTTGATGCATGTAGACCTTGGCGATGATGTGTCGGCGATATAGCAGCAGGCGTGATGTAGTACGTCACTTGGAGGCGTCCCTCGCGGTGAGGGAGGTGTAGATGCCGTGCTGTCGGAGAGGGCGATGAAGTCCACACCGGCCTGCGTGTGGTTGACGTCGCTTCTGGTAGATGTCGTAGCTTGGCGTAGTCGTACAACTTGCTTGGTGTAGTCCGGCTCGATGAAGATCGCAGAGGTGTACTGGCGCATGCATGAGATCGCTTGAGTCCTCGCCATGGAGTCGGTCAACAGCGAGAGGGCGGGCATGTGTCCTAGTCATGGCGCGCACGTAGCAGAGGCTGATCGATCCGCTACACACCAATAAGCATGACGTATACATGCATGTACGTTCTGCATGCATGGAGCCATGGATCTTGGTGTGCCTCGTCTCGTTGGTGCAGGCAACTAGCATGCGTATATGCTTGGCCCTGTTGGTTCTGCCCGCATGCAGCTGTGGTGGAGGCAGCTTCAGCCGGGGGCACGCGTGATGACTCCGGCAGCAGATCTGCAGATTGGCGCCTGGGCTTTGCCCTCCCGCGATGCCATGTTGATGACGCTGCTGGGCTCCTGCTCACGCGTGCGCGCGGATGGTTGTCGCCGGTCGTTGTCGATGTTGTAGTCGCGCCGCGCCGCCGTGTATATATGGATCTGCACTTGACGTTCACCGGATAGTAGAGGATGTTGATAGATCGATTTACGGCTTTATTGGCTAATTCGGATCTAATTGGGAATTAATTTCGAAAAACTGATCTAATCTACGAACTGAAAACTGAATCTAAGAATCGATCTGATCTTTGATCAAAACCAGGTGCCACGCCCCCGAGGAGAGGAGATTAATCTCCCCGGGGGCGGCGCGCTGCGGAAGTGTTTAGAACTCTAAGATCGGCGTCGTGAGATTAACCGCTCTGATACCATGTAGAAATTGTAGAAGCCCTAATATTTGTTGTTGTATTAATTGCTTGGACCCTCGTGTAGTTTATATAGAGGTACAAAGGGGTAGAGGATTGGAGTACAAGGCAAGTCGTACTAGGTTTAAACCGAGTCTATCTCTAGCTCTAGAATATTCTAATCCCTACACGTATTATACTTCTAACAATCACTCCTTCAGGGTCGACACCCATGGACCAAAGCATGACCTGCTGTCGTGCCTAAATTGTTTTTGAACTATTTCGGAAAGGACTATGGACATTCATTATATGTCAAAAAATAAGATTCTTCCTGAGTTTTGCTACAAACAAAACATTATATTTTTTGATCTCTTCATTAACCATGGACATTCATTAACCGTGTGCCACCCAGGTGAATTTTTGGTCTCTTTTGCGCATATGCTTGCAGTCATATTTTTGGGGGAAAAGACTTGCAAGTCTACATCACGTTTCCATTAGAAAATCTAAAAGAATATACCCCCTCCGATCCATATTAATTCCCAGGGGTACTAAATTGGAGGGAGTAGTATAATTCAAATGGGCATGAGAAAAAAACAAGAAGGAAGTTCTTGCCCCCATCACCATTGATGGCGGCACTCCCAGCGAAATGGAGGATCTTATTCCCACCTTTCAGATCATGCACTATATTTATCACGAGACCAATGTTCCTCATGTGAGATATTGGGATCAAGTGCATGGTTATGCTTTTGATCTCATGAGGAAGTCGATTTGACAAGAAGCGCTCTAAACAGAAGCTTGATGTCATGGATCTCATATATCATGATCAGATGTGTATGTGTGTCGGGGGGGGGGGGGGGGGGGGGGGGGGGGGGGGGGGGGGGGGGGGGGTGGACAGGTTTTGGGAAGACCTGGTGGTGTTCTCGCCTATCGACGTCGACCAGTCTTGATCTTGCTAGAATGGAGAGGACCATAGTCAAAACAGAGGATGAGCACTTAAATTCACTGTCACAGGGATTCGGTACCGCAAGCACGTCACACTCTACTCTTAGTGTTTCAGTCATCAACCAAGTCGTATAGTCGACAGGAAAAAGAGCGAAAACACCGTTCCATACGCGATATAGTCTAGATAATAACTCTTCTGCGTCCACACAATGGGTGCCTGTCTAGCTAGATGCTCGTGAGATCATCATTACATATAAGTGATATTGACGTGACTGTCTGGTTTGGGTGGAGACCCGTCTACCACGAAGATAATTGCGGTTAAAAGGGCTGGCCTTCGATCTGGCGAGTTACTCCTTAGGCTTGGTCAAACTGGAATCACACGCAACGATCTTCACCCTGCGGATATTCTGTGAAAACTCCTCGTTCTTGAACGTCACGCCTCTCAGGTCGAAAGTCCAGACGTTGTCGCAGTAGTTGTATGTGCGCAGATTGCCCTGCCAAAGAAAAGAACAAAACCAATAGTCAACTAATGGATGCATGAAAAGATGATTATAGGTTGCAATAAGGACGGCAGATTTGCTGGTAGGTAAAATGCATAGTAAAAAAACGTGGTAAACACAAAACAAGCAGCTGAAGCACAGGAGGAAGTTCTGGTAGAGGGCGATATATTCTGAATGTTGACTGAATTACGAGGGAGAACTGTTTCGAAATATTGAGTGCGTGAGTCAGGTTAGCAAAAACTAATAATTATCCATATATAAGTTAGGAACATATATAACAGGCAGTCCACATCCTTGCATGCCGATCATGTTGCAGGAACTTTACATTTGAACTAGTAAAATTAACATCACTTAATGTATGGTTACTGCAGTTCAAAAAATTCAGGGAAAGGAAACCTGAAGTCACTTAATTTGCAGAGATCCGCTCCTAAAATAACTTGGCAAGTAATTTAGTTCGTAAGCAGATATGTTGTAATCAATCATCATAGCATCAGATAGAAGACAAGGAACAAGCGGTAGCAGTGTACAACAACTCAATTGGCATCAGAGCCCACTGAACTGACAAGAATGCAGTTCAGCATTCCCTTGAAACCTCTAGGGCTAACCAAACCATTAGTAAAAGCAACGTGAGAAAGCGGCATATGTTGCTGCCATTGCCAACCAGAGATCGATAACAGAACAAGGGAATGTATCTCAGCATTCCCTTGAAACCTCCAGATCGAGTTTATCAAACCATCAGTAGCAACAGTATAAGAGATACGCCACGCGGAAATTAAGAAAGAGAGATGTGTGTGGTGGTACCTTGAAGAAGGCCCTGCTCGTCAGCTGTTGCTCCAGCGTGGCGCTCATGGACTAGAACAACAAGAACACCATGCATGCACTCCAGGTCAAAACATGAAGTGTCCCGGAGTGTTTATAGCCCGCGTCAGTTAGAAGGCAGGCGGAAGGAACTCACCTCGTCGAACTGCAGGAGGACGCGCATGGCGAGGCCAGGGTCGATCCTGCCGTCGGAGACCATCTCGTCCAGCGCCTCAGTGAGCCCCATGCCCATGACGGATTGCGGTAGATCTCCAAGGCCACCATCCCTAAACCCTGCTCCCTGATCATTGACAAAACAAGGAACCATAATTTCAGACGCAACGCAAGCACACGGATCTTCCCCAATAGGTTGTGAACTCGCGACACAAATTAGATAACGAAATTGTTTTCGTCAAGCAACTCAACTCCCTGACTCCTGAATCCTCTGCGACATGCATAAGCGCCCCAAACACACACACGGATTTCGCCACAAACCAGAGACCCAAATTTCTCCGTCAAGCAACTTAACCCCGTTCGGCTCATCGAATCAGTATATAACTCAAAGGAAATAAAACACCCCGCTGAAAACCAATGACGCGCAGCGCGGGGAGGCAGACTCTTACCGCGCCGGCGGTGATCTGGGACGGCGGTGCTGGGGATGGAGCAAGAAGAGCCGAGAGAGGAATTCCAAATCTGGTTGGTTATATACGGACGGGCCGGGGCGGAGAAGGGACCGTATTTATATAGGCGGTCGTGGAGTGCCGCTCGCTGCTCTCCTTGATGGCCCAAATCGAACCGGTCTCCCCGTTTGGCCCCCTAGCTAGGCGGCTGGTACACATGATTTAGGACAACTTTCCCTAAACAAAATATGATTTAGGTCAACTTTCCCTAAAAAACCTGATTTAGGGAAACTCCAACTCGCACCCCATTTTGGTTCGGTTGATGGGCAGGGCCCAATAGGGCGCCACAAACGGATCACAGGGCGCCGACACGTCTGCCATGGTTCGGAGCCCAATTTTGGGATGGGAATGTGGCTGGAAATGTACCCCCTCCCCACTTCCCACTGATCCAAACCCTATCTACGTCGCACCTATCTAGCTCATGCCGAATCACTAGCATCTCCCTCCCCATCTCTGACAATGGTGGAAGGAAGGTCGCAAAGACCACAAGCCTAGTCGTCCTCCGGCGGCCACCGCACAGGTTTGGCCGAACTGCACTGCTACAAGCTTGGGCGCAGGTGTCCACGGAGATTGGCCAAATGATTGTGACCTTGCAGGTTTCGGGGCTAGCGCACCGCCGTGAGATAAGGCGACACAACACCTTTCTGCTGCTGGATCTATGTGAGGACCCAGCCTACGCCTTCAAGTACGACCTCTAGGACGCAGGTTCAAGGCGGAGCACGATGAGTCCTAGAGTAAGGGAGGAGAAAAGGAGCCGATTTCTCAGCGTACTGGGGCGTGGTGGCGTCCATGCCTACACCCGAGGAGGAGGATATGGACGACGGGTTCGAGCTCAAGGAGCTCACGATGTGGCATGGGCATTTTTTGAGTTGTCCCTAGCAGCCAATAAGTTGGCTGCCCGCGCCACTCACTGGCCGCTCCGCAGGTGGTCGCCGTGGAGCACACGCAAGGTGGCGCGAGCATGGTCACCGGCCCATGCGGTGCCACCAGCTGGCTGCATGGTCACCTCCGTCGTGGCCACACGTTGTCATCAATATCAAGGACGATGACGACTAGGCCACCCACGGCGGATTTATGTTTTTACTGATAATTAACATTCTAGTCCAGTTTTTTGAAATGGGATTGTCGTTGGAATTACTAACCACCCCAAAGGATCACATGCGGACATGGGCTTCTGACCTGTCTACGGGGACCAAACCAGACACTTTTCGTGTCCAGTTTCTATTGTCCCGTTGAAGATGCCCTTATCTCTTGACACGCATTTTGTGGGTGGGCCTCACGCATCATTTTTCTCTATTATCTCATTTTCTTCTGAGAAATGCAATCTCTCATGTAACTTGGCACCCTAGCACTATCATAGCCGTTCAAATACCGGAGACCCACAGAGAACTTTACATACTAACCCTCCCCCTCCGCGCAATCATTTTACAGAACACACCTTAGTTTTTCAGGCCATACGTTTCCTATTTGTTTCACCATTTTTGACATCACTACAATGAACTTGCTGCCCTGACAGGAACCTCTAGTACCGGCTCGTATCACAGACCGGTACTAGAGGTCCCCTACGAAACTCTGAATTCTGCATTTAATTTGAATAATTTATATCTATAAATTCGTAACTCGAAATATGACAAATAATATATCTTAATTTTGCAATTCCGAACAATTATTTGAGTAAACAAAAATAAAAAAGTAATACTAATCTTGCATTCAAATAATATTGAATTTAAATAATAATAAACTTTTTCGCCTTTTGCGTTTAATTTGAATAATTTATATCTATAAATTTGTAACTCGAAATATGACAAATAATATGTCTTTATTTTGTAAATCCGAACAATTATATGAGTAAACAAAAATAAATAAGTAATACTAATCTTGCATTCAAATAATATTGAATTTAAATAATAATAAACTTTTGGCATCACAATGCCTTGCACATATATCATACTTACACAGGGACATAATTAATAGATCATAATAGTTCAGATAACCATTACAGAAAGTACTGAATATACCCATATATATGAAACTGCAAACACTACTCTGTTCTAGATGAGGAGACCCTCAAGCACTACATAATATTAGAGATAAAGTGTTTGCCATTGCAAACACTAGTACTAATTAATCGTCCTCCGGATCAGAATACCCCCAAACAGACCGATGGGGCACTGGTGGCGGTACGAGGTGACGCTGCCCATAGTTGACGATTCTAATCTTGCGGTACACCTCGTATGCAACGTACGCATCTCTTACTGCATACTCAATGTTGCAAGCGTCAAGTGGGGTCTTCGCCCAAAAATCGTGCTGCTCCTTGGGGAATCCTGTCTTCATCTCAGCGTAGTCGTCCTCCTCGATCACGGCGACTGCCATATCAGCCATTCCAGTCTTGTCACGGTCAAGCCTGAAAATGCGCTGGAGATCAATGTGGCAGGCAGATGGTATCTCAAGACCCCAGGTGCGTCTCATCTTGATCTTGTCATTCGTTATATCAACGCTAGCAAAATATATGCCGCTGCGAAGAAAATCCATGAGTACTGGACATTGCTTGTCACTACTGCAACAACAAAATAGAACACATGTTAAATACTGCTGCAACAAAGTATAATTTAGAACAACAAGTATAATAAGAATAACAACAAGTATAATTTTAGATCAAGTATAATAAGAATTAATCATAACAACAAGTATAATAAGAATCATATATAACAATTATAATTTAGAACAAGTATAATAATTAAGAATCATAACTAGCATATTTCGGCACAAGTATATATAATTTTTCCTTCATTTCCTTTGAATCAACAAGTATAATAAGAATTAATCATAACAAGTATATATTAAGAATAATAACAAGTACAATTTTAGATCAAGTATAATAAGAATTAATCATAACAACAAGTATAATAAGAATCATATATAACAATTATAATTTAGAACAAGTATAATAATTAAGAATCATAACAAGCATATTTCGGCACAAGTATATATAATTTTCCTTCATTTCCTATGAATCAAAAGATATGTTTTCTCCCACGACGATATGGCCAATATGCAACTTTCATTTTCGGCACAAGTATATTTCGGCACAATATATATAATTATTTCACTACAATCAAAGAGGAATTGCTATCCTATGCAATTTTCCTATCCCTATGAATCAACAAACAAAATAAGCCCCAATTTAAAACTAAGACAAGTTTTTATATTACATTGCCCACTGGAAGACCATGACATGTTTCTTGAAACAAAGTTGGATGACGGCAACATCTCTTTGATCGGCCGTGTACTCGAGATCAAGGCCCATGAACTTGTCTTGCTCCCGACCTTCGTCAAGCCAATACTTGAAATCGGAAAGAAAACCTGGCACCTTAGCGCTGTCGTTCGTGTACACGACATTGAGATAGGTGCTGCCATGTGCACGCACCTGCCCGTAGCGAGTGATCGGTGGTGCAGGATTCATGGTGGAGAGGGGATCGGATGGGGATGGAAGAAGAAGAAGAGAGGGAGAGGGAGAGGAAGAGGAAGAGAAATGCCGCGGTTACTGTAGCAATCGCGGTTCCTGTGCATTTTGATCGCTTGGGCTGTGCGCGGGAGGCAAACCGTTTGGACCTTTAGTCCCGGGCGGTATTACGAGCCGGGACAAGAGGTGCTGGCGCCAGGCGAACAGTTGCCACCACCCCTCTAGTCCCGGTTCGTAATACCGTCCGGGACTAAAGGTCCCTTACGAGCCGGGACGAGTCCATTGCGGCCCGAACCGGGACTAGTCTCCCCTTCTAGTCCGGGCTCGTGGCTGCACCGGTACTAGAGCTCAATTTGGCTCTGGACCAAAGGTCATGTTTCCACTAGTGTCAATGTCTGATTCATCATATTCGTGTTTCAATGTATCATATAGAAATACAGAACAAAGAGAGAAAATCTATGGGAAGGATCCGTGGGCTAGTAAGTCAATCTATGATATCTAAACTAGGGCAAGAAACAAGTAAACCTAGCCAATATATCTCCAAGTGCACAGTACGTACGTGTGAAGACTTGATGGACTCACATGTTGCATCAACCATTTTTGACATCCAATGTAGACGATATGGGCTGATAGAAAATGAAAACATAGCTAGCACATCTACACCGACATACTAGCATCTTAGACGGATTTACAATTTCTCATTTTGATATGTAATTCGTCTTTTATCTTTTGCTTACAGACTTGTGTGTTGGAGAACTGGTGGTTGTGTGCATCTTAGCTATGCAGAGGCCGGGTGTAATGCTTAAACCTTTAAAAGCCCTTTATCTAAAAAAAATCTACACCGACATGTATTAATCATCAAACGAAATACCTGTCAAGTTTCATGCGCTAACCACTATTTTATAAGACCGATCTCATAGAAAGGGCTAGCACACTCCACATATACTGTAACAATACCAATAGAGAAAAGATCACACAAGCATTGGTCGACGGTATGACCAACTACAAAACACCATGAGGCGCCTGACAGTAAGATCGTGTAAGCATTGATCACCTAAGCATGTTGTAATCGTATATTCATTAAGATAACATTAGGACGCAACATTAAAGGCAATGTGAATCTGGAATTTGGAGGAAAAAAAGATTTAGCTAGGGCTGGCCACATACTCTACTGCTGCAAAGGCCGATTCTGCCAACGATGCCATCTGTCGCATTTAGCACGACCGTGCAATTTCCTGAAGAAGGATGGTATACATATAACACTGGAGTTAACCCGTACATACAGTCACGCCGGTAGTAGAAGATCAGCTTTCCGTCTGGACGCATCACCCTCAAAGACACAAGACGGACGTCATGGTCCACCGAGATCGTGTAGGCCTTGACCCAGACATCCTTATGATGAAGGTCAGTCAAAGCCATAGGTTAACCGTGCACTGCTTTGTATGGGTGATGCACAAAACACCGTTGAGCTCGGCCAAGCCGATTTTCTCCAGGGGACTCGGATTTCCTGCTAGTGGTCCTCGGATCACCGTCCACAACTCACTCTCGAGGTCGAAGCAGAGTACATCGTCCTGTGATTTGGACAGAAAGTACAAGACGCCCTTGACCGTGACTCCGTCAAGGCAGTCATAGGAGTCAAAGATCTTTGCCGGAGGTGATCCTGTCTGCCTCCACCCGGAGGCACCACCTTCTCCCAAGGTGAGGATCTCGCAGGTCACATAGTCGGCAACAAAGGGCATACAACGGAAGACGATGTGGATGATGTTGAGCGTCTAAGTCAAGGAAGCGCGCGGTGTAGCCATCCGTGTCCATGATCTGCAGGGACGTGGTGTCTGTCATGCTGCGAACATAGTTGGTCCGGTCAGAGATCATGGCGCGCCACGACGTGCACACACACCGGAATCGCCTCAGGGATCTAGCCGGCAGCCACGTGAGGATCTCGAAGATGACGTCCAGCGATGGTGTTGCGACAGGCGTGGTGACTCCGGCGGTGGAGCGACGACCACCGCGTCGCTTTGGTGCCATGGCAGCGCTGTTGCCCTACCTGTTCGGCCGGCTCGATCTCAGATCCTCCCAAAACAGAGGGAACCGTATCTAGATGGAACTGATCTTATTATATACTACGTATATGGAAATAGTATATCGTATTTGTATTGGAATTTGGAAGTTTAATTTGGATTGTTCGGTTGCACCGTTCCGAAACGGTAATACTAAAGCTACGGACTACAAAGTTACGCGAGATTGTTTGATTACGTGAGATTTGGTTTGCGTCTGCTGCTTTCTTTCCTGTTGGGCGACTTGATCCATCTCCCTCCGCCCGCCGCCATGCGCCCGAAGGGGTGGTCTGACCTCCCGCCGGATCTGCTCCGCGAGATCGCCGGTCACCTGCACGTCGCCGCCGACAACGTCAGCTTCCACGCCGTCTGTAGTCCATGGCGTAGCTCCGGCGACCTGTCGTCCGGGAAGACGACGACCCGGCTCCTCCCCTGGTTCCTGGCACGGACGGAGAAACACGGACGGTGCTCCCCGCTGAAGCTCAGGTGCATCTTCTCCAAGTCCAGCTACCGCGTGCCGCCCTACCGGCGCCGGAGGAGCTTGGTGTACAGCGCCGAGGGCGGCATTGTCCAGTACCTGACCTTCAAACAACTCCGCCCTACCCTCCATGACCCTTTCACCGGGGCTTTCACGGACCTGCCTCGTCTCCCGTACTACTTTGACTATCCTTGGGAGCAGGCCCGGGCCAGCAGTGGTGCGAACTGTGCCAGCGGCACAGGGCCCCAAAATTTTGGGGGCCCATTATTTTTGTGTATGCCTATTATAGATTTATAGATTATAGATATACCGTTCACAGTTGGACAATGTGCTGGTCGATCGGAACCGAAATTAGCAAAGTGATCCCACTGCATCCGCGGCCATGCACGTCCCAGGGGCCGGCCGGTGTACAAAACAAAAAGGACCTAGCTGATCCGCATGTATATACTGTATAAAATCTTTTTCGTTCTCTCCGTACATCCTATCCATTGGCCAACTTGTGTTCATTCGCCAATATCCATTAATTTTGGTATGGACAAATATTAATTTGTCCATATGGTATAGATAACCGGTATATGGATTTGGGTAAACCCCACATCATGGATTCGGTCGTGTCCAGAATTAGGCTGCAAAACGCAAACCCAGCGTCCCTTCTTGTTCCTAACTCCCGAGCCGAGAGGCGACATACCAGTTTGTGTTCTTCTCGTCTTATGGGCTGTCAGTACTTTTGATTCTCCAATTATAACGCCTAGGTGCTAGGCAAGAACGCTTGCCACTCTTGTAGCAGTTCAACCGACAACCGGATTAGTACACGAGCGAGGTGAGTTCGGTGGTCATCGGTCCATGGTCCATCTAATCGCTAAATAAATTTTGTTATTTCATCTTTGTATCTAGTGTTTTAGAAATCAAGATCTTGATTTAACAAGAGAAGCTTCATTATGAGGATATTACTGAAAATTTCATTTTAAAGAACACTTAAACAATGATGTTGTTCAAATAAACATTATGCACTCCGGAAAATTGCTATGTAAAATATTATGACAAATACATTATAATACTCGCTCTGATTCTATTTAAGTGTCTGAGGAAATATGCATACGAGGCACAACTTCTCGTTTGTACTAGCGAGTAGCAACACTCTTTTAGAATCATAGGGAGTAATTGAATAGTTAAAATTTACTAGTGAGATAGGGCTCACTTTAAAGTTCCGCACAGGGCCCCAGATTTTGCTGGCCCGGCCCTGCTTGGGAGGAGAATCCTTGCGGTATCGTCTATGGCGACGGCACCACCTTTCTCTATGGCATCTCCAGCGACGGCCATGACCGCACGGCCAGATGGCACTCCTGCGACCTGGTGACCCAGAGTGGCGGCTTGTCGACGTGACCTTTGCAACCAACAGCAGGCAGGCTGAGTTCTGCGCCGCCGCGTACCATAGCGGCAGGTTCCTGGTCAGCACAGAGTCCAACCTCTGGCGCGTCGTCACGACGACAGTGTGGACGTGCTTGTCCCAAGCCCATGCATGGCGCCAGATGAGCCCGACAGACATTGTGAGCAGTCGAGCTACATCATGGAGTCCCATGGCGAGCTGTTGTGGGCGTCGGTATATTATTCTGATGATAAGACCTTCTTTGTATCCGTGCACGTTCTAGAGGAAGCGACGGTGCCTGAGAAGGTGCGGTGGCCATAGCCTAGCTGATCGGCTGCTCTTCCTTGGGTCGCCAAATAGTCTTGCCGTCGACGCTTCGCTGATGGGCGGCCAAGGCGGCTGTGCCTACTTTGTCTACGAACATGAGAGTAATATCGGGACACAAGAGGAGGAGTTCGGCTTGTTCATGTACAATTTCCTTGACGGCAAGACAGAGTCATCGAGCGGCTGCCCCAAGAATGGGACTGTGAGGAGTGCATGTGGCTCGTCCCCCAGCCCACCATTGCTCCAATTCAGGTAACTTACACTCCTGAAAAAAGGTCAAATTGTTTTGGAAGTCCTAACAAATTTAGATTTATCGTGCTGGATCAGGAAATAATTAGGAGGAGGCTACAGGCTCAAAAACTGAAGAAGCAGCAAAAGGCAGCTCCTAGTACCGGTCCATCACGCATATTCCATGTTGAGAGACATTACCAGCATTGTTTCAGAGTGCTAGTACATAACCTACCTCTCAACGTGAAGAAGTGCAAGCTGAAACTCTTCTTCAGCAAGCACGGCAAAGTGTCCAGCACCGAGATAATCCGCCACAGGAATGCCAAAACCAAGGAGGGCATCGTCAAAATGGCGACTATGCATGCCCATGAAGAAGATGCTCTGGCTGCTCTCCGTGGACTGGATTTGTGTGGATGCAGGCTAGAGGTAATCTTGGTCACACCGCGATGAGCTTGACTTTTTTGGCAGTAGCTATGGTGTAAACACTACCGGAAAATCGAAATTTGCCGTGCGGCTAGGTCTGTGCCGTGAGCCTCCAGAACTCGGAACACGGCAAAGAATACTTTGCCGTGCAGGCCACAGAAGAATCACGGCAAAGTAACAACACACGGCATAATAGGAAACAACACACGGCAAAGAAACACTACACGGCATACAAACCTTTGCCGTGATCCTTCGTATACATGCACGGCACACATGTTGACCAGGATCCCAAACTCTGCCGCCGTCGCCAATATTTCGCGGGAAATGTATTTGCACTGGCGGGAAACCTCTTTGCCGTGCGCTTGTAGAAACACTCACGGCAGAGAGTGGACAAAATTTCCCGCGCACTAAATAATTTGGCGGCAAAAGCTTTGCCGTGCAACACCAGAGAGGCATCACGGCAAACAAACTCTTTGCCGTGCGCCTAGATGTTCCCCACACGGCAAAGAATGATATGCCGTGTGTCTTTTGAAAATCTGCACGGCATATTGCAATTTTCCCTTATTTGCTTTTTTTTCCCCTTTTTGGGTAAAATGGCTAATATTTTTACTTGATACAAATTTGGACATAAAAATTTGAGAGCTAATATTTTTGGACATAAAATGAGAGCTAATATTTTTTGGACATAAAATGAGAGCTAAAAATTTGAGATTCTTCACAAAAGAACCTCATATTTTTGGACATAAAATGAGAGCTAATATTTTTAAATTTTTACTTGATACAAATTTTAAACAATTATCTAGCCTTAAGGCGTCACGATTGTCTCGCGTGTCTATTGATTCAAAGTGTGCCGTGATATGCAGGGGATCACGGCAAAGATGGAAGGATCAGTCAAAGATGGTTGAACAGCTCTGACAGAATTATGCCGTGTTGGGCTAGCAAGGCACACGGCAAAGGCTTTGCCGTGTTGATTTGCAGGAAGCACACGGCAAAGAACATTTACCGACGCTTATTAGGCCGTGTGGCGTTTGCCGTGCAGCTGAACACGGCAAAGCCTTTGCCGTGTTCCGCAAGCTCTTTGCCGTGTATAATGGCCGCACGGCAAAGATCCAGATTCCGGCAGTGAAAACAATTAATCCTTATGATTTGTGTAGTCGTTCTGAATTTATGTTGAAATTCCTGTCCATGGCCAAAATGAGCAAATGGATGGAAAATAACGGATATTTTGGAGTCTTATTTTTCCGTGCATGTTTGCACTCTAGAAACAGAATATTTATTGTAACTCATAGATCACTTCACCTGGTTCCAGATGTATTTCAGGTTAGTGATCAAGCGATTTGTCGGTGCGCACGGAAACAATCATCCTATTATTATCTAGCCACACACATATTGACATATGGTCTCGGTAATATGTCTTCCAAAATGTATTTTAAGAACGTCCGGTCCATGGTCTTAGCGAGTTTCTAATCACCGTGGATTGAATCAATATAAATATGAAGCCAGAAATAGTTGAGAACACACGCAAGGGAGGAAGTTCAGGACACTACTAAGGAAATAAATCATAGGGGTCACAGTATTGGTGGCAGGTCCAGCACATATAAACTATTAGAGGTAGTCGTGCCCCAGTAAGGCGCTAACAGGCGCACCTCTAGTGATTGGGCCTAGGCGTACACCTCTCACAGATATTAGTGTGCAATGTCATAGCCACGTCACCAATAGTTTATTACTAGCCACAGCGTACCCCTTAGTCAGGCACGCCACAAAACTACAAGTAGCGTCTGGGTAACTCACACGCCACTGGTACGCCACCTGAAATCTATTTTGTGCCTCTGTATTTTCTAGCCTTAAGGCGTCACGATTGTCTCGCGTGTCTGATCTCCATCCCACGGCTCGCGATGATCAAAGTCGTAGTTAGGGCGCTAGGTGAGACCGTAAGAGACAAAAAAACAACCACATCCATTGTTTCCTTCATTTCAGTTCATCTCTCAAGCTCTCCCTCTCCCCTCCTGTACGCCGCCGCCATGGCACCATCTACAACTCCGGCCAGCAAGCGCCCACTCTGCACCTCTACTCAAGCTATGGGGCAAACCATAACCCTAGCGCCTCCTCCTGGTAGATCCTGGGGGAACCACGGCCGCTCCAGCGTGGTGTTCCCGATTCTTTATAACTACTTCCTCAACGACGCCCTCGATCCTGAAGAAATTCCTGTTTTGTTTTCGGAGAAGGATAACTTTCATATAGACCAAGGCGGAATTTACTGGGCACTGTTCAGAGCCGGCTCATTTGTGCTGACAAAGGCCGCATTGAGCACAATGTTAGTTGGCAAGAAAAAACGTATTTCATATTAATCTGAGCACAATCTCTTTTCACCAACCGTGACTTTTTTTACGTCTTGTTGCCTCCACCTAGAGTATGTGCACCATAATCGAGAGACTATATTCTACCTTCCCATGCCAAGCAAATTTTACATGCGGCCCGTTTTCAACGTGTTTAACTATCATCCTCAAAATATAATAGTGTATTGGCATGCACGTGTATTTAAATGCCAAAATGCAAATGTAAACATTTTGTTCACATAGATTGGCACAACTCCAGCTACATATTCAATTTTGGAATATATGCAGAAGGAACACATGTGGAACTTAAGAGTTACAAACCACTATAACTTTAGTCAAGAAGATGGAACTAAATATGGTAGAATGTTCTCGTGGAACACGGTCGTCTCTGCCTCTACCGTTGCTGCCGCTACTTCATAAACCTAACATCAAGATTGTATCCATCCAAAGACAGTGTGTTGAGCGCATCTAGAGCATCTTCATGATTTGCGTGTTGGGTCGCGGGTAGGCTACACTAGCGCAAATCAAAATTTTCTACCGCAACAACCAAGGAACTGCTGCAGTTATAGATCACGGGATTACCACTAGACGCGCTGTGCCGTGCCGAAGTCGGTGAAGCGAGTCGGGGCAGGGTAGACGTACAATCCTCTCCGATCCAGTCGCTCCCTCGAACAGCTCCCACGAACAGCTCCTCTCGGCGGTTCGTCCAAGTGCTCCAAGCGTAGCACCTCTATCGGTATCCACACGTACGGTGTGGAGGCGCCGCTCGCCGGACTGCTAGGTCCGCGCGGGCGGCAGGGGCGTGGAGAGACGGTGGCTGGGTGGATTGTGGTGCGGAAAATGGGCAACCCTAAAACGTCCAGCCTCCTCTCCTTATATAGACCTCCCCATATTGGGCTGCCTCAACCGAAGCCCATTCTGGAGTCTATTCCAGCCCAACTCGGATCCAATCCGAGTTCTGCCTTCACTGCCTTAAGTGTGTGACCCTATAGGTTCACGCACGTTTAGACATGACACGAGTACACCTACTCGGCCAATAGTTGGTAGCGGCTTCTAGCAAAACGTGCCAACTCCCAAACGCACATAAAGATCGTATCGGACGAACCATCACAATGTTTATGCCATTCCCTTTGCCTCACGATATTAGGTCAAGCCTCCAGCTTACCTCTCTTTCTCGATTCTGTGATTCGGAATCCCATACTAGGTTAACCCTTAACCTTATGTAGCACGGCCATGCATTTCTGGATCCAATCACTCGAGGGGCCCAGAGAAATATCTCTCTCAAGAAGAGAGGGGCAAATCCCATCTTGACTGACCATGCTCCGCAGCATGTTTCACGACAAACCCGTAAGCTACCTTTATAACTACCCTTTCACGGTGTAGCGTTTGATAGCCCCAAAGTAGGTCGATTCACATCTCGGGTACATGCGACAATCTCAGGTCTAGGGACAAGGCATACACATCGTGTAGAGAGAGAACTATGAACATCGTTGCATCGTCTCAAGGTGGGTCAGTCCAACTCTATGTTCACAACATAAGTCCACATTATTGGTTTGACATCTCCATGTCCATGACTTGTGAAACATAGTCATCAACCAATACATGTGCTAGTCTAATATTCAAGTGTGTCCTCACATGAACTCCGACTAGGGACATATTTAGAATAACCATACAAGTAATGAGTTTCACAAACAAGTCACGTACTTGCCAATCAATACAAAGACATTATTCAAGGCACATTATTATAAATCATGGATACATCGAAATATCATCATCTCTATGATTGCCTCTCGAGCATATTTCCTACATTGCGTGCAATGTAGACATGGTTACGACGGCAATAACCTGCGAGCGTCATCTAGTATTCTTAGAGGTACACTGGTTCACCCGCTCCAACTTCTATAAAAGGGTATTTTTCGTTTATGGATGTGAGCATTAGTAGGCTTATAAAGTCTCGGATATATAATGAATTCTGGGATATATGTAGAAGGAACACATGTGCAACTTATAAGAGTTAGAAATCACTATAGCTACAACTATATTAACTAATGTGTTCCCATGGAACACGAACGGCGCCGCTTGAACCCTTGCTGCCAATTATTTACAAACCTAACATCAAGATTGTATCCATCCAAAGATAGTTCGTTGAGTGCATCTAGAGCATCTTCATGATTTGCATGACATGTCGACATGGTTATGAGGGCAATACCCTGCGAGCGTTTTGTGTTCTTATAGTAGAGTACCTCGGCCCTAGACACTTTGCCGTGTTCGCTCAAGAAGAGTTGTAGCTGAGAGCTCTTCACATTGAGAGGAAGATTACGTACAACCACATTGAAACAAGGCTCGTAATGTCTCCTCATGTGAATGCTGAGTGTTTGACCCAACGCTAGAGTCGTCGTCTGTTGCAGCCTGCTATGTTGATTCACTTCTCTAGTCTTCATTAGTTCCTGATACGACACAATTAAAATTACGTTATTAGCACTCACATAAATCAACTTTAGATGCTTATGTAGAGTCCCATGTGTGAGATGTTTTATTACCTGAATTGGAGCAATAGCGGGCTGAATGACATGCCACGTGCACCTATCGTCGTTCCATCCTCGAGGTAGCCGTTCAAATAAGTTGGCCTTCTCATGGACGAGGTTGTAGCTGAACACACCAACCTTTTCAAGCGGCGAGGCTTGATTGTCATGGTAGACGAAGAAGGCACACCCACCATGTTGACCGCCAAGCCTTGAAGCGTCGACGGAGAAACTAGTGGGTGTTCCCAGAAAGAGCACGACGTCAGCCAGGCTACGAGGATCTTTTCTAACCCACCGTTTCTTTCTTATCCCACGCCGGCACCGTTGTGTCAGTACGTGCACCGTCATGGATATGTTGTGTTGTTTCACATGACGAGTATAGCAAGTGTAGACCTTGACGGACGCCCACAGCAACTCGCCGCGAGACTCAAGGACGTAGCGAGCCGTGGGATTCCTCCCCTCCGTCGTCCGCTCCGGCGGCGGGAGGGTGGGGATCCCCGGCTCCGGCTTGTAAATACGGGAGGGTAGGTTGGGAGGCTCGCCGGCGGCGCTCTGGAGGAGGTGGGGCTGCGGGCGGGCGGTTTTGGAGCCGGCGCGTTCTTCTCCGGCGGTGGAGGTCCTCGGAGCTTCCCGTCTGCGCGCTGGACAGGCTGGATCTCGAGGCCCGGCGCGGCGCTCGTGATCCTTTGATCTCCGTCAGATCCGAGGTGGTGGTGGATCTGGCGGCGGACGGATCGAGATCTGCGTCGTCTTCCGGCGGTGGCTTCGTCGGCGGCTGCGGCAAGCGGTGTGGAAGGGTCAAGGGGGCGCTGCCCCGGCCGTTCATCGACAACAACTCCGGCGCGGCGCGGCGGAGGTTCAAGGCAGCGTCTTCTATAGGGTTAAATGTCTCCCTGACAGCGGCGAGGTGGTGGCTGGCCGTCTTCGACTCCGACGCCGGCGATGGCGTGATCTTCGGTCTCTGGTCCGTTTTCCCCTATGTATTTGGTGCTTGTATTCCTACCGTATACTTTGTATGTGGTGTTTGTTGAATATATGTGGAGGAAAATTTGCAAAAAAAAAAGACTCAAGGACGTAGCTGTACTCGCGCTCGTAGTGCTCTCGCTCCCGCCAAGGCAAAGGCGGCCTCGGGACAAGCACGTCGCTGGCCGCATGGTTGCCACCCTCCGGCTCCGGGGTGAGCATGCGCCAGAGCGTAGCCTCGACGGTGAGCATGATCTTGCCGCCGTGGTACGCGGCGCAGAACTCGCCGTAGTACTGCTTGGGTGAGTGAAGGATCCTCGCAATAGCTGTCCAAACGTCGCTGCCCGGATGCAGGAGCCCCGCTGTGAACTGGGTGATGGCGCCTACTCTCCCGATGCTGTACAGGAAGATGGTGCCGTCGCCGTAGATGACACCACGGGGATTCTCATCTACCCACGCCCACTCAAGGACGCCCGTAAAAACAGGAAGGCGGGTTAATTCTCCGGTGAGTGGGTCGTGGAGGGTAGGGGGGTGGTGTTCCACGGTTAGGTATCGGACGGCCGTGCCATCCGCGGCGGACACCCAGCTCCGAGCCGCCTCTGTGGGAGGCGGGAGAACATGGTAGCTGGACTTGGAGAAGATGCATCTGAACTTGGGGTGGGTTGTTTCTTTGTCGGCCGGCGGCGCGAGGAGCCATGGCAGGAACGTCCGGGGCATTGGGTCGTGGGAGGCACGCCAGTGCTTACATACGACGTGGAAGTAGACGAATTCGGCAGGCGTGTAAATGCGGGCGGAGATGTCGCGGAGAAGGTCCGCCGCGAGGGTCCGACCACGGCCGCCTCCCGTCCATGGCGGCGACAGGGATCGAGCTGGAGAATAGGCCGGAGATGGATTCGAGAGAGACAGATACGATGGCGAGTTGTATATGCCGGCCGGATGCCCGGATCCAATCTTGTACCCAAGCGTACTGGAAACGAACTGTTATGGACGTTGATTGGCTGGCGAGCCCGACGAGACAAACATACACGGAGAGCAATGAAGTCCATACTACACCACGTATACGGTAATGATTGGTATTGCAGTTTGCTATTAGTGCTGTTAATGATGCGATAATTACTGGCGATATGGAAAATCTCGGAATGTATATATACGAGTAGTATAGAAAAGTGCCGCTGAATTTTGGATGTATATGGGCTGTAATGAAAAGTGCTGATAATGTACGGGTGATTACCGGAACGTGGACTTTTGGCACGTGGAGACACACGGCGAGGGAATCCAATAGTTCCTGTTAGCTTCACAATTAGGAAACAAAGTAGCATTTTTGGCCGGCCAATTGTATAGATATGGAGCGCTGAGGTACACCATAGAACGACATCTAGCATGCCGCATTTAATAGGTTGCTTTAACTAACGTGTGCATTAAAAGTTTAGTGGACGTTAATTACTCAATATAAGTATGGTGACATTAATTTAATTGTGGTGATATTAAAGGCAGCATGACATGTGGGTACAACACAATTTAAATCTGAATATTTTTAGAACTTTAACATTTTCTCACCATTTACAACATTTATTACATTTTAATAAAATATCTAAAATTTCTGAAAAACGCATATTAAACTAGTAATTAGGAAAATAAATTGGAATTTTTTTCATGAAAAAGTAAAAATATTATAAATTATTTTTTTCCAAAAACTGAAATTTCTGAAAAATAATAAATATTTAATACAAATATTTAACTAGATTTTGGAAACATTTAAAATATATATGACATATTGTAAAATTAATATATACTAAATATTCTGAAATTTCATAAACATTATAAAGATTTATTTTTTAGTAAAACTATTTGTAAATTTGTGATTTTCGAAATTCAAAAAAAAATATTTCATATGAATATTTATCTAGTATTTAGAATTTTTTAAAAAATACTTAATTAAATATTTGAAAACAATTATGACACATAATATTATTAAACATTAAAAATGAACATTTTTAAATATTTAAAATTTGGAAAAATATTAATATATATTAAAAATAAGAAATTTATAATATGAATATATATAGTATTGAGAAAACATTTAAATATTTAATTGGAAAATATTGGTTTTTACATATCTTAAAATCAAATGTTTAATTTATTAAATTGTTTGTTAAATATTAAATATTTGATATTTATTACACTTTGAAAAATATTTCATATTTTATATTTATTAAATATTTAATATATATATTCAAAAATTGATGTTCTTACGAAATTTGATCAGTTTTAAAAATACGAAAAGTAGTTTTTAATTATTCGAAACATTTATTTATTATCAGAGCTAAAACTTTCAATGTAATGATATTTTTATGAAAATTCATTTAAATTTAGGAAAAAATAAAGGGAACATGTAAATGTGTTATATGTGCGAAACTTTTATGAAATATTTGTGATGTCACAAATAGTCATAATGAAAATATGCATGTATTATTTGTGATTTCAATACGAATTTCAAAAGTTGGATTATGAACTTTTTGAAAATATGTATTAAAAATATCCAATATTGATCTTGTTTTGAACATCTCCTCAACATGATCTCAAATATATAAAAATCGAACAATTGGTTCAAGATATAACCCATACGATGTTGCCAATAAGTTCACATGAAAAATAATGAAAATATGCATGAAATTTTTTGTGATTTCAATACCATTTTTAGACTCAAAATTTGAAATTTGAAAAACATGTATGAAATATGTCCAATGTTGATCTTGTTTAAAAGATCTTCTTGCCTGAATCTCAAAAATATAAAAAGATAAAAAATTGGACATTCGGTTCAAAAGATATAACCGATACAAATTTTTGAGAATACGAATGAAAATGATCGGTGGGTGAATAGAATAACATATAATTAATCCCTTGTTTAAGTTAACGTGAGGCTGAAGGCAAGTCATTTATTAGTCACGTGAGTTAGCTACTTCGTGTTATCTATTGATGGATGATGTCATCACGTGATTATCCCGCTGACCGAAGCGTAATATACGGTGTGCATCCCGCGGGCATACGGAAGCAAAGCTCATCAGGTGCGTTGGTTAGTTGTGAAGCCATTAGCGGCCATTTGTTTTTTGAAACTTTAGGTAATGTATTAATTAGGGGCGATTTTGACGAAACAGGCCATAGGCCTACTATATTAATATAGAAACCACCCGATACAACCAACGAGAAACACGACCGGCGCTACAGCCAACACACACACCCAAGGAAAGGCAAGGAAAAGAAGAAAGAAAAACAACATAGTCGGATCGACTACGCAACAAAGACACGGAACTGCTGCGCCCTCTTCGAAGAAGAACCATCACGCTCCTAGCTCCGCATCGACGAGTACCAAGCAACACCTTCAAGAAGGAGTGTCATGGTGCTGCCAGACCAACGCACTTGTCTTATGGTTTCAACTGGCACAAAGGGAAGCGGATGAAGAGGGAAGCGGATGAAGGGTAGCCACAACGCTCTTCAGGAAGGAGAGATGCCACCAGAAGGCAGCACCGCGTCAGTGTCGGACGAACCGACAAGGATTTCTCCCGAAAACCCCATCCACAACCCCGTACGATCCATAGCACAGGAGCCCCGCGAGGCTGAGCTTCGACACCACCTAGCTAGCCACCCACCAGCATGCGCTAAAACGATTCCGAAGCCACCATCGTCGTCTCACCGAAGTAGCCTCCACGAGGTCTGCAAGATGGAGGTGATCAGGAGAAGTATGAACCGGGGTCAGCAGTTCCACGGCCACGTGGGAGGGAACAAGCTCCCCCGCCAAGGATGGTAGTCAACCGGACTTGGCAGTAGAGCAAACCAGTCCCCGTCAGGTCCGGCCGGACCCAGAGGGCCCATAAAGCCCCCATGGGACACACCAGTCTTTATAGGGTCCGGCCGGCCCCAGAATGGGCCCGTAAAGCTCGCCATCACGCTGCAACAAGCCGCCCGCCATCGCTGCTGCCCCCTGCAACGTCTGCCTCACACCAGCTTCAGAATGCACCTCAAAACAGGCGGCCCCCTCACCTAGATCTGGGCCGCAGGGCCCAGCTCGCCGCCCTGCTACACGCCGTTGCTCACCGCATAGTGCCGCCTGTGTGTGAGCGCCGCCTCCATGTCGCACCACCCGGCTGTGGCCGGACCACCGTCGTTCGAGGAGCACGGCCGCTAGGGGAAGGAGCCCCGTCTCCACCCACACAGACGCAGGAGAAGACAGGCCGCCGGCGCCCACTAGGCTAAGCCCGACAGCCACTGCCGGCGGCAGCAACAAGAGGGAGAGAGAGGGAGTGGCTAAACGAGTAGAGCCGAGGCGCGCCGTCGCCGCCACCGGGGACCACGGGGGCGTGGGGGAGAGAGGGGTCGGGGAACTAGAGGCGGCGCGGGCCGACCACGAACGCGGTCGCCGGTGGAGGAGACATGAGGGAGAGCTCGCCGCAAGCGAAGGATTATTCTGGGGACAAATCTCAAAGGCACGAACCTTAGTGGCGATTTTGGTAGTGCTGCACGCGTGACATAGGCATTTTTCCCGTAATACTCCGCGACCTTTTGCAAAAATCCACGTCTCACGCTGACTTATTAGAACAACTTTGTCGCGGATCCCAGCCATCCCTCGCCACTCGCCCCCTCTTGTTCTCGCGTAACGCCGTTCCGCTTTTCCTCGCCGGCGCTGTAATCGGGATCTCGACGTGGTTCATGCAATTCAGTGTTTTATTTCTAGCTTTCTATGGCCCATTCCGTCTTGAAAGGATCTACTCCTGAAAGTTGGTGGGAGTATCACGTAACAGTCTAACGTGAATTATTCCAGTAATACTAGCCAATCCCACCAACTTTCAGGCTGGTGATCTTTCTAGGAACTAACTCACTGGTGTCTTCCTAGCAACTCTCCAACCTTGCCCCTCTTATCTACTTCAATGTTTCACATAACCAGTTCTCTGATACTTTCTGTTTCTCCATTTTAGAAATGAGCTGTCGTGTGCTTCTGCGCTCGGATAGCTTTATGAACATGTAAACTAATGCCTACTTTACTAGAATAATGTACACCACATGATTTGTGTACATTTAGTTATGTTACTATTTTTTTTTTTGACCGTAAAACCGTGAGGGAATCCCCCACGGTATAAATTTTATAGAAAAAGAATAACAAGTTACATAAAAAGGTTGAGAGGATCAACCCAAATAACAGAAAGGAAAGAAAAAAAACGGTCAAAAAGGTAAAGAAAAAACTAAACAAAGGTATCGACGCTTATAAAGTTTGAATCCAAGAGAACAGAGCTTGCTTCTTTGTGGGTTTAAGTCTGTGAGATATCAGATTGATGTCCTTTAAGAACAAAGCTCTCCACTTTCTGAAAATGGCCTTTGTTGTTCGAAAATGAGGTCATTTCTGCACTTCCATATATTCCAAGCCGCTGCTATTGCCACTTCTAGAAAGTTAGAACCTGTGAAAGCTTGTCTGGTCTCCAGAATCGAGTCAAGCAGAGTATCTCTCTGTATCCAGTTAATCTTGAGGAATAACCAGCAAGCCTGAGCAAAGGGGCATTCAAAAAACAGATGATCCCTAGTCTCATCATCGTGCAGATTACATAAGACACACTCCATACTTGTATCGAGTTGCCAGTGTTTGCGTGTCATCAATTCCCTCGTATTTAGTCGATCCAAAAGCATGAGCCATGTAAAAACCTTCTGTTTGGGCAAACATTTACATTTCCACAGTTTCTTGTATAACTGATGGGATTGCAGACCTTGGAACATTAGCTTGTAAAAGCTAGCAGAAGAATAATTTCCAGAGTTAAACTGATATATCCACTGATCATTACCGTCCCGTGATGGTAGTTCTAGTTTTAGTTCATCAAGTAGCCCTCGGACATGTTGCATTTCACCATGAGCTTGCAGCGATAGTGGTAATATGAATAAGCTTGGAAGATGTGTGGTAGAGAGCGCCTTCTGAAGAGATAGGTCTGGATCTACAGCAAAGCTAAACAGCCTTTCAAATTCTTGAGCAAGAGGAGAATTCCCTGACCATTTATCCTTCCACATTAGAACTGATGAACCATTCGTTGGAGTGCAACTAGTGATGCCTCTATATTGCCAGAACAAGGCCGAGATATCCTTCCACCAGAAGGATCCCACCCGGACAGAAGCTTGGGGGAGATTATTTTGGTAGTAGCAGTGCCATACTAACTCAACCCACGGTATTTTCTCCTTGTTCATGAACTTATGAAGATGCTTTAAAAGAAGTGCATCATTCTGAATTTCAAGATTTATCACTCCGAGCCCACCTACCTCCTTTGGTTTGCAAACCTTTTCCCAGGCAGCCAGCGAGTTGCAAGTAACAGTCATGTCGTCATCAGTCTTAGCCCATAAGCAGTGTCTTCTTCCCCTATCAATTGTTTTGATCATTGTTTTCTGAATCTTGAGAGAGCACATATAAAAGTCGGCAGTGCCGAAAGTACTGAATCAATATAAGTGAGCCTCCCAGCATATGTGAGAAAGCGAGAAACTGCATTCAGCCTCCTCTCAATGTTGTCTGCCAAGGGGGAGAGGTCTTGAATCGTTGGCCTCGTAGTTCCTAAAGGAAGGCCAAGGTAAGTAAACGGCATGGTACCAATCTGACAACCAAGCACGGTTGCCAACTGAGCAGTCTCATCTTCACAACAATTGATTGGAACCAGACTTGACTTAGCATAATTTACTTTAAGGCCTGTAGCAGCAGCAAAATCATCTATAATCGTTTTCATCAGATTGATTTGAGTTGGACAAGCCTCCATAACAATTAAAGTATCATCTGCATATTGAATTACAGGAAATTCATGGTTTGGAATTGGTATTGGTGCAGCCAGTGAATCCCGATGAAAGTGATAATTAATCATTGTTTGCAGTAGATCAGCCGTTTCGACGAAAAGAAGTGGAGATAGAGGATCACCCTGTCGAACGCCTCGTTTGCAAGCAAATTTTTTTCCCGGAACTCCATTTAACAAAATAGAAGAGGTCCCCGTGGCCATGACATTTGCTATCCATCTAATCCAAACCTCATCATAACCCTTGAGCTTAAGAATTTTCAGAATGGCTGCATGTTCCATCATATCAAAAGCTTTTTGGAAATCAATTTTCAACACCACAATATGCTTGCCCGATTGCTTGCACTGATGTAAATACTCAAAGGCCCAGGCGAGGCAATCTTGAATATTTCTATTCTTTAAAAACCCGTACTGATTTCTATGAACTCCCTTCAAAATTACTTCTTGAAGTCTATTGGCAAGTAGCTTCGTGATTAGCTTTAAACATGAGTTTAAAAGGGATATTGGTCTATAATCATTTGGAGTTTCAGGACCAGATTTCTTCGGGATCAGAGTGATTAGGGAGTCATTTATATTTGTGAGGTCAATATGTGTTACTATTTATTTATCATAACACAATAAAAATCAGGGATTTCCACGATATCTACCACGGCACGCCGCGCCACCGCGGGACGGAGCAAGTTCGGTCAACATCAACGCCATGCTGTTACTCGTTGACGACACCGTCTTCTACATGTGCCGGCCCGACGGGGGCCTGCTCGCCAGGGTGCACAGCGCGCCCAGTCACATGTCGGCACGGGGGGGCGAGAACTGGCGACATAACGTGCGGGCGAGGGTACAGCCGTAGGAGGTGGAGGATGTGCCTGAAATTCCTCGACAACAGGGAGTGCCGCCCCAAGTGGACCAAGGGCCTCGTCAAGCCATGGACCATGGTACATGCTCAAGCTAATTTTAAAATTCGAAAGGAAATGGAACAGAGGAAGAAAGGCGAAGATATTCGTGAAGGGAGTTAGCTCCCTTGGTTGGTAATAACATTTTTTCTTGGAATTGGTCGGCTGCGAGCTCACACTGGTGGAATTCTGTTGGGAGCTGATGAGGATGTCTTTGAAGTTTTGTGCAAGGAGTCCGGGCAGTTTTATGTCAGCTTGTCATTGAGGAGTAAGAAGAGCAATAAAAATTGGGAGTGTATTGTTATTTATGGACCACCTGATCATGCGTCTTCTGAATTATTCTTTAGAGATTTGGATGGTAAGTTGTGCAGATGTGCAAGCCCAGTTATGGTTGCAGCTGACTTCAACTTAATTCGATCAGCTCATGACAAAAACAATGACAGGCTGGATTTAATCTGATGACCCTTTTCAATGATTTTATAGCCCATCACCAGCTTAGGGAGTTGCACAGGTTGGGGGATACACCTCGACTAACAAATAGGCTGTGCCTATAATGTCTGTGCTGGGCACGGTCTTATATTTTCTGCTGATTGGGAGAATCTCTTCCCCTGAGCTATGTGTACTCACTACTCAGAGAGTAAGCTCGAATCTGACCACATACCTCTAGTGATTTCTTCGGGAGAAAATGTCATTAAAAAACCTAGGAGGTTCTATATGGATATCCAATGATTTGCTGAGGATAATTTTTGACAGTTCATCATGAAGAAATGGAGCCAGTTACTGGTGGAGTATTCTGGAGATGGATCTGTTCTTGGCCGTCGGATTATATTTTTGTTAGGGGGTACTCGCAAGAGTTTGCGTGGATGGGGAGCTAACTGGACAAAAGAGCCTAAAAGATTGAAAATGAAAGATTGCTGGATTTAATAAAAACCTTGGATGACAAGGCTGATAGATCTGACCCGAGTGCAGCGAAATGGTCACAGCGATATGATTTGGAATAACAAATGGTGCATATTTATAGCGCAGAGGAGTTGTATTGAATTCAGAGGGGGCGGGCATGTGCAGTGGCTTCAAGAGGGGAGATGCTAATACAACTTATTTCCACTCTAAGGCAAAATTGGGAAACGCAGGAAATGCCAAATTGTTAACTTGGAAGGTGACCGAGGGCTCATCACAGAGGAGTCCCAAATTCGAATACATATCTATTATTTTTATAAAAATCATTTTAGGAAAGAAGGTAGAGGTGGTCTGAGACTGGCATACGCACTAGTAGGAAACAGGCTATAGCCGCCGGGCTACCGCTGGCGAACAGAAAAAACGTCTGCCTGCGCTATTACCATTGGCAAACTGAAAAAAACGTTCGGGTGAGGAAGATATCCCTGATGGGAAAAGCACAAGGTTTTGTCATGATGTTTGGGTGGGGAAGATACCCCTGGAAATTATGTTTTCAAACCTCTTTTGGGCTACTTCGCTGCCTGCTTCATTTGTGGCTGATGACTAGGAGTGGCGTTGCGGCGCCATTTAACATAAATCTGCCGGAAATCTTAAATGGCTGCCGTAAAACCTACTAAATGGAGATGCGGAGGAACGTTTAGATCCTAACTAGTAGGAAGGCACTAATGCAATAAGGGGATGAACATATATGATAGAGGAAGCTTGGTGAAGAAGAAGATGGGGGTGGGTGTGAAGTCAGCTGTATGTCTTGGGGCTGCAGTGGCTTGGGGTATGGATCTACTCCCATCTTCCTACTCCTTTGATCTATGACTGTCCTGTCATGTAGGACCCCTTTTCAATCCTAATGCAAGGTTTTTTTCACTATTCACCAGCCATTACACGGATTATTGTCGCGCCTTGTCTCTGTTCTTTCGAACGCCGGTTACTTGACCTTCCTCCCTTTCTGTGTTCCCAACATTTTTTGGCTCTATCTTTATATTGATTCACTGCACGGTAATGAGACACTCGCCAAGACCATGGATGGGACATTTTTGAAATACATTTTGACATACATGTATAGAGAGATCCATGTGCATACATATGTGTGTGGCTAAATAATAATAGAAGCAATTTTGGTGTGCGCGCGCTTGATCCATGACTAACCTGAAATACATCTGAAACAGGTGAAGTGATCTATGAAAATTTGTACTTGCATACATCCTGTACAAGAAATACTCTGTTTTTAAAGTGCCAACATGCACGCAGAAAGAAGAGTCCAAATATATTTTATTTTTCCATCCATGTTGTCTTTTTGGCTACGGACAGGATTTCAACATAAATTCAGAAGGACCACAGAAATCATAAGGATTAGATGTCTAGCTATATGTAGGTATGCTGCTTAGTTGCGCGGCCGTGTGACCAAGATTACCTCTACCGTGCATCCATCAAAATCCAGTTCACTGAGCGCAGCGATCGCATCTTCTTCATGGGCATGCATAGTCGCCATTGTGACGATGCCCTCATTGGTTTTGGCATTCCTGGGGCGGGTTATGTCGGTGCTGGACACTCTGCCGTGTTTGCTGAAGAAGAGTTTCAGCTGAGAGTTCTTCACGTCGAGACGTAGATTGTGCACTAACACTCTGAAACGATGCTGGTAATGTCTCTCAATCTGAAAGACGCATGTTAGCTACTCTCTTTGATCTGTATTGCTCGAGTTCAACAGGAAGGATTACAGAGTAGCTAGAGTTCGATTCGGTGGAATTACAAGCACGGGTGCTGGATCGAAGAACACAAACTAGGTAAAGGGAACTGGTAAGGTAGGTAGGTTGTGTTGCTGCCGCCGTCGCCGGTTCCGTTATCGATCTTCGATGGTTCTTCGATGGCCTCCTGCCGAGTATAAGTAGGATTGCTAGACCCTGGGCTCGGCCCATCAGTGCCAGCCCGACATAGCGGCCCAACAACGGGTAGGCAGGCGAGGGTGCTAACACCCCTCCCTCCTTAAAACTCGGCTTGTCCTCAAGCCGAAGCTTCCTGTGATAGCAAAGGACTAGCTTGCCTGGATCCCATGGCACATGAAGTTCCTTGCTCTTGCTGGGGTCACCATGGCTGTCTTCACGGTAGTAGATGAAGTAGAGTGCTTGATTGCGGTAGTTGTACGAGTCGGTCGGAGTATGGTTGATGAAGGCAATGTAGTAGTCATGGCTGATATGGACTTGGTCGGAGAAGGCTGCTCGGATGACATCCACAGTCCATGCGACCAACCAGAGCTGATATGCACGCCAAAGATTGTTGGCCAACCACTGACTAAGTTCACCACTCCCCTCCGATTTCTTCATCCTCATGTCAGTGCACACGTCGAAGCTAGAACTGAAAGAGACATCAACACACTCATGTTTCAAGAATTGTTCCGGCGCATGTTCATCACCACTACAATGAGAGGCATCAGGAATATTGTGCTTGACAACAGGATAAGACAGGTGCCCCGCACTGAAGTATGTTTCCCCTTGATAATGACCAGAATAAGAGAACTTCCTGTAGCTCGAAATCTTGCGCACTTGACATGTTTCGCTTGCGAATAAGTTGTATGTTAACCCCTGTAGCTCAAGCATTGCTACTGGATGAATTTTGGATGCCTGATAGTAATACAGGTTCGGTTGTTGAAACTCAGTGATTACAGGTTCAGATAGCAATGTGTTGTAGGCACTGAAGACCGAAATGCTAAACCACCTCAGCTGCTGCATGTGTAGCACCGGACCTGAACTGAAATGCTTGATGGCATTGAACAAGCAGTCAAGAGTACTGTCCCGTTGTTCTGCATGGTTGTCCAAGTTGCTCCAAGCCAAACTGAACTTAGTTGGTGCCAGAATATGAAGCTGATATGCATGAGTTAACATCGAAATTGACTTGACTGAACAAGCAACAACCAGCTGCACAGAAAATCTAGTGCTGAACATGCTCGAAATTTCAGTCAAGAGAGCAGTCGTATAGCACCATAGTTCCATTTTTTTCAGAGCAACAGACTGACTAGGAATGAGCAAAGCTGGCCGGCCAATTGCACAATGGGCAAACCTCCAGTTCGGACAGAATTTTTCAAGATGAATTAGCCCACAGCTATGCACCGACACTATACTATCCCATAGCAGCTGATCATAGACAGAGGCATCCTGCAATTCCTTAACGTGAATTAATTCCAGAACTAGTGATTCCTCCAGTTCATAGCTCAAGGCTTTTACCAGATTCAGAAAAGGTGCAAAAGTTATATAACCAATCATCAACAGTCGCCGGATAGAACTTGTCGCTCTCACGTCATATGAGTTCCAGTAAACAAAATCCAGACCAGCAACGAGCATCCATAGAAAGCTGTGAAGTCGCAAATGACACTGAAGGACGGCCATGGTAGCGGCCGTGTCTCATCTCCAGTGGCATGACCATCCAGGAAAGAAGGCCAGGGCATTGGTCGATGTACATGGACCTTGCTTGCGAGGCACTGACTAGAACTAGGCACGAAAAGATCACTGTCCTTGTGGTGTTGTGGCATCTGAACCATAGGCGTGAAGGTTGTAGGTGCGAGGACTGCCGGTGAGTCTCCCATTGCGGCCAGAGGCACCGTTGCAACACGGCTGCTGTTGGTGTCGAGGACGTACTCGTCCGAAGTTGGTGGCGAGGATGTAACCAGTACAGGGGCGGCCACTAGGTGTCGAGGCAGGCATACCGTCGAACAGGTGGTGGGCGTCGTGGCAACGCCACTGACGGCTTGGTCGTCGATGGTTCCGTCACTTGCTGCAGGTGCAACAAGCACAGGGTCGATGTCGACAGGGGCCGTGCGCACCGTATGTGCCGTCGTTGGGGCCAGTGCTGACCTCGACTCGCGGTGTAACACCCCAGGCCTTCCATCGAGCAGGTTGCAGGCGCAGTAGTGATGAAGCCGCTGGAAGTAGGAAGGACGATCTCGGGGCCCCTCTCGATGATGGCTGGCGTCGCCCTATCGCTGGGAAACACGAAATTGACCGCCGCCTCGCGGATGCAGCCTCGTCGTGAAGATTCTGTCGCTTGCCACCGCTGCATGAGCACAGGGATAACGCCACCGGTGGTCCTGGGCGGCGTTATCCTGGCCTTCCGCGCCAACGGATCGAGTGGATCCGCCGCGGACGCTCCTCCGCGCTGCTGCCCTTGTCGCGTCCGACTTGCTGCTGGAGTAAGTCCACCGCCGGCTTCCAGGTACCGAATGCCTCGGCGATACCGTCGGCAATCGACTGCTTGATCTCACTGCGAAACTCGGCGAGTAGATCCTTGAGATCGGCCTTTGTGGCGGATGCCATGGATTCTCGGGTAAGACGACCCAATTTCTGGTGGCCTACCTCACTGATCGATGGAGCCAGATCGGCGTGGTGGGCGAAAAAATTCTGGCTCTGATTTGTGGCTCTGATACCATGTGTTAGCTACTCTATCTGATCTGTATTGCTCGAGTTCAATGGAAGGATTACAGAGTAGCTAGAGTTCGATTCGGTGGAATTACAAGCACGAGGTGCTGGATCGAAGAACACAAACTAGGTAAAGGGAACTGGTAAGGTAGGTAGCTTGTGTTGCTGCCGCCGCCGCCGGTTCCGTGATGATCTTCGATGGTTCTTCGATGGCCTCCTGCCGAGTATAAGTAGGATTGCTAGACCCTGGGCCGGCCCATCAGTGCCAGCCCGACATAGCGGCCCAACAACGGGCTAGTAACTGGAGGTGTCTTGTGCTGTTTCTTCATTTTTTTAGCCTGCAGCCTTCTCCAAATCATTTGCTGATCCAGCACAACAAATGTGATTTTGTTACCACTTGGTCAGTTAGCTTGCTGTGATGATAATATAAGTGAATGGATTTATTAGCGAAAAGAAATCATTTAGGAGAATGTAAATTACCTTAATTGGTGCGATGGTGGGCTGGGGAACAAGCCACATGCACTTGTCATCCCTCCATTCTTCAGGCAGCCGCTCGATGTACTCTGTCTTGCCGTCGACGAAACTGTACCTAAACAAGCGGTACTCCTTAGTTGTCCCAATATTACTGTTCTTGTGGACGAAGTAGGCGCATCCTCCATGGCCGCCGCCCAGCAGCGAAGCGTCCACGGCATTGCTATTTGGCGACCCCAGGAAGAACACACGATCAGCCAGGCAATGGTGTTCTGCAGGCAACTCCACCCACCGGACCTTCTCAGGCGTCGTCGCTTCCTCTAGCGCGTGCACCGACACCAAGAAGGTCTTATTGCCGGGGCTCGAGGACCGATGAGAGTAGAAATGCTTGACCTGGACCAACACACACAGCAGCTCGCCATGAGACTCGAGGATATAGCTGGTGCACTCCCAGCGGAAGTGTCCGGGCTCGTCCGGCGCCATACATGGCCTTGGGACAAGCACGTCCACACTGTCATCGTCAGGCGTGACCACGCGCCAGATGGTAGACTCTGTGCTGACCAGAAACCTGCCCCTATGGTACGCGGCGCAGAACTCAGTCCGCCAGCCGTTGATTCCAATGGTCCTGTCGACGAGCGTCCAGTCTGCGTCGCCGGGTTGCAGGACGGTCGCCTGGAACCTCGCCGTGCGGTCATTGCCGCGGCCACCGGAGATACCAATGCCATAGAGAAACGTGGTGCCGTCGCTGTAGACGATGCCGGAAGGATTCTCCTCCCAAGGATAGTGAAAGTGGTACGGGAAACGTGGCAGGTCGGTGGCAGCCCCGGTGAAAGGGTCATGCAGGGTAGGGCGGAGTTGTTTGAAGGTCAGGTACCGGACGGTGCCGCCCTCGGCGCTGTACACGCAGCTCCTCCGGCGCCGGTAGGGCGGCGGCATCACGCGGTAGGTGGACTTGGAGAATATGCACCTGAGCTTCAGCGGTCCTTGTCTCTCCGTCCGTGCGAGGAACCAGGGGAGGAGCTGGGTCATCGTCGTCCCGGGCAACACATCGCGGGAGCTGCGCCACGGACTGCAGACGGCGTGGAAGATGACGAAGTCGGCGGCGACGTGCAGGTGGCCGGCGATCTCGCGGAGCAGATCCGGCGGGAGGTCAGACCACCCCTTCTGGCGTATGGCGGCGGGAGATGGATGAAGGCGCGCAACAGGAAAAAAGCAGCAGACGAAAACCAATCAGATAGAACAAATCAGTTGAGATTTTCGCTGACGACACTAACCTAATTGATTTTTGATACGTACTACTCCCTCCGTTCCAAATTATTTGTCTTCCATTTGTCGACATGTGGATGTATCTAACAAGTATAGATACATCCACATGTGGACAAATAGAAGACAAGTAATTTGGAACGGAGGGAGTACATGGGGACACTGTTAATATTTGATACGTACTAGTACTTGGGTACAATGTAAATTGTTGTTGCTAGCAAAAATTAACGACGCGTCCAACATGCGACGGTAGGAGGCGGAGGCCCTTTACCAGCTCCAACTCGCCGAGGCAATGAAGAAGTCGTTCGACACCGTCAACCCGGCGGCGAAGGAGTTTGTGGAGCGGTAGTCCGCCATCGAGAATGGCATCATCGTCATTCCAGACGATGACGAGGAGGAGGACGCCACGCCACATCGCCGCGTGGAGGCTTCGTCGAGGTCAAGGAGGAGCGAGCAGGCCGCCGCGTTCGACGTTGAGGCCGTCATCCAGGCGTTCAACTGGGACTGGTTAGACACTGGTCTCTAGGTTTAGGTTTATGTAAGTTATATGAAATATGAATGGAATATCGTCATTTAAAAAAAAAATGTTCGCTACTGGGAGCGTGTATTGAGAGCGGACGGTGGGGGATCAGCCGCTCCCAGTGGCGCGACAACATGTGCCGGTGCTTCGAATAGAATGTGTCCGGCAGAATTGACTGACGCTCTACCGGTGAAGATGCTCTTAGTTAGAGTTCTTAAGCCTACGTTTTGAATGTATTAAACATATGAGTAATTAAGTGACGTTGGCTCCGTAGATGCCATCAAAAGTTTGCCAGGTCAGCAAGTACCTATTTGCGATGGAGCATACAATGGAATACCTTTCTTTTGTTGGGGTACAGAACTCTTTCCACAGTTCCACTCACCAGCTACACAACGAACAAAAACAGAACCTTAAGGGATGAAGAAGAAGAACACCGTGTTAATTTCGTGGGTGGAACGGTGACCTCTCTCGAGGTCCCGGCTGCATGTTATAAAGGCAAGGAAACGCCCCTTGCGTGGCTGTTACAGAGTTGGACTCGTATACGATTGGTGTACTACACCATATCGTATACGATCCTATTACATGTCTAATACCCCCCTTAATCTAGACCTGGGAGAGGTTTAGATTACGCTTAAACTCATTTAGCTTCGTTGGACATAAGACTTTGGTAAAACCATCTGCGACCTGATCCTTGCTTGAGATAAACCTGACATCAAGAAGTTTGTTCGCCACCCTCTCGCGAACAAAGAAAAAATCAATCTCAATATGCTTGGTACGAGCATGAAAAACTGGATTGGCAGACAGGTAGGTGGCACCTAGATTATCACACCAGAGACATGGTTTTTCCTTTATTGTCACACCAAGTTCTCTGACAAGGGCTTCAACCCAAATAATCTCAGCAGTGGCATTTGCAAGCGCCTTGTATTCAGCTTCTGTGCTAGAACGTGACACAGTAGGTTGTTTTCGAGCACTCCAAGAAATAAGATTAGGGCCCAAAAATATAGCAAAGCCACCAGTGGAGCGTCTGTCATCTAAATCACCTGCCCAGTCTGCATCTGAAAAAGCACCAAGAAGTGTAGAGGAGGACTTCTGAAAAGTAAGACCAACTGTTCTTGTACCATGAATATACCTAAGAATCCTTTTTACAGCTGTCCAATGGGTTGTAGTGGGAGCATGAAGATACTGACAAACCTTATTAACTGAAAAGGATAGATCAGGTCTTGTTAATGTCAAGTACTGGAGAGCGCCAACAATACTCCTGTAGCGTGTAACATCCTCAGGGCCGAGGGGCGTGCCATCCTTCAAGGCCAACGTTTCGGTGGTGGACAAAGGAGTCGGACAGGAGGTGCAAGCACTCAAACCGACGCGATCCAACAGATCAGTGGCATATTTGGCTTGATTTAAGAGTAACCCATGAGGCTGTTTATGAACCTCAAGTCCTAAGAAAAAACTGAGCTCTCCAAGATCCTTAAGAGCAAATTCTGAACTCAAATTATGGAGAAGGGCTGATATGGCTGTGTCTGAAGAACTCGTCACCACTATGTCATCAACATAAATGAGAAGAAACATTGTGATACCTGACTTTTGAAACAGAAACAGCGAGGTGTCAGATTTGGATGGGTTGAAACCAAGAGTATGAAGCTTGGAGCTGAGACGTGAGTACCAAGCTCTAGGTGCCTGTTTCAAACCATATAAAGCTTTGTCAAGTTTGCAGACATGATGGGGAGTAGCGGAAGACTCAAAACCAGGTGGTTGCTTGATGCTTGTATGGTGTTGAATCACACGCTCGTCGGGAAACCCCAAGAGGAAGGTATGATGTAATTTAGCAGCAAGTCTTCCCTCAGTATGAAACCAAGGTTATCGAACTAGTAGGAGCAACGATTCTTCAGAAGGTTGTCAACAACGAAATATGATGCGGCGCAACACCAGGGATTCCGGCGCTGATGTGGACCTGCACACAACACAATCACAATACTTTGCCCCAACGAAACAGTGAGGTTATCAATCTCACCGGCTTGCTGAAAACAAAGGATTAAACGTCTCGTGCGGAAAATGAGTATTAAATTGCAGCGAATGAAAAAGGAACAGTTTGCAGTTTGTGGTTTAATCAGTTTAAAAGAATTGGACCGGGGTCCACAGTTCACTAGTGGTGTCTCTCCATAAAGATATCTAACATGTTGGGTAAACAAATTACAGCTGGGCAATTGACAAATAGTGAGCGCATGACAATGCATATACATGGCATGATGATTACTATGATATTTAATTGGGCATTACGACAAGATACATAGACTGTTATCCAACAGCGTCTATGACTAATAATCCACCGCCGGGTTGTCATCCGAGTTCCCCGTTGGTATCAAGTTGCAAGCAACGGATAATCGCATTAAGTAAAGCGCGTAATGTAAACAAACACATATGCCCGTGGACATAGCATCATTGGGTTGTCCCTAGTGGCAACAGCACATCCATAACCTTAGAACTTTCTGTCACTGTCCCAGATTCAACGGAGGCATGAACCCACTATCTAGCATAAATACTCCCTCTTGGAGTCACAAGCATCTACTTGGCCAAAGCATCTACTAGCAACGGAGAGCATGCAAGATCATAAATAACATAGGGCATAGATTGATAATCAACTTGACATAATATTCAATATTCATCGGATCCCAGCAAACACAACATGCAGCATTACAATAATATGACCTTGATCATGTAGGGCAGCTCACAAGATCTAAACATGATGGCACAAATAGGAGAGACAACCATCTAGCTACTGCTATGGACCCGTAGTCCAAAGGTGAACTACTCACGCATCACCTCGGAGGCAGGCATGGCGATGAAGAAGCCTCCGGTGACGATTCCCCTCTCCGGCAGGGTGCCGGGAAGAGGTTCTGGACCCTCCCGAGCTAGGGTTGACGGCGGCGGCGTCTCTGGAACTTTTCGTGGATTTTTGCTCAGGTACTTAGGGTTTTCGCGTCGAGGGGAATAAGTAGCCGAAAGGGCGGCGGCTGGAGGCACCCGTGGGGCCCACACCACCCCAGGGCGCGCCAGGGGGGGACCCGCGCCCTGGGTGCGTGTGGGGCCCACGTGGCCCTCCTCTGCTGCTTCTTCGCTCCATCAGGTGTGTTCTGATAAAATAGCATCCCCCGTGAAGTTTCGTCCAATTCCGAGAATATTTCCAGACTAGCTTTTCTGGAATACAAAAACAGCAGAAAACAGGAACTGGCGCTTCGGCATCTTGTTAATAGGTTAGTCCCGGAAAATGTATAAAAGTGACATAAAGTAGATGCAAAACATGTAACAATTGGTATAAAACAAGCATGGAACATCAAAAATTATGGATACGTTGGAGACGTATCATTGCTTCATATAAACCTCCTCTTCCAGAACACCATGTAAAAACGCGTTCTTAACATCTAGCTGACGTAAACTCCACCCTCGAGAAACTGAGATAGAGAGAACAAGTCTGATAGTTGCCGCCTTGACAACTGGACTGAACGTATCCTCATAATCTATGCCATACCTTTGCTTGAATCCTTTGGCAACAAGACGTGCTTTATACCTGTCAATAGTGCCATCAGCATTTTTCTTGATACGATAAACCCACTTGCATCCAATCACATTTTTGTTAGGGCTTGGTGGCACAAGATGCCAGGTGTTATTTGCAATGAGTGCATCATACTCGTCCTGCATGGCACACTTCCAATTGGAATCATTGAGAGCTTCAGCAACGTTCTTTGGTTCTCCTGAAGTAGTCAGAAAAGCATACCGAACTGTACCATCAGTATATTTTTTTGGATTTGTAATACCTTTGGAGAGTCGTGTGCGAACACCAACAGCAGGAGGTGCTGCAATCGCATGCGCAGAAGATCCTGGCTGCTGGCCATGCTGTACGTGGTCCAGCAGGGTGTCATTGGCCGACGAATCTGAGGACGCCATGCGGGGGCTGTCGGCATCATCATGGCCGTAATCATGAGGCGCATGCAGCTGGGGCCTATCAGGTGACAGCGACCGATGCAGGCGCGGGGACGTGGCGTCGGTGGGCTGGTGCGCGCACGCACCAGACGACAACGACCGTTGGCGGGTTGTAGGCGTGGCGAGCGGCGACTGGCGCCCACGTGTGCGCGCGGGAGTGCGCGCTGAAGAATCTGCTGCAGGTCCTGATGGCGACGGATTCAAGGGGGATTCCGGATCAGAAGCAACCCCGGGATCGCCGCTGTCCCCTCTTGTCCTATCTGCAGGACTGAAATCATCATCAGATGTAGTATTTGATGCTGTGTCTTCAGAATTTTGACCAGAATCTGAATCTGAACTTGGAGCAGCTTCAGCGTCAACCTGCGGAGGATGAACAACAGGAACAATTTGCAAGTAATGGTCGTTAGTAGGCACACCCCTATCCTGAGAGTCCGAGGAGGATGTGGAAGATGACAGTACTACTGCAAGGCGCCACATGACACCGACGACGGCATCGACCGCGTCCGACGGCTAAGACTGCATCGACAACCCGGCATCACTATTGTGAAAGCCCCTATGACCGCGCACACGGTTCTGGCAAAACCGTTGTGTGCTCGGTGGGTTTCCTCCAGTCTTGGCAAAACTGGTGGACTCACCTATGACCTACGACATACGACCGCGTCCTCTGACATTTGCAAGACGCCCCCGACGGTACCTCTCAAGGTGCAAAACGTCATACAAAACCACACCTGCAGCCCCGTCATATACACCGCGCAATTTTTTGCGCCGCGGATCGTGGAGACCCTCGATTTGGACTGAGACGAGTACAGGTCATGAAGCGCACGCCATACATCAGCGGCATGAACAAGGCCGAAGGTGTGGGGAAGAACGTCCTCAGAGAGCGAGTTCACGAGGAAGCTGACGACCTTCTGATCTCTCGTGATCCAATCATCATAGGCTGAGTTGGGTACCTTCACCGTTTGCTTGTTCTCATCCTGAGTTTCCACGAACTCGGCCGGAGCCAGCTCGGATCCCTCCAGGAGACCCATGACACGGGCACCACGGAGCGTGGGCAGCACTTGGGCCTGCCAGTAGAGGAAATTCTCCCTCGTAAGCTTGGTGGCCGGCGGCGCACCGATGGTGGCCGCAGCGGAGGTCGTCGAGGAAGAAGACATCGTTCCTGTGGCGTGATCTAGGGTTGTGGGAGTCCTGGTTGTAGCGATCAAGAGATCGAGGTCCTTGGTCCTGGGTCCTGTGTCCTGGAGACGGCGATTACGACGTCGTGGTGTAGCGATCCAAAGATCGAATCCTGGGCCGAGGCGGCGGCGGAGGGGAGGCTCCTGCGGCGGCTAGACGGGAGGAAGGGAGGGGCCTGATACCATGTTAATTTCGTGGGTGGAACGGTGACCTCTCTCGAGGTCCCGGCTGCATGTTATAAAGGCAAGGAAATGCGCCTTGCGTGGCTGTTACAGAGTTGGACTCGTATACGATTGGTGTACTACACCATATCGTATACGATCCTATTACATGTCTAATACACCGCACCAGCTGTTAACGCACAGTTGGATAGCATCTTCTCACTTCCTTGAAACGCAAAAATAAAACCGGCCACTGTCAGTGACCGTTTTGTTAATCATATTTTTTTATTTCATAATAACGTGCCTGGGTTGACCTGCAGGGCAGCAGGTCAACGGTTCCAACAGGCCACTATCGACATGATACATAACGTGTCCAAGTTAATACTCTGATTTCATAGTGCAACTGGGGCCTGGGCTCTTTGATTAAGAAATAAGAAGAAGATGCCCAGTAGCAGGTCAAGTGCATATATAACAAGGATTGAGTCGTCGATATAACCAGTCTCAGATTCAGCAACTAGGCTCCTCGCTTCAGATCTCCTCGCCTTAGCTAGCCAACTCCAACTGCTCATTGTGCTTCAGATTCATCTTCAGGAAACCTGCTGCTCATTCTGCTTCAGATTCAGAAACTAGGCCTCCAGGTTCGTGCTCTTCCGGTTCTCCTTGTTCCATAGTTCCATCCACCGCTGCTTGCTTCAATGCTTCCTTCGCGAAACTTGCTCTGTTTGCTTCAGACCTCTACAGAGCTAAGGTGACAGCCAGAAGTAACTCCTCTTGTCTTCGTGGCTCCGCATCGACATAAGGTATCCGCAGCTCGACATCTCTAAATTATAGGAACAAACAGTGAGGAAGTCACAAGACATCAACAAAAGCAGTCCAGGCAGGCTGTTCTATTTTTTGTCTTTTCGGTTTTTGTTTCAAATTAACTTAATAACAAGCAATCAACAGTCTGAATTGACCGAGGAAGCCCCTACAGATCTCTGCAAATTTTTGCAATTAGGCTATATGTAAACCACCATATCAATGCTAGCTTTTAGATATCTGCAATTGATATCTTGAAATGATTAAACTCTTCCTATTTTGGGGGGCATTTGCGATCTTTTTTCCCTGCACAGTTCGGCATGATGTGAACTGTTTCCTATCATCTGCCTAATCGCTCTTAGGGGTCCTTGTATTGTATTTAGTTTTTAGTTTCAGTGCACTGGTTGGAATCTGTGTCGGGGTCAACTAGGACCAAATCAATTACATGGGCTAGAAATCTCCATTCAACCTGGAAAATCTATACGTGTAATCTTTGTCAACTAACTGTTTTCTATTCATTTTCCGACGAAGAAAAATACAATGGACAACACAAGTGTCGCTCCAAGGCGTATGTCGCTTCATTTCTTAGAAGAAATTACAAATAACTTCTCTAACGATCGGATAATTGGTGTTGGTTCATATGGAAGTGTCTACAAGGTATGATTTTTTTTTTTGAACAGCGTAAGGTATGACTTGAAACCTATGTGTGGTTTCTACAAAATAGTATCATATAATTTTATATAGAGGGGTCACACTTTGTTTATTGATACGTACACCACACATCGTAGGATGAACACACGGACAACTTTATTTACAGCACTACTAATTTTATGTGTTACTTCATGTTAATTAAGAAAACATTTCTAATAACAACACAGACCTATAAGCACTTATTCTTAAATATATGTATTCAGCCTCATCCCAAAGATTCACACACATCACACATTGTAGGAGATTTTAATTATCATTACCATGGATGTTCACATTCACTAGCCACACAAGTGTCTACAAGATATCCGGTTACCAACCTGTAACCAGATTTTCCGGTAACCGCAGTAACCGGAAATTCCGAGCCCCGTGGGGAAATATTTCGTACCGGTAACCAAAACCTTGGTTACTACTACCTTGCATACTTTTTTTTTTTGAAATTTACTACCTTGCATACTTGATCATGCCATGTTGTGCCTTTTTCTTCCCCGCAAAGGACAAATTGCAATATAAACTATAGAGGTTGTGGGCCACTTCATATTCAAACGTGACTTGGTACCTTTTTCTAGTTTATACATGTTACATAAAAATATATTTGTGTGAAGAAGGAGAAAATTAAATTTTCGATGTCCGATAATGTACAGGGAGAGCAGAAAAATGGGGAGACGTTTGCTGTGAAGTTGCTTCATTACATTCCAGGACTTGATGATTTAGAATTTAAGAAGGAGTATCTCAACCTTGCAAGTCTCCAACACAAAAATGTTGTAAGGTTAATTGGCTATTGCCATGAAACTCGAAGAGAATTCCAACCGTTTAATGGGAAGATTGAGCTAGTCGAGGTGACCAAAAGAGCACTTTGCTTCGAGTACTTGCCTAATGGAAGCCTAGACAAGTGTCTATCTGGTATGATAAATAGTGCACTATCTATATTAGGAGGTAGGAAGTTACATTTAATTCACAACACAAATGTTTGAGTACGATCGTTGTTTCTTGATGCAGATGAACTTAATGGACATGATTGGCACACACGCTATACAATAATTAAGGGGATTGCCAGGGGTTGAAATACCTTCACGAGGATCTAGAATCTCCTATGCACCATTTGGATTTAAAGCCAGCCAATGTACTGCTAGATGAGAACATGGTTGCAAAACTAGCGGATTTCGGCTTGTCAAGGCTGTTCGGAGGAGAACAACACAAAGGACAAAAGTGCTATAGGAACACTGTAAGCTTATATACTCATGGAAACTAAAATTTCTGTCCCGCAAATTTTTCTTGCACATATTATTCATAATATATGTGTTGTATCATGCAGTGGGTACGTCCCCCGGAATTCATAGATGCGACTATTATCACAGATAAGTTTGACATATTCAGCTTGGGAGTTGTAATGATAAAGATATTGACCGGACCAACAGGTACTTTCGAAGTGAGGAGATGTCATCCCAAGAATTCATAGAGCTTGTAAGACAAATGCCTTTACTGACATGAATACTATAGGTTTCACCCATAAAATTGCAGTCTTCTTAAATATACGACCATGTTTGGTGTCAAAATAATTATAGGTCCATGCGAAGTGGAGGAGCAGGCTACATGCAGCATCAGTGAACATGTTAGATTCATGTTCTGAACAAGTGAAGATATGCATCGAAATAGCTTTAAGCTGTTTGCAACACGATCGATCAAAAGGCCGAGTATAGGGTTAATCGTCAATAAGCTGAATGAGACGGAGACTTTGATACAGTCTCCGATAAAGACATAGGGTCATCGATATACAAGGTTTGATCACTAATTCCACATTTTAATTATTGGCCTAGGTTGTTTTTATATTACTAAATAAACAGAGTAGACATACCCATATGTCTATGATGACCATGGTTTTCTTTTTCTTGCTCGAGATTTCGGCAACAGGATATTTCATTTCCCCTCGAAAAATGTTCATATGGTAAAAAAAAAGTATGGAGAAATTTGGATTTAAACATCCAAAATGAAAAACATACCTCGTATGTCGTAACTAACATACCAACAAGAGTTTGGCCAGTGGCAAGGTTCGGCACGGTTAGAAGCGGGCGCGTGTCTTAGGGCCTCTTTGTTTCGGCTTATTTAGGCTTTCCATAAAAAAAGCCAACGAATCTAGCCAAAGGGGTGGCTTTAGCTGCCGGCTTTTCAAAAGCCAAAGCGCAGAATAGGCAGGCCGTGCGAAGCACCTTCGGAGGTGCTTCCCAGCTTTGTCCCTGGTTGGCTACTTAACCTGCCATCGGAGCCCCTCGCTGGTTCTTTCCGCACGTACTGACTCACTTGGATGCACAGCTCAAGGGGAAAAAATCACGTGCATGCAAGCTTGGGACATTGTAGCTCTCTAGCATTAATTAGCTGCTACTACTTTTTTTCGTTGATGCGTTCGATGGTTCCGATGCTCCATTGCTCCTGCCAGCTACTGCAAGTGCTGTGATCAATTGTGGTGTGCAAGAGTGTGCCGATATTATGCTGTGCAAATGAATTATTTTCTTAATAATTGTGTAGTTTTTTATAGCTGTTATTATTTTAAAATGGAGAAGTTTGTTTATTATTTTTACACGTAAATCAGGTGGCGATACACGTTTCTAGCAAGTGTACATGTTACATCCAGACATCAAGCTAGTTTCTAAACACTAAAACTCGTAACAACTTGTTTTATAACTGTAAGGGTGTTTTAGACAATTTCACTGTTAGCAGCCAGACAGCCAGCTGGGTTGCCAAAGACAGAAACTCAGGACAGCAGCTTTCCTGTACACTGCTTTTCTGCACAGCCGAACAGCCAGCCACAGCCAGCCCAAACAAAAGGGGCCTTAAAAGGAAGGAAAATAGATGTAGCGCGGTGGGGAGCTCCAGGTGCAATCTGGTCGCTGAGTCAGAATGCTCCGATAGTTGCGACCCAGTGTGATCCTTAGGGCTAGAAATATTCTTTTTTTTGGTGGAAAAATTATTTGAAATATCCTGGGAGCCAAAAGTCAAAATATCTAGTATGTGGTAACTGGATTTATTGGTGCCTTCTGGTAAAAAAAGTACAGTAACTAAAAAGAAAATACCGATAGCGACCAATCTTTATTTTAGAAGTCATCCAGAAAATAAATTGCAGTAGTGCTAGTTACACGCTTACACTACGTCTCATCCTAGAATAAGAGTAATTAATTCGCTAGTTGTTTGGAAAAATGACGTGTGTTACAAAAACAAAAGTATCATGGAACTCACTTTTAAAGTACTAGGTAATATGCCCGTGCGTTGCAACGGGGTGAAAAAATCTGCATGTTCGATGTATTCTTATTGGTATAGCTGCATCGAGTCACATAAAACGGCCAAGTTCGATGTAACTCTCATTTTGGATAAATAAAGCGCCATAAGGCATTCTTTACAAAAAGAAAATATACTTCAGGACAGACGATGAAAAAATCATTAACAGTCATTCGTGCCAAAAGACAGATCATGGTTTATTGACTAATTTGTTGTACCTGCTCCTTATGGCACAATAATTTACACCAACTACAGTGCCCCTTTGAAGTTGTTTCCGATCAGGAGCCATCATGGTAATATTTTGATCGGAGAATGTTCAATCTAACATCAACCCTCTTCTCTCAAAGTAATCTCAAAGTAAGAGAGTTGGAGGACTGGATAATCCCAATAATGATATCAACAAAATTTGTAACCAACTGAACATGATAACAAAACTAAAACGTCTGCATTTTCTTAGAAAATAGTGGGGAACTGAGACTGCTGCGCTGTATGCATGGCCGTATGAAAAAGTGCAGGCATTCAGGCTTACATCAACGGTATAGTACACAGGTGTCCCTCCTTGTTTGTTTACACTATACACACAAAAAGTCCCATCGGAAGTGTTCTCTTACTCTTCCCTTGCAAACCGAAAAAGACAACCAGTCTAGGCTACAACAGCAGCAACACAACTGAGGAGGATAAACGAGCTACAACATAGAGCAAAATGCACTGTAAATCGGCCTTTTCACAACCGTTGGAATGGCGCGGTGCACACTTGAGATCCCTCAACTCCACAAACATGATGTTAAATACGTCTGGACATGATCCAAGTACCGGAAGATCTCGTGGACATCGCTTACACCTATCTCTGCATCCTCCTTAGCAAACTTTGGCGCGCTGAAATCTTCTAATTCTTGCAGAAGCTCGTCCTTTGTGTGATTGTGTGATGTTATGACCTTCAGACTCTAGGGGACAGCGGTATAAGATCAGAGTTTTAGAGGGTTTGCACGAGAAAGTGACAACCACAAGGCCACCAGGTTCAACCAAGCATTAAGAGAACAATGTTAGCTCGTTGTGCTACTGATAACTGAATGAAACTTAAGCTATCTTCAATATAGATTGGAACCGTATAGGCCATGGCCATTAGACAATTTTGTAAGTGCATATATACCACGTTGCACCTAGCTTCATTGATGAGTTGTTAACATCAACATGGTGCACATGTAAACGGTAAAACTCGTATGTCTACTGCACTATGCACATCTGAAACTAAAGCACAAAGTGAAAGCTAAAGTTACAAGCTATTTACTATCGCAGGATGCCCACAAATAAGACTATTTATACATGTGAACTAATGCTTCCAGGTTTCCCACTATTCCAATTCTAGTATGAAATAATTTGAAAATTCACATGAGATGATCAAATCTCTCTGAACATATCAACTAAAAGCACACTGTACTTTCTTTCTACAGCTATGATAATCATGAAACAGGAAAAAAACAAAGTCAAAGTTCGTGTACCTTTTTGCACGTCCATCCGAATGCAATCCAATGGCATCCATTGTCCCTTTATATGCAATGGTTTTACATTTCCAGTCTCGCTTCGTCTCCAGTACATCATCCAACCTGACAGAGACAGAAATATGACTCATTACAGTCATTGAAGCACTATTACTGCAAGTATTTGGGGTTAGAATTAACAAGTGACTAATTGGTGGCATGGCCAGTGCACTACAGGTTGTGCTATTTTATTTTTCTGTGCAACGAAACCTTAGATTCAATCAGATCAAGAACGAATAAGAGAAGAGGGGCAAACGAGAACAGGTGACACGGCGCCGACAACAACAATCCTTTCAAGCATACCGCTCGAAAGAGGATCCTTTTGACAAATATTTATCACATAAAAAGGATCAAACATGAGAACAACGAATACTGAAATTCTGAACAAGCGGACACAGAAGTAATGATAATGTTCGAACAATAATAAGACTCAAGTTACATGGAGACCACACAAGGAATTACAATCGAGAAACAGAAAAAACGACCAAGTATTTCTGTAGTACTACTACTAAGACAGCCCAATCATTTTACTGATCTGAGAGGTCTTGGGAAAGCACTTTGCTATACTAAGCCAACATAATGCCTTACGATTAACAAGCAATCTAGAGCAAGAAACAATAAAGGAAGGACTATACACAAAAGTCAAAACCGATTTTACTGATCTGAGAGGTCTTGGGAAAGCACTTTGCTATACTACCAGATATATTTTCCCCCATGGAAAGTAGAAAATCATGTACTTTCTATTTGAACAATGAGAAAATAAAGCACTTCAAAATTTACTAAGGTCAAAATGTCCAAACGAAGAAACACTTTCAAATAGCACCAGTGCCACGACACATTATGATTGCCTGGAAAAATTAAATCACTATTCGTCTTTCCTACATATAAGAATAGATCCGCTTAAGCACCACGCTGTGGTAAAGCATCGAATAAAGCTTCACCGTAATTTCGACTGAGTCAATGCATACCAATATCAAGAATACATGTAAAATCTCATGAGGGATCACACTTATAATTCCAATGAGGCTTTATAATTGCTTTCCTCGTCCTCCCAAGCAGTCAACCTTGAATTTGAACATTGCCATTCTTAGAAACCTCCTCCTCTGCATTTGTTCAGCATTCCAGTTGCAACAACATTTAGAAGGAACTGTATGGAAAGACAATAATAGTGTATATGTACATTGCAACAATGGCTAATTAATTGTGATAGATATATTCTCTGGTGAGTAGTTCAGAAGTAAGCAGTGGTTCAACACAAGAATTGTGATAGATGGTTCAATCAACAGATGAGGGAGAACATGCACAAAAAATGGTCACATGTAACAGGCAATATCAAGAAGACGTAGTTTGATTGATCTTGTAAGTTCCCCTTCACTTAAAACTCAGTAATCACACAAGAAAATGCCCTTTCAATGCAACGACTTGAGGAGACAAATAGTGCGTTGTTACGCTGGATTCGGAGAATCCTACTGATGTACACTAATGGTTTATGTGCAAATAAACAGACAAGTCTTTCCGGAAGCATTACACACATAATATAATATGGTTGACAATTAAGGCAAACATGTAAAACAAATCGAAGCACCTGTAACTTACCAGTCTTGATATATTACACATCTAGAGCTACAACATCTCCCACATCGCATGAACAGATGACACAAAACTCTTTGTACTTGCAATCTTCAACATATAACATAGAAGCATTGTACAATGATCCGCTGATTTGAAAACGGAACTGAAACTGTCAAAGCATTTGCCATCAAAATAAAACAAAACAAAAAACCTTAGTCCTTCAAACAGAAACAACCATTCCGAAGCATGGGGAGCAAAGAACCATTATTATTGATATGAGGAGACATAAGCACTGAATGGACATCTTCTTAATATCAATAATGACCTTATCCATTTTAGAACAATCAAATGCAACAGACTGGCCTGTGTCCTATAAACGTTTATGTATTATGATTTATTTATTTTTTGAACTGGATGTTTTATGAAAGTTAGCAGAACATATTCATGATAGAATACAATCATTATTCAGTGTTTCATTAAGCTTCAGAAAAAATGGCTTACTCTAAAACATCCAGGTGAAGTTTCATGAATACAAACAGACTGCAGATGTTGATAATAAAATGACTTACTCTAAGCCTTAGTAGTCCAGCCCAAGATTGGTGCCCAGATCAAACGGGGAGGTCAAATTCGGGCCTCCATGCCCAGATCTTGGGGCCTCCATGCCTTGGAGACGTGCGGTGAAGGGCATGGAGAGTCGAGGTGGAGGCGGTCACGGACGAATCCGCGTGATGGAGGGGGGTGACGGCCAGATCCGACGGCCGGTGGGGGAGAGAGGCATCGCCTTGGTGTAGCAGGAGGAGAGAGAGACGAGGGTGCCTGGGTTTGAGAAAGAGAGAGTGAAGATGGGGGTGCCGGAGGGAAGGGGCCACGACGTCCCAGCTCCTAGTGCTCATTTAAATTCACCAACATCCCGGAGATTCAGTAGAAGCACCAACCATAAGGCCAAGCGCCTACGCCCCAACTTCCCTAACCAAAAAGGATACTGAAAGGAGGGACCGTCTGAATTAATCTTCAGAACACTGAAAGATGATGGTGCTTGGGAGACATTTTTTTTAACTTTTGCTCGGGAGAGACTGCTTCCTACCTATATCTGAAACGAACCGTTATTCTATTCGGCGGTGGCATAGCTGCAAGTAAAATTTGTCTTTGTGGTATCTAGATATTTTTTTTGTAAGTGTGCGTACTTTAACTGTGCGGTTGGTTATTTCTTACTTGCAGATCTGCCATTGCATTTCAAGCCAAACAGAATTGGTGGATAACCCGCTAAACAAATTGTTCTCCTACACACTAAATGTAACTGACAACAGAGGACAATTGCACGAGACAGTAATTTCCACCGTTTGGGCGGCAAACGATGATGCATCAACATTCGAGGTCAGTTGGCCTTTTTGGACTTGACTCATTATCACTTACATCAGAGTATATTGTTTGATATTTTATCCTTTGTTGCACACTTAATATCCAGGAACCTATCCGGCCAAAAATTAAGGTAACACTCTTTTCAATTTACCTGGTTTTCATTTTGCTTATTTCTTTTGAACTATTTTGACAACCCTATCAATACAGATCATAGACTGCACGGAAGATTTGGGACAAGTGTGGACAATAGATGTTCACCCAACGGAGCCTTGGTATGTCTCATGCTTTTAGTATCTATAATTACTTTGCATCCAGGCCACTCCAGCGAATATCTATTACTGAAAGAGATTGATACATACGATACTTTAATGTCACAGATCAAGTGAGACATCATTAATATTTGTGAAACTAAGTATACCTAGTTTAAACGGCTGGATCTCGGGCTGTAGCAAAATATTTTGGGTAAGTTGATGTGGTGTTTTGCTGTAGTCTAAGACCAAAACATAGTTGAGCCCAACCAATAAAGGCAGGGATGGAGCCAGGAATCTAGCTTAAGGGGGGCAAAGTTAGACTCATTAGTGCTATGATTTGTATGAGGGGGGCTAAACAAGCAAAAATCCTATAAATTAGGAGCTGCCATGGCTATGAAGAAAGTCATGAGCATAGGGGGGGCGTAGCCCCTGCTCGTCCCCCTTGTCTCCATCCCTGAATAAAGGTTCCTTGTTTTTAAAAGTAGCTAGTAATTGTATTTATGAGACAAATTTTTTATAACTTCATTTCCAAACAATCACCCTACTAATTGCAAGAGAAACAAAACCAAAGTTAGCAAGCAAGGGACACTTGATCAAGCGGCATACATTACAAAAGGGCTTTGGCCGGGTTTTTTTGAACTTCTAACCCTTCTAAACGGTTGCATCCTTTCCTATATGACCCACATCATTTACAACTGCCAAGAGGCCACGTAGTGGTTGGCTGGCATCATGTTAAGTGGTTGCCATATTGGATGTCAGAAATCGGATGATATATCTGATGATATGTAGTTAAGTTCGAGAAAAGATATAAAATGTATTTTAGTATGATGATGCTACCTTGAACATATAAACTATATGCAAATACGGCCATGTTAATCGATACCTCTGTCTATATAGGTTGACACATTTGAAACGAATAAGAAATGGTGTGTTATATCTATAGCGGTAGAACCTGGTTAGGAGGGAGGATGATGGAGATGGACGTGACCAAAGAAGATGTCTAGGAGAGGTGAACTTGGGGCGGGTCAACAGTCTATGGTTAGGTTGGGTCTAAAGGGTAAATATTAATGGGATAAGTGTGTTAGCCCAATCAAAGAAGTCGTTTATCATAAATGTCACATGGATTATCTTTTCATATGCCAAACAACTAAAAATAATAATACAGTGGTAAACTTTAGAGGCAACAATTTTTCTAAAGTGACTTTTTATCGAAAGTCTTCTGCTTTTCCAGTCTTGGGCTGATGTTTCATATTAATATCGGGACAACTTTTTTAAAACACATTAGTGAAATATTTCTATTTCATAGATGTTCTCCTCAAAAGCCTCCTAAGATTTCTAAGCAATAGCCTTCATCAAGTTAAAAAAAATATCTTTTACCTTTCATCTTTTATTAAGAGTCTTAGATGAACATTTTATAGTAATTCTCCATTTTCAACTTAATGAATAGGCAAAGCGTGGAATTCTGTTTCTATAGTGGTGTAAAGACATGATGTCTCTGAATGGCCCGGGATATTCTTAGAATCATAATGTACCAACTTAAACTTAGTTGTAGTAATGGCTAATAGTACTAGTATTAAATGATCTTTTTACAAGAACTTTGTAGTATTTCAACATTTAATTAAGCATCTTCTTACGTCATACAGGGTTTTGGTTGGTCATGCGGAAGGTCTGTCTGTTTGGAACCATCAGACCAAGGTATGTCTCCGTTTGGAACCATGGCATGACTCCAACACGGTTCTCAGGTGTAGAGCCTGTATCCAACATGACACAGTGCATGTAGAATGCTTTGGCCATTATAAGGGTTTGCTCTTATGTTTATTTGTTTCGACCAAGGAAACCATGGTATAATTTGGATTTATAAAGGCCACTTAATAATTCCGATATATATCCCAAGAAAAAATGGAATAATGGTTGGGAAAATCTACCGTACAAAACAAACGAGTGCTAGAATTTTAAAGCTAATTAAAGAGAGTCTAGCCAGATTGTAGGGACGAATGTCTTTCTATGTCTTAAGCTGTGAATACTAAGATGCAAATACTTCTAAATAACAACGTGAAGACTAAGATGCAAATACTTCTAAAATAACAACATTACATTGTCTGAAGCTTGGTCTCCTTTGATAAAATTAGAAGCACCACTAGAACAGTAGGATAAAGAAGGTTAGGGACCCCGCGTCGCCCTCACCTAGACGACTCGAGGGACGCCGTCGACGCCTCCTACACCCCCCCTCCACGCCACCGGTGAAACACGCAGCTCGGTGAAGCCACGATGCGCCTAAGGTGGCGGTGTGGGAAACTCTTGGGGCGTCATTAGATCCATGGGCTGTTGATCTTGGCGGCGAGCGGCTGTGCGCGGTACGCACTGATGGCGTGAAACACACATTCGTTGGGAGACCCCAAGAGGAAGGTATGATGCAGCCTAGCAGCAAGTTTCCTTCAGTATGAAACCAAGGTTTATCGAACCAGTAGGAGCAGCAACTCTTCTGAAGGTTGTTGGCATCGCCGTTACTCAATCACTAATGTGGAACCTGCACACAACACAATCAAAGTACTTTGCCCCAATGAAACAGTGAGGTTGTCAATCTCACCGGCTTGCTGAAAACAAAGGATTAAACGTATGGTGTGGAAAATGAGTATTAAATTGCAGCGAATGAAAAAGAAACAGTTTGCAGTTTGTAGTTGTTTAATCAGCGTAAAAGAATGGACCGGGGTCCACAGTTCACTACTGGTGTCTCTTCATAAAGATAACTAACATGTTGGGTAAACAAATTACAGCTGGGCAATTGACAAATAGTGAGCGCATGACAATGCATATATATGACATGATGATTAATATGGTATTTAATTGGGCATTACGACAAGATACATAGACCGTTATCCAACTGCGTCTATGACTAATAATCCACCGCCGGGTTGTCATCCGAGTCCCCCGTTGGTATTAAGTTGCAAGTAACGGATAATCGCATTAAGTAAAGTGCGTAATGTAAACAAACACATATGCCCGTGGACATAGCATCATTAGGTTACCCCTAGTGGCAACAACACATCCACAACCTTAGAACTTTCTGTCACTGTCCCAGATTAAATGGAGGCATGAACCCACTATCTAGCATAAATACTCCCTCTTGGAGTTACAAGCATCTACTTGGCCAAAGCATCTACTAGTAACGGAAAGCCTGCAAGATCATAAATAACATAGGGCATAGATTGATAATCAACTTGACATAGTATTCAATATTCATCGGATCCCAGCAAACACAACATGTAGCATTACAATAATATGATCTTGATCCTGTAGGGCAGCTCACAAGATCTAAACATGATGGCACAAAGTGGAGAGACAACCATCTAGCTACTCACGCATCACTCCGGAGGAAGGCATGGCGATGTAGAAGCCTCCGGTGACGATTCCCCTCTCCTGCAGGGTGCCGGAAAGAGGTTCTGGACCCTCCCGAGCTAGGGTTGACGGCGGCGGCGTCTCTGGAACTTTTCGTGGATATTGGCTCTGGCCATTAGGGTTTTCGCGTCAGGGGGAATAAGTAGACGAAAGGGCGACGGCTAGAGGCCTCCGTGGGGCCCACACTCACCCTGGGCACGACAGGGGGGACCCCGCGCCCTGGCCACGTGTGGGGCCCACGTGGCCCTCCTCTGTGACTCCTTTGGTCCTTCAGGTGTGTTCTGGTGAAATTGGGATCCCCGTGAAGTTTCGTCCAATTTCGAGAATATTTCCAGACTAGCTTTTCTGGAATACAAAAACAGCAGAAAACAGGAACTGGCACTTCGGCATCTTGTTAATAGGTTAGTCCCAAAAAATGTATAAAAGTGACATAAAGTAGATGCAAAACATGTAGCAATTGGTATAAAACAAGCATGGAACATAAAAAATTATAGATACGTTGGAGACGTATCACGCACAGGGGCGGTGCCGCCCCTGGTTTGGTGGAGGGGCAAGGCTTGCGGTGGTGTAATGCGATGGTGGTTCTCTGGTTAGCGTTGTTGTTCGTGGTTACAGACGACGACTCATACGCCATATCTGATGCCCTTGTACGCGGACCGATGCAACTCCGGGAGAAACCTTAGATCCCCTCAGGATCGAACGATGGAGGTGCTTATGCGTCCTAATCCCTCTTGAGGGCATCCTTTATAGAGTTTTAACCGGTTGAATGGGACTAGCTGCAGTGGTGTCAATGTCACGGTGGCCTCGTTTTTTTCCTGACGTCGGGCATAAGGAGCGGGATCTTGAGCAGCTTTCTGAGGAGAGGTGGTGGCTGCCGGCAGCTGCTGTTTCACCACAACACGGTAGCCAGCAGCCGGCTTAGCGGAGTCGTTCTGGCTGCAATTTGCGCGTTGTGATATCATTTGGTGATGCCGCATAAGTTTGGAGATGGGGCGGCAGCCTGTCTTAATGACAGTGGCGGCCTCCGTTGTCATGTGGATGAAGGGATGGTTGACTCTTGGTTATGGTGATGGTCTTGAGCTCTATTTTCGCAGTCGATGGCGGTACGGTAAGTCCTCTTCTGTGGCCGAGGAGTTTCGAGGACGGCGTTGGTATTGGACGCCCCCGCCATTTTGATATCGGGTTCGATTCGAGAAGGAGGTGCTACGCATGACGAATACGGACTAGATGTCGAGGCTTGCTTGGCTGGCGGTGCTGGTGTGGCATCTCATGTGGAGGCATCATGTTAAGCCTGATTCTGAGCAGGTGCTACGCACGACGTCTCATATGCGGTGATAAGTCATGCATGTGCTGCTTGATGGAAGTGGTGACACCGTGGTTGGAGGTGTGGCGGTATTTGACGTCATCGGCTTCCCGTTTCTCCTCCGGATGCATCTGGTCAGTGTCAGACTAGTACTACCTCCATTCCAAAATATAAGGCGTATTTCGTTTTCTTTGACAACCAATAATTAGTCTATCAATATGCAATATATGTGACCTAAAATTTATACCATTGTATTCCTATTCAATAGTACTTTACGATGATTATGATTTATATCACATAAGTACGCATGTTAAATGTGCAATATTTGGTCAAAGTGTCGGTCAAAGGAAACAAAATGCGCTTTATATTTTGGAACGGAGGTAGTACAAGTGTATACATTGAGTTGACGCACTTAGGTGGAAACATTTATGGCACTATTAATGTGTGCTTGGACGTAGCGTTCTTAAAGGTGTTGTCTTGATTGAAGATCATCTTTGCAAATGAAGATTTCGAGCTAGACCCTTGGATGGTCTCGTCAACACCGGCGCGCAATGGCCAGCTGGCTTTGCACCTCGTTTTGAAAAAAAAGGTGGCGACATGGTCACTCAAACACGAGGTCGGAGCATCTCTGTCCACACACTACAACTATCGGGTAGAAGCTTTCGCGCGCCAACCGGGTAGATTTGGGTTCCACAACCAACGCCTCCATGGAGAGGAACAATACGTTGTCGTTGTTGGATCAGCCCTTGTTGAGGGAGCTTAATGATGCTCACTCGACCTAGACCCGACAAGGCCTCACCACAGCTGCATGGCTGAGCGACAGATCTGGCTCTACTGGCAAACGAGGCTGCCCCAAAGCAAATGTGTAGCCGCCTTAGAGCCGCTGGCTGAGCGGGAACGTGGCGCAAGGAGCTGGACTCATGGGGATGTATTCGGAGAACCAAGTTCCAGCGACAACACGATGGTCCATCGCCCACCGCCGCACTCCGGCCACCACTCATTACAAGTAAGACACCGAGCCAATAGTCCAAACCGGCACGACCACACGAGGATGTGACTCTCATGGGTGTTCTGCAGGGAATTCGCATTTTTGGACATTTTATAAAAGTCCAGAAGAAAAGCACAATTCAAAATTTGTATTATTAGACGAGAAATGAGAAAAAATCATTCAAAACCACCTTTATGTACTTCTGTTTGTTCTATTAAAAATGTACTTGTGTTGAAAAAAGCGGGCGCCCAGTTGTTTTTTTATTTTTTTTAAAATCCACAGGAGGGCTCTCCCCCGTTCAATTAGAAACGAAACCATCAATATTGTCACACATACAGGGGTAGAAAGCAATAAAGCAAAAAAGCGGGCGCCCAGTTGTCCCGTGTCATACTAGATCATTTCGTGTTTTCCATTTCGATGGAATTGATTAGGGATTTCTCAACTGTGAGCAGGCAAGACAGATGACATTTAAGGAGCAGAAGGTTCGAGTAGTATATGCCGTTAGATTCATTGCACGGAAGGAGTGGATTATTGCCGGTGATGACGAGGGCCAAATCCACGTGTATACATATACTAATACTACTACAAAGAGCAAGTTGAAGAAGTTCCAAGCCCATGCGGATCAGGTCAGGTCACTGGAAGTTCACCCAACTGATCCGTTGGTCCTGTCATCATCGTCGGACAACCTGATAAAGCTTTGGAACTGGGAGAATGGTTGGGAGTACTGCATCAGGACATTCCAAGCACACAACAGACCGGTGATGTCAGTGAAGTTTAGCCCGCTGACTACCGCAAGTAACACATTTGCTAGTGCATCCTGGGACGGCACAGTAAAGGTTGACTAGTACTCCGTAGAACCTAGCACATTTGGTACCGTCAGAAAGGTTTTTTGTTTCCACGTACGTTTGGTAACCAATGCTTGTTGGGATTTACAGATCTGGAGCATGCTTTCGGACACTCCTCTCACCACGTTGAAATGCGGGACGGATCTACTAACATCGGTTGATTACTTCGTCGTTCATGGTAATCACGAGTACATTGTTACAGTATCTCTTAATGGGACTGCCCAGGTAGGCCATCTTCACTATTCTACAATATGACATGCACATTGAGTAATACATATACTGCTCAAATTAATACCTCGATCCTTATTATTCAACAGATCTGGAATTTAGAGACCAAGACATGTATTCAACACATCGAGGGACTCCAAGAATACGGCGGTGCTGTTACTGTCTTGGACTGCCTTCCCACGGGACATCCAATTTTGATTACAGTTTCGGATGACCATACTGTTTCTTTCTGCAACTCCACTACACACAGGTAATGTACGATCTTGAAGAAAAAAATCACATGATCCCGGCCGCCTCATATTTCCCCTTCCAGCGCGATCTTGAATGCATATTGTAATCTGAAAAGCCAGCAGCCCAACCTTGATTCAGTAGAGAGATATCAAATAAAAACCACTGAACAGCGCACGCGGAGACCTAACGCGAGCTCTCGCGACACTGGCGACACATGCGTAGCTCCGCCACCCCAGACCCTCGTCCATCCAAGCCTTGCCCCATGGCCTGGCCTCCCCATCCCCCGACGTCCTCCCCTCAGCCCAGCCACCTCCCCGTCCCCTCTCCCGTGTTGCTGGCCGCCGGGACCCGGATCCAAACCGGACCGGCTTTCCCGTGGCTCGAGGTGTTGGGGATGAAGCTCCTCCCGCTGGCAGCCAGCAGCCCTCCTCGGCTGCTCCGGCCGCCCCGTTCCAGCTGCCGCCTCCTCCAGATCGGCTCCCTCCCAACTTCAAGGCGCAGGTTTTGGGGCCGCCTGCCAGTCCGGAAGGTGGGGGCGATGAGCTGGGCTGGCAGGAGGTACGCAATCGACGTCGGCAGCAGCGGGGCTTGCCACCGGTGCCTCCTCTCTCTGACCGCTCCTGGGCTTCCGTTTTTGCGCCTCGTGCCGCTTGCGAGGACCCGGGGTCTTCCAGACCAGGCGCAGCTGATGACCGGTTGGCTCTCGGAAAATGTAACACCACAACTAACATGATATCCATATACTATCCACACCCTTCATTTCATCAAGATTCGGGCAACAAATTCATCAACGAATCTTCAAATGTCAACGCATTATCAATAATTGTTGGATTTATGTAACATGAATTTTAGATTCATGCACTAACATGAATTTTCTGTGCATGCATTAAAAAAAAATTAAAACCACGCGTTAACATATTTTTTTAGTTTTTTTAACACGTAAAATAGTAGGAATAATATGTTTCGTTGGATGCATAATCAACGGTTATGATAGTATGTGGAGATCCTATTAGTTGTGGAAAAATCGCGTTGTTGGCTCTCCGCTGATACAGCTGCTCCAGTAGATGCGTTGTTGAGGTCCATCGTTGCGGAGCAATCGACGGTGTTGCGGGCTGAGCTACAAGGCCTGGTTGCTTCCCGGCTTGAGGACATGGTCCAGCCGTTGACGGATAACTTGCAAGCCTTGCTGGAGCAGTTTGGGAGCTTGATGGAGCGGGTTGCGGTTGCTTTGGAAGCGCCTGCCGTGGTGCAGACGCCTCCAGCGCCGCCTCCGCTAGCTGAGATCAATTGTGGCCTCTCGGGCGGTTAAGCTCCCGAGTTGTTTGGCTGTTTCTCACCTAGGGATGCGACCTTTTCAGCGTCGATTTTTCGCTGACCTCCTCGCTCTTGGCCGCTCTAGAGGGCGTTTTTCTGCTGGTGCAGGCCATGGCCAACTATCAAGAGCTTGCTGTGGAGTCTATTTTGCCTTTGGCTTTGGAGGACCTGACGTATTGTGGTGCACCGACCTCCGAGGAGAGGACCACAAAGGAGTTGGTTACTATCGATGCAGAAAGGCTTCAGGAGAAGGAGTTGTTCCAAGATTTTTCTTGCTTTGCGTCGGCTTGCCCACGGACAAGCAGGTGGAGGAGGCTGCTCCCTCTCACACTACGCGACGCGGAATCCGTTTGGACAAGAAATACTGTGCTTGTCATATTCCAACAGCCAAGCGAGCGGAGTATAGGCGGGCGGAGGCATTTGGAGAGTTAGCAAAGCTCAAGAACAAAGCGAAAGCCACCAAGGATGTCCTAAATGAGACAATGGTTGAGGTGATTCGCGCCTTAGTCAAGGTCAATTCTTGATCTCTTATGTTGGAATGGTGCACAACGGTGCATCGATAGTGGTGAGAGATTTCTGTGTGTCGAGAGTTTGTCTTTGTTGGGTACGAGGTGTGCCTTGTGAGATTGGGGCTAGGTGACCATTTTTCAGGCACAGACGACGTTCCATGAGTTGTAGTGCATGGTTTTTGCCGGTTCCCATAAATTAACCGCGCAATGTAAGATTTTGGATCCGGTTCCCTTTATTAACTGGACCAATTCTCTTCTTCTTATAATGCAACCGCGGGAGCTCCCCGTCCTCTGACGAGGTCCGTCAAAAAGATCTTGAGCCCGTGCGACTTCCTTGGCCATGCTGACGGCTTTGGTCTTCGGGCGGCTTGATTTTCTGGCAGCTGTACCGGTGCTCCCGAGCCTGGGCATTTAGGCTAACTGATGAAAAGTTCTTGCAAATAACACATGCTTTACAATTTTGCAGATACCAGAATATGGTTGACTTTAAAGTGGGTTTATTAGGGATTTAGCCTACATCAAGGACACAAGAAGGTAACAAAAATAAAATTCTTGGCACTGTTGTAGCTTACCAAGTATCTGTTTTCTTTTCAAGCTTGTTTGTTAATATGTGAGTTTTCCCGACAAAATTTTGTGCTCTTCAGCTCATCAGCATTCTCAGTTTTGGGAAAAATCGAATAGCGTGTTTAGCAGTTTTCATAAATAGTTAAGAAAATTATCCATCTACATATGGCTAATATGCCATGTAGTTACACATTTTCTCGAGAAAGATACGCAAAAAATAGCTTCTTCGGCATTCAGTTTAATCCTAAGGATGCATGTTTTTAAACGAAAATGTGTGATTTTTTCCATAATTATGATAACCAATAATTTATTTATTTTATTTTATTTTATTGTGAAGCTCACGTTCTTGTAGAGGTCTGCATCTGGATGATGTATCCTACATCAACACAACAAAACAAAACAAAACAAAACAGTTGATGTCATCACCACTAGATGCCATAATTTAAATATGTTTTATACTAACAGTTGCTGGCTTAATTTCTATATATAATATCTACCACACGACGAGCACAGTTGAACTAGATCAAATATAAATATGACTTGAAAACAGTTCAGTTTTGGGAAAATCGAGTAGCCGTGTTTAGAAGTTTTCATAATTTTTTTAGAAAATCAGACATCTATAGATGGCTAATATGCCATGTCGCTACACATTTTCTCGAGAAAGATATGCAAACAAATAGCTTATTCGACATTGAATTTAATCCTAAGAATGCATGTTTTTGCATGAAAATGTGTGACTTTTACCATAATTATGATAATTTAGATTTTCTTTTGTTTTATTGTGAAGCTCACGGTCTTGTAGATCTGGATGATGTATCCTACATGAACACAACAAAACAAAACAGTTTACGCCACCACCACTAGATGCCATAATATAAATTTTTTTATGTTTGAAGTATTGCTTGATTAATTTCGATCTATGATGTCTACCACACGACGAGCACAAAAGAAGTACATCATAGTGTTTCAGACACACTCAATATTCTTCTACGATGCTTACAATATCTGATGATAGGGTGTTCGCTTTTGCCTTTTTATCTCGGAGGAGCTCTGGTTTTGACTAAGTCGAGAGAGAAGTGATCAGTGATTAAGGAAAATCTCAATAGGTCTGCAACATATACACACATCTCATCCAAGACCCACACCAGTCGAGTGGATGGCTCTAGCATCCAATAGACCCAATATCATCGATATTTCCAAATCCACCGTTGTCTTTTAAAGAGCGCACAGTTGTCGATTTCTAAGATGTGCAACTTTGCATCCCAAAAATAAGATCTGACAACACAAACTCAATATTCCTAGCCGCCGCTCTACCTTCCACACCAGTAGCAAGGTTTCACAGCAACAAAGTCAATTACTTTGTCACCCGAGCGACAAAAGATGACACCCTACGACATGAAGCGGTTTTCCACCACCACCATCTGATCAAAGACCGGTCCTCCAAGGTGACCCACACAAGAGGAGAACCCTAGACCCACAATGAAAGACAATTCAGGCGTGTCCATGACAAGCCCTTCAAGGAGGGGAACAATGTCCGAGGACAACCTGATTTCTGCCATTGAGCGAGGTCTATGCTAGGCTTTCACCGGAAGACCACCAAACTGATCATTACTGCAGTTTACATATCCTACCTCTATTTGTGGCCAGGCGACCAACACCGTAGGAACCATGCATGGTAATCAGCTTGGTTGTCAGGTCGGCAGACGGGCCACACCACAGCACCATACCCGGGTTGGAGAAAGATCTGCACATTGGGTGATCCACCCACAACACAAACCTAGACCTTGAGGCCACCTTACACATCTCAATAGCAGCTGCTGGACACAACAACAGTTATCTACCCTTATGCCAGGGACACCACATCAGCAAACAACAAATAGCACTACCCCATGCGGGCAACCCTGGGAGCAGCGGGGTCGCGCGGCTCCTCCATTATCCAAGTACTGTTGGCGAGCCAAAAGCACAGCCAGCCTCCAGTTACTCTAATATCGTCATGTCCCTCCCTTAAGATTTCCCTCAATCGTGGGACTTTCGTGTGGCCGATCAGGGTCAGCTTGTGTGTGGGCTGGTGGCAGCACCGCGGTAATCAGAGGGGGATCAGGAGCAGCAGGTTTCGAGAGTAGTATCATTGGTGGGATGTCAGGAGAATGACAATATATAGTTTCCTCCTTGTTTTTTGTCCATCGACAAGCTTTGTGCTTGGCCGTGGGTCGGATTGGGCTCCTCCCAGGCAATGTCATATGGGCGGCGCCTCTAGCGGCAGCGTCTAGATGAAGCCACAACGGTGCACCAGTTATCGGGAGTGATGCAATGGTTTCCTCCCTTTTGATGCTCTCGACCATTTCTATGTGAGCATGACAATATATGGCGGTAGAAGTTTTGGTTTGTAATCTCTTTGGGTGAGAACTTTCTGCCGATTGTTACCTTTCCGGTGATTGTTACCTTTTGAAGGTGCACGCGAGTGGCTATTCATTTTTGAAGACTTTGTGCGTTACAAAATTGTCACCTCACATGTCGCTCCACTAGTGTAGGTTCAAAGTCATAATATTTGAGCTAGATTTTTTGGAGATGTTGCCACGACGCTTGCCCTTTCTGGATCATATTTTTCTGTTCTATTTTGTTGAACATATTTTTGGTGTTAATGCTTGTACTTTTTCAGTATAAATAATATATGAATGTGTGTTGAAATAAATCTTCTAGCCTAGAGCCTTTTACATTTTTCACATTATTTCGGACATAAGAAGGAAAACACATGTATTAGAGAAACCCAGTTTACAACTTTACAAAATAATAAAATATACTTTATAGACAAAAACTACTGAAGTCATGGAAAAATTGGCTGACTGTGACAACACCGAAATTCCAATTATACCCAAAAAGATAGAGCTTGAAGTTAGCGTGGTGCATCATCCAAAACTGTAAAGTGAAGTGGCAGATTATATATACTTGGCGGGCATTATAAACATCTAGCTGTGCAATTGAGGGAAAGAAACTAAGAGTTGACATGTTTTGTTTGGTCTTCGCTCTTTTATATGTTATATATCAGAGAGCTATTTTTGACAGTTCAAAACTTCTTATTATATCATCGTTTGTTTGCAGCCTCGTCGTCGCGGGTTATGCTGGAATCGCAATAATGGAAATTAGGTAATTCTATTTCAAAGATCCTGCTAGGAGACACGAAAAAAATCAGAGAAACATAGAACATCAATTGTATTAGCATGAGTTTGCAGTATGAAGGATGCCTGATGGATAATTACCTGTGTGGCGAACTTAAATGGTTTTACTAACATGTACTTTGGTGCTATATCCGTACATTATACTGTTATATACGATGCCATCCTCTTGGCATGCATCTACCAAAGTACATTGATGTATGTTGCTGTTAAATGCGTAGTACTGTACTACTTTACCTGGTGCGGTTTGCATTGGTTTTTATGGGAAAGTAGTGTAAGAGATAAATGACATTGTAGGGTGGCACTCCCTGCCTCTCCTCCCACATCACTTGAGAGGACTCGATCCAGCACAAACAACTCGCCATCCTATCTCTCTAATACATCTCGATCCCACCGCCGAATTCGTCTACTTCCACGTTGTATGCAAGCCATGGTGCGCCTCCGGTGACGAGATGTCCCGATTTTCATACGATATGCATAGTAATCAATATCGTTACTGGTAATCGCCTCGACAAATATTTGGAATATTTGGCTGGTTTTCTGCATGTGTACAGATTTGGTTATAGATGGGCCTGAAGTAATTGCAGGCTGAGTTTCTTGGTTAATCCACTCTGATAGGCGGCCCAATATTGAACCTACGTGCATCATAGTCGAACTAGAGCAAACGTATAATATATAATATATAATAATAATACACTATATAAAAGTTAGACATGTGTCCCCACTCCATAGCAATTGGGCTACTGTAGATGCACCATTTCTCCATCGTGGTCCAATCGCTCGCTGGGGGACGTCTGTCCTTTCTTTTGTCGGCATGCTGATGTCGCCCGCCGTTTCCTTTCCAATTGATTTATTTTTAGCGTTTTATTCCTCCGGTTACCCCGAGATGTCTTCCGGTTGCCGGTCCGTTCTCACCTTTTGCCTCTCTCACCGTCCGCCGCCCCAAGTACAGGCCGCGAGTCGGCAGCCAGTCGCCCACGCCTCCCTGTGCAATTCCTTGCGCTAGCTCATCGACGGCCCGGTGAACCAGCACATCCAGGTCGACCGTGCGTTGGTCCGCTGTGCCGCGTCGCAAGACGGTGACGGCGACCACTCGATGCGGTGCTCCCTCTGTTGGTGTTAATCTTGTTGTATAGGTTTAGTCTCATGTTTATTTCTGATTGCATGATGTTAGAGCTAGTTGTATGCATGTAAACATGGCAGAGGGGCATCGGCAAGAGAGCACAGCACGCAGCGATAGAGGGAGTGCAGTGCAGCGGCTAGACTGCCAGCCATTAGTCGAGTACTTGCATACACATGTTGGCTAGAATTAGTCAAGAGCTAGGTTAGTGGTCAGCTCGGTTAGTGTTAATCTGCATGCATGTATGTGTCATGGAGTACCAGGAGGCAAGTCAAGATGAGATAAGCTGGACGTGGAGCTAGAAGTGGACACAGTTAGTTGAGGCCTGTGTTCGCGCCGTTGTGGGCTAGCTTGTAACAGCCGGAGACTTGGTAGTGACTCAAACATGCGCATGTATGTAGCTAGTGGCGAGTAGAAATCGGATCAAGCCGGTGTGTGGCTTGGCCGGTGCGTTTGCTCCCCTTTAAAAGGAGTTGTAATCAGTTTGTTTCATTAAGCAAAAAGAACAAGAAAAAGGCAGAAGTGCGTTGCCACCAAAAGCTCTGTGTGTTCTTGTGTGCTGTGTGTGTGCTCGCGTGAGTTCATCTTCTTCCTTGGGCAGGATTACACCCTCCACCTGGTCTTCCCTGCCGAAGCGCGCGCGTCATCGATCCCCAGGTACCCAGTCCCTACGACTCTCGAAAGCACCGGCGCCTCACCATTAGAGCCACAGTCCGTACATGTTAGAGTGGCATAGCTGTTCCAGGTTGTCTCGTCAAAGACCGAGCCAAACTTGAGAGTAGGGAGCATATGGCACACGCCGGTGAGCAAGTTGCATACCGCTAGATCGAGGATGATCGGGTTTGTGTAGCCACGCGTGGAATTGGTATCCAGGCGCACGAGGAGGAGGCCATGGCGCGAGACGAGCGGCACCGCGTTGTCAAAGACGCGGGCGGGTGCGGCGGCCATGAAGGAGCTGAGGGCGCGCCGGCCAGGACCTAGAGCCGATCGTGGTGTCGGAGTGAAGGTCAGGACATTCTTCGGCCAGGTTAATTGTTGGGAGAAGAAGCCGACCATGGAGGAAGACACGTCCTGATCTGGCCAGCAGCGCCGAAGGAAGGCCGGCTCGGCGATGAGGTCACGCCATCGGATGCATGTAGTGGCACATCGGAAGAGGGCGGCCGGAACGACGTCCTTCACTCGGAAAAGGATCTCGAGGAGGACATCGTCCGGGAGCGACACCACCATGGCCGCCTCCCCCTCCTCCATGGATCGATCTAGTAGCAAGACTAGCCAGGGGATTCCGAGCACCGTCTGTCTGTTGGAGGTGGTAACGAGTTAGGTTTGGAAGGGTTACGTATTTTGCTTGACCCAGATTCAGCAAAACAGCTGTAGGTTTTTCGGTTGGACACGTATGTACAAATAATTGATTGGGTGCTTGTCCGATCTGGATACAAACTGATGACCGCCTTCCTGACTCCATATGTACAACAAAACTGATGATCAATTATCCAGCTTGCGAGTCAATGAACAAAATAATATTATGCATTCTGAACTTGCATCGGACTTGAGAGGATCATGTCCAGGACCTTTCTTCAGTCTTCACAAACGTTTTATTGAATTTTCATGAGAACTGTCGGTAAATGGTCATACATGGGAACCAATAATTTTGAATTTTGGTTTTCAAATTCGTCTTGTAACCGGTCGGATTTTCCGATAATCGTGGTAACCAGAAATCCCGACCCCCCTAGGGATATGTTTTCTATCGGTAACCAAAACCCTGGTCTTCATAGACTGGACAATCTGATCGATCACACGAAGGTCTTCAAAATATGGTTGTTTTTTATCTTCTGACCCGGGCATGTCCGATTCGTGCGGGAGCTCATCCGGATTTTTTTCTTCCAAAACCTTTACTGAAAAATGAACGTGCGGTGGTGTCAAGATTTCATATATGGTTGCAGAGTCGGTAGTATGGTTAAATCTATACATGTGTAGTTCCAATATATATGATCTAAGAACAGTCTTTCAAAATGAGTTTAAATAGATTATTACCAAACTACCGAAAGGACAACAAAGCAAATCCCCATATGACATTCAAACATGGAAGGGCAGAGTTATTTGTTGCAAATGCTAGATATATTTAGGAAAAAACAAACACTCAAATAAACAGAAGTAATTAAGGGAAAATTTATTCGCAACCATGTTTCTAGTTTGGCATCAACAAGAGAAACGTGAGGAACCCCTATTTGGTCGATAACTCAATAAACCTAACGTACCTACATTTCGACCATCCATCCAAGATGCAACTAATAACAAACTAGATGAATGCTCGTTCGTTGCTACGGAAGTATATTGTGACATATAATCTAAATGGTTCTTTTTTCGGCCAACATATTTTTCCTAATCCACAAATCTCAACAGTTAAAATTCTAAATGGTACTTTTTTTCCACCCATCTAATGATTGTTGCTCGCTCCCTCTCTGATAATCTATTGCCACCATATTTTTCCTAATCAACAAATTTCAACGGTTGAGCCTTAAGTGACCTCGTCGTCTAGCCCTTGGCTCTAGATTTGCACAAGGGGGAGATAAAAATGGGAGGACGTCTCTAATTTAGATTAAAAAACAAGCAGATGAATTACAAGTGTCAGTGTCATGCATCCACAAGCACTAAAATCAAATCTTGAAATACAGTTTCCTATATATCAGATAAGTGAATGTGCAATACATCCTTTGTCCATATATATTTTTAATGCAAAGTTGTGTCATTGCAAAATAATAATAAAAAACACATGAGACTTGTCTCACAATCACAAGAATATAGAAGATGTGAATAATCCGGTTGTAATTATGATCTCATAAACTTCATTTGGGAAAGGTTTCCCCTGCACTACAAGGAACGATATAGACAGCTGGAAGGGTTGTGTGATGACGTATGTGAAGAACTTAAGAAAGAGTTCCCTCTGTGGCTCTGTGCAACCCTTCAGACCCCCATCCTCCTTTCCTATTTCTGCAAACTACAAATGCGTACAGGAAGAAAGAAATATCAAATCTATGGGATTAGGTGATTAACTAAATAAATGGAAATTCTAAGAATCATAACGCAACATAATTCCCCTGGACACTTAAAAGGTAAAAGTACAGAAAATAAATTCATGACAACAATTAAAAATGGAAAACGAACTGATAATTAGAAGGTGCAGAACTGTATTTAAAAGTATATACTTGACGACAAATCTACACTAACCGAGTGATTCCATACAGTGGACCAAGAGAAAATTTATCACCCGAGTACCAACAATTTGAGAACTTTCAAACTAAAATTCCTAGTGCTCCAAAATTAACATGTCTCTCAGTATTACATTAGGTAGCTGTATTAAACAAAGCTACTCGTTGCACTTCATGCATTGATTAAACTGTGAACAAAACTACTAATGAAGGGAGCTGCATTAAAGTTCTACGTATTTCCTACGATCATTTGGCAAGCCAGCCTCCATGAACCTGGAATATTTTTTTTTAGAAAAGATGAATCACATCTAATTGGCAGTAAGATAAAAGTGCACATCTAATTGGCATGTCCTCTGTATGTGAAGCACAGAGGGGATAACAGTAGAAAAGCAACCATTGCTGCCCAGCAGCCAGAAAGTGATTTCAGTACTATATAGCTTCTTCAGGGAACAATTCTCAGTTTCACCATCTTGTTCAGGAGCTCAGTTCAAAAAAACATACCTTGGATGGCATAGCCTATATTCCCTAGATAATATGAAGATCACCATAGTTGTTCAGCTATCTCACATGCATGAAGTATAGGTAAATAAAGCAACTATGGTAAAAAAGAGTTAAGGAAGAATAAAGTGAATGGTCCTGTGATGGATATATATAACGAGCAGTTGTATATAAACCTACACTAAGGTTAATCGTGTTCCTCTGTAATGTCCATTTCACTAAAGATCTGTACATAAACCTGCAAAAAGTAAAGTGAACCTGCAAACTGAGTAAGTGGGCACAAAGTTGTGTATGTCTAGCCTAATCTGATGGCAACAAATATATGGACGAAAGGCCTGAATATTACTCTATATATTTTGGTTTTTGGGTAAAATTAAGAACGTATGTAGCTTGCATAAGCTAGGAACACAATCAGTAATTACCGAGCAAATTTGCAGAAGAGATTTACATGCAACAAAGAAAAAAAAGTAAAGAATATAGAGAACCTAACAACTAATCTAGGGGAAAAGTGCTAATGGGATGCGACTGGTAAAACTATAATCCTCATTTCAGGAATTCTAGACATGTGTAGAGTAAGAATAAAGTATCAGGTTCAGCTAACTAAAACTAACAATAGTATCTAGGAGTAATGAAATCCTTTTTACTCCCTGTGACCCTAAATAACCGTCGCTAGTGTAGCTATTTATTTGTGCATTGTATGCTCATTTTTCCCGTCACTTTGAATGGATAGGAGGGAGTATACGTGGCTGATGTGCGCCAACGTCCTGAAGAAAGGAGCTGAGCACACAGTGGCGGATCACTGAGGAAGGGGGACAGTTGCCTGAGCTCACAGTGGAGGCGGAGGCATCTTGCCTGTACGGCACATCACACATTTTTTGCCTGTTTTGGATGTGGAGACTCAAAGTGTAGCGTACATGACTTGCAACAATAATATGCCTCTGGACTGCAAAATATACTAAATTGGTCAACTCAGCCATGTACTTTTCAACAAGTAAATATTCAACCACACAACAGAAGAATGCCAAATTAACAACTCCCAGGTGGATGCACATATAGGGTGATGTATTGGATTTTCAATCGGGAAAGAAAGATGTCATGATATCTACAACATGGCTATCCGTGAAATATCGGATGCTTACAATTTGAACCAGAATCAATACGGGAAAATCAACTACACTGTGAATTTCTACATCATTTTAGGGACACCACTATCATAGAAAGAGTTATACCACAGTTATCGAAGTTGTATCATATCATTTTGTCCAGGAACATTGACAATACACATATAATCGAAGTTATATAAATTCACCTAGTTGACATGATGATTCCTTTCTATTAATCCAATTTAATGATCCAGAATTATTTCTTCTCCTTGGAGAGATGTATTAGTAAAGGGAAATCATTGTATGATAACAACATTGCTTGAGCTCTCGCCATATATAGTGTTAACCAAAAGGAGGGCCTCACCTGAGTGATGGCTGTGTATCTCTTATGTTTACACGTCCCCTTTTTCTCCTCAAAATTAACAAACATAGATGAACTACCAGAGAATTAAGGATCTGCGACTATTAGGGGTTAGAGGCTGGTGTCTTCAGAATTTCTCAAAAATTGATGGGCTACCAGAGGAGTAAAGATAGTGCAGTAGTGGATGATGATTTGGTTATTGTGGCATACCTTGGGATGAACAAGCAGAGAATGATGAGGCAAGGAGGAGCAAGGGGGCGCAGGGAATAGGTCTTCGTCTTCAATAGTGCCACCGGTACTCGTGGATTGCAGCCAGGATTCCACTCGCACCTAAGCTGTTCCATGGCCGCCTTCCTCTCAACGTCCTCCTTGTCACAGCATTGCTCCGACAAGTCTCCTCTTTCGCCCTGCCGTCAGCTGATCGGGAGGACTTGTACCAAATCGGACCGCAGACTTAACGTCGGAGAAGAAGTCGACTTCGGGGAGGACTGACGCTCCAAGGCGAAGGCGACCCCAGTGACGAGCTCCTGCCACCACCGGCTCAAGAGGAGGGGATGCTCCGCCCGCTCCTTCGAGATGGAATCCATGATGATAACAGCGCCGGCACGCGGTCCTTGAGGGGAAGGTGGAGTCCTGGAAGAAAAGAGCGGCGGGCGGGGAAGTCCCGGGATGTGGTGGTGCTAGGCGGCGGCGGGACTCGAGTGGAGGCGGCGATGGAGTAGAACCCTAGTCCACATGATGTCTCTCTGACAAAAAAAAACGAGACAGCGGGACGGGAGGCAGGTTGTGAGACGTTGCTGGGCCGGGCCACGGGCGAGCCAGATCGTGCTCGGTTACACGACCAACTCCAATTTAATAGTAAAGATAAAAAATAAAAAGAGAAAAAATCTCAAGTAGCTATTACGCCGAGCCGAGAAACAAACAAAGCCGGCCAATCTATCTCGAAGGGAACGATCTCTCTATGGCTGAGGCCATGTCCACGTGGGAAACCCGTAATCTCCTGCATCGCTCCTGTCTCGGTGTTGGCTATGTAGATGCGCTGATGATCGTCCTTGATGATCAACATGCCGTTCTTTTCTCCCAAGCACGTGTGTTCCACTCCATGTTCCATCAAACAATTATTTATCTTGTGAGTCGACGGTGGTTGTAGCATGATGTGGGAAGAAGCAATTTCATCATTGTCGTGGCATGTCCAGATGTCTACACGGGTGCCATCAGTTCTCAAGCAGAGAAACGCGAGCCTCCCCATAGTGTCGACGCTAAGATATGGTACGTCGTAGTTAGAGTCACCGAGGAGCCCTGTATGCACCACCTTGGGCAGATGTGGCCTGTTTCGGCACAAACGGTGAAGATGTAGAAGCCTAATGTGCCGCGAAAGAACCAGTGTGCGGCGCCACCACACACAACAGCCTTGTCCTGCAGAAGCTCCACCTGGATGTCGCGGCCCTCATCATCCTTACTGTTTCCAGAGCGCATGTTCCACCCCAACTCACCGACCGACGACGACGAGTACGTGTAGAGACTGGAAAACACAGGGTCTATCTCCATGTCGATGATCATCACCTTGAAGAAGGGCCACTGGTCATCGTCCTCTTCCGAGATCGAACAGTCGGCGGCAGTTAGGATGGCATAGCCCGTGAAGGAACGGGGTGGACCCCAACCATAATCTGGGTTTGGATGAGGGAGAGATCTGAACTTGCCGATGAGAGGGTTGCACATGATTAGCAGGTCGTCGACGCGGACGAGGAGGAGACCGTGGCGCGACGTGAGCGGCACGGCTTGGTGGCCCATGCCAGGGACCATGGAGCTGAGAAGGCCACGAGGGCCGAGGACAGGACGCGGCCCCGGCACGAAGCATGGCACAGGATTCCCGTGGCGGTGGGTTTCCTGGGTGAGGATGCCGGCGAAGGGGGCCAACCGGCGCGCGTCTTCCGGCAAGCAGCGGCGGAGGTAGGCGGGGTCGGATACGAGCAGGCGGCACCAGCCCTTGCACGAGGTGGCACAGCGGAACAGAGCTGCGACATCCTTGACGCGTGGGAAGATCTCGAGTAGCACGTCGTCCGGGAGCGACATCGTCGGTACCTCCGTTTCTTGGTTCGATCTGCAACGAGCAACGTGTGGGCGCGCGGTGGAGGTTCCTACGGCCGGCCGGCCGGCCGGCGGGTTTAGGGTTTATTGGAGGCTGATCGATCGGCCGGGTACTTGTCTGGTCTGGATACAAACTGTTTGATCGCCTTCCTGATTTCTTCTTCAGATGTACAGCTTAAGCCAAGAGTTGCTAGAGACATCTTGTATCCCGATGCATGCTCAAATATAATCCAGCTTCCTAGCAAACGGTGTTGGTTCAAACTTCTCTTTTCTATTTTACTGCAAGTTTAGGGAAACATTCACAGTTCTGGTCTCTACAGATTGTAAAGTGTAAAATTTCCTTTCCCTAAAAAAAAAGTGTAAATTTTCCGGCATTGTACGTGAAAGGACGGGTCACTGCGTATTCTTATCAGGTTTGTTAACTCAAACTCGACCGAGACAGTTTAAGTTCTAATGATTCAAAAAGGTACGTACAGTTGTAGTTCAGGGAAAAGTGTAATTTACAGTTGGACCGAAAAGAGCAAGTTTTTCACCAAGCAGAATTTGCAGTATTTCGTATTGGTTGGAATTAAAAAAATCGTGGTTCTACCTCAATTCCACGTAGATCGTATTACGTTCAAATACGACTCGTGAACCGACATCTATCTATAAGAGGAGAGCCAATCGATCAGCTGTTCCGCCTCCAATCTCACACGAAAACATGGAGCAGGTTGCGGCCGGTGCATCCCCGTCGTACGACATGGTCCTCAAGATCATGGAACGGGTCAGGGACGTGGCAACCCTCTTCCGCTGCGCCGCGACCTGCAAAGGGTGGCGTGACCTCCTCGTCTCCGATCCCTCCTTCCTTCGCCGCTGCTTGCCAGAGGACGTGTGCCGCTTGGGACCTTTCCCTGGCTTCTTCGCTCAGGTGCGGCCCCGTAGAGGGTCTCCTACACCGTGCCTCGTCCCGGCGCCCCGACCGGTTTTGGGATCTTATCGCCGCTCTGTTGGATCTTTTATCCCCAACCTCAACAATCCCGGCTTCTTTGACCACGCGGTGCCTCTCATCTCGCGCCACGGCCTCCTCCTTGTGCGCCTTGGACTTTCCCGGTCCACCGACGACCCTGAAGCTCAAGAGAAGAGCGACGACCTACTGGCCGTGTGCAACCTGCTCACCGGCACATTGGATGTCCTCCCCCGTCTAAAGCATGGTTGTGCCGACCACGGCCATTACATGACCGGATATGCTATATTAACCGCCGCGGACTATTCGAGCTCGAGCAATGGGTGCTTTAAGGTGCTAGTCATTGGCATCACTGAGAGTACGAGTCGATACCGTCTCCGCACTTTCTCTTCAGCCGGCGAGCCTAGATGGAATATGTGCACCGGCATTCTGGAAAGTGACCGCATCGACTCACCGTTCATGCAACACAATGCGGTCGTCTCTGGCGGCATGGCAAGCTGGCTCTTCCAGGGCAAGTCAAGCTACTTAGCCTACAATGGATGGTCATCCACCTTTTACACTCTTGATGTGAGCGCCGAGTCAGGCAACGTCTCCTTTACGAATCTATCAGTCACACGCCCCAAACTCATGAATGACCTTCCATACGAGGAATCATATTGTACCGTCGATCTGGAGGGAAGGCTCGCATTGATTTACCTGCTAAGGCAAGGTCTCGAACTAAATATCTTGACATGGGACCATACTAGGAGGTTTCTTGATGCTCGGGTGCTTATGCTACAACGACCGTATCGGCAAAACAAGGAGATTGGTGTGGTATACACTTGTTTGGGAGAGAATAGTGGCACATTGCTCATGAAAGATAACCATCGGCGTGTCTATGTTGCTAATATAAAGACCGGGGTGATGCATGAGGTGACAGGTAATTGGCCACGCACGTGCAACTTACGCCGTAGTAAAATAGTGCCATTGGAGATGGATTGGCCAACCTTGTTTCTTACACGACTTGGTGTAGCTACATAGACGGACTTGTATTGCTTCAACCGATTTTGGGGCTACTAGGTTCTTGCTTCATCCGGATTGATGAATGGAAGTTCAGCTTCAACATATTCTCACCCTTAGAGCATCTCCACCGGGGGCCTCCAAACGACCCCTCAAAGGCCCATTGGGGGTCCGGACAGCAAAATCCGCCACCAGCGGCGCCCCCCAAAGGCTCGTTGGAGGCCCTCCTGGGGTGCCGGACATTGCCGCGGACATGACCCTGACAGCGCTGTCCCGCCCGTCATAGACACAGGCCGCCGCGCCCAATTCCCCTTCCTCTACAACGACGCCCCCGGCGCCAAAATTCTCAATCTTCCCTCCATTTTCCAAACCTTCGCGCCGCCGCCGCGACCTCCTCGCCTTCCGCCACCATGCCGCCAAAGCCCGTCGGCCTCTCGAAACCCAAGGGGCGCAAGCCGCCGGCATCGTCGCAGCCGAAGAAGAAGCAGATGAAGTGGGAGCCGCCGGAGCTTTCGTTGCCGGCGGCCAATCCTACGCTAAGCCAGGCCTAGCTCCACGCCGCTGGTTCCCTCCTTCGGCAACAACGACGAGTCAAGGCGAAGGACAAGTCTATGGTTGATCTGTCGCCGAACGACAACGCCGCCGAGATGTTGATCGCTATGAGCCAAAGCAGCTCTAGCCCATCATCCGTCGGCGGCTTTGTCGGGTCGACGTCTGCCCCGGCCTTCTTCGACGGCACCTCCGGCTACCAGACGCAGGCGTCGCGGTTTTCCCCCGATGAGCCGACCCTCGATCTGAACGCGATGCCGCTGTTCAGCGAATCGCCAGCGTTGCGGCGGACACCTGCCACGAGCGGTGGCGCGAAATAAGAAGGCTGCCGGCTGCTAGCGCCGATCGTCCGGAGATGGGAGTGAAGGCGTGCAAGGCGGCCGCCAGGGCTGGCAAGAAGCCAGGGGCCTCGGGCGCCTCAGGCAGCATCCAAGAGTCGGTGAAGCTATATGTTGCCGAGGTGGCCGTGGCGACTGTCGAGAAGAAGAAGATACAAGCCAAGGCCTCAATGAAGCCGCCCAATGGCTAACTGGGACCAAAACGGGGACTTGATATGCATTAGCTGCTAGCTGTTGCATACATAAAAAACGAGAGTAGTTTTTATGTATTTGTCCATCAGAAATAAAAAAGATAATGTAGAAACACTCCTTGTTTATCTGTCTGATTTACAAACCGTTATCATTGATAGGTCGGAAAAATGCATCGAAGCAGTTTTTGTTCCTTTCTACTTCCTCCGCTTCATAGTTTTAGTTTAAATTTGAGCTAAAACAATGATAAGAATTATGAAACGGAGTGAATACGTATTTCAATTTTCTTCCTTCCTAGGGCTTGTAAAAAATCGTGAGTGTCCTATGTTCAAAACAAATAAAATCAAATCGGACCAGCCCAAAATTAAAGCAACTCACTCCAAACCTATGTTCTGAATTTTATGTGCCTGGGAAGTGAGGGTAGCTGCATTGTCATGTAAGTAATTGTTGATTTTTTCTTTTTTTTGAAACAATTTAATTATTGATCTTTTCACTCAAAAACTCGACTGGTTCATCTATCTAGAGCTTGAATTGCTAAGTCGTACTAGGGGCGTGTACTCGGCACGCCACAACTAGCTAACTCAACTGATGGTGTCTTCACTGCATGCCACTCGTTACACACTTAGCAGTGGTGTGTGCAATACACTGTCAAGGCCAAAATAACTCGTCATTACTAGGCTATTTGTACTACTGTTTCCTCTCATTGTTCTCCGTAATGGGTGATATGATGATGGTGGTTCCTACGAAATTTCAGCTTTTGTTGTCCCCGCATTATTGTGTTGCTTCCTGTAGTCCCCCATAGTGATTCGGTAGAGAACAAGGTTTCCTGGTCATTGTGCGGGGACGAGGTGTACAATGTTGTCCGTTTCTGAATTATGCTTTCCTTGTTGCGGAAGCCTACCACCTGCTGAACGGAGACCGATTGGTCATATAACCTGTAGTACCCATTTTTACCATATTTTCAAAATGGAGGGTGAACCTCGAGTATTTTCAAAATGGAGGGTGAACCTCGAGCATGTGCATCAGAGTGGTGCACACAATTATTTTATCAATAAAAAAGAAACCACAAAGCTTTACAAAGAAATACAACAATCAATCAGAAGCCACCTTCTCAAGAAAATTGTCGTCACACATACAAGTTTGATGAAGGGGTGGACCTGATCGGAGCCACGTGTCATACCTTACAAACCAACGCACACCATCCAAATTCGAAGGCCTCAATGAAGCCGCCCAATGGCTAACTGGGACCAAAACTGGTCCAGCAATATCTCAGCACAAACCAGCTACGCATACTCATTAGCCGCTGCCTCGCATTGACCTTGTCAGGCATGTTGTCAAAGCTGGCATGACGACATACATTGCCACCATCCCACACGCGTCCACCATCACGCATCCGCCACCATGACTCTGCTGCACCAAGCAGCCAAGATCCACCGTCTTTGATGTCGTAGATACGACGCCACTCCACCATACGGCCTCTCCAGCAAGCAGTCGCTCCAAAAACGATGCCCCTATGAGCAGATGCGACGCCAGACGTGACCATCGTCTGATTCGGGAGACCCAGATTCAGGATCCCCCCCCCCCCCCACACACAGAGCAAACAACTTTTCCAGCCGAGTTTTTGCGGTGACCCAACGTCATCACGCCTCCGAGACCTGTCTAGAATATATGAGCTCCAAACAGTGCCTCCAAAGAGGTAGACGATGGCAAACCCCGCCACTGCCAATCCCGCAGAAGTCGCCGCATCATCTGCGACGGTATACCTAGGCAAATGATTTCTTCCCGGCGCTAGTCCCGTAATTCAGGCGATCTGGAGGTGTAGATGAGCGGAGACACCCATCAGAATTCAGAAGGAGACAATAAAGAAGATGGATATACCTGTTTAACCTTTTTTTTCCAACCGGGTGCTTACCTTGTTTAAAGGTCAAAGAGGAAAATCTTGCCTTGCCCCTGGCATCATGGGCCCGATTCCACTTGCGATCTCTGCCGGTGCTGCTCTCCGGCCAAGACTGAATCCTCCACGCCTTGTGGTCGCCGGCAGTTTCTTTTCTTCAGGCATTTCATATTGTACAATTTTTTTGTGTGTGTGGTCGTGCGGCGGGGGGGGGGGGGGGGGGGGGGGGGGGAGGTTGGTAGACATGTTTTGGGAAGACGCTGGCATACCGCCTGGCGGTCGACGTCAACCGGTCTTAATCTTATCAGAATGGAGAGGACCATACTCAAAACAGAGGATGAGCGCTTAAATTCACTGTCACAGAGATTCAGTACCGCAAGCACGTCAAATAGTACTCTTATAGTTTCAGTCATCAACCAGGTCGTATAGTCGACAGAAAAAAGAGCGAAAACACCGTTCCATACGCGATATAGTCTAGATAATAACTCTTCTGCGTTCACAATGGGAGCCTGTCTAGCTAGATGCTCGTGAGATCATCATTGCATATAAGTGATATTGACGTGACTGTTTGGTTTGGGTGGAGACCCGTCTACCACAAAGATAAATTGCGGTTAAAAGGGCCTGGGCTTCGGTCCGGCGAGTTACTCCTTAGGCTTGGTCAAACTGGAATCGCACGCAACGATCTTCACCCTGCGGATATTCTGTGAAAACTCCTCGTTCTTGAACGTCACGCCTCTCAGGTCGAAAGTCCAGACGTTGTCGCAGTAGTTGTATGTGCGCAGATTGCCCTGCCAAAGAAAAGAAGAAAACCACTAGTCAACTAATGGATGCATGAAAAGATGATTATAGGTTGCAATAAGAACGGCAGATTTGCTGGTAGGTAAAATGCATAGTAAAAAAACGTGGTAAACACAAAACAAGCAGCTGAAGCATAGGAGGAAGTTCTGGTAGAGGGTGATACATTCTGAATGTTGACTGAAATACTAGGGAGAACTGTTTCAGAAAATTGAATGCGTGAGCGAGGTTAGCAAAAACTGATAACTATCCATATATAAGTTAGGAATATCCGAACATGACAGGTAGTCCACATCCTTGCATGCCGATCATAATGCAGGAACTTTACATTTGAACTAGTAAAATTAACATCACTTAGTGTATGGTTACAGTTTCAAAACCTGAAGTCACTTAATTTGTAGAGATCCGCTCCTAAAATAACTTGGCAAGTAATTTAGTTCGTAAGCAGATATGTTGTAATCAATCATCATAGCATCAGGTAGAAGACAAGGAACAAGCGGTAGCAGTGTACAACAACTCAATTGGCATCAGAGCCCACTGAACTGACAAGAATGCAGTTCAGCATTCCCTTGAAACCTCTAGGGCTAACCAAACCATTAGTAAAAGCAACGTGAGAAAGCGGCATATGTTGCTGCCATTGCCAACCAGAGATCGATAACAGAACAAGGGAATGTATCTCAGCATTCCCTTGAAACCTCCAGATCGAGTTTATCAAACCATCAGTAGCAACAGTATAAGAGATACGCCACGCGGAAATTAAGAAAGAGAGATGTGTGTGGTGGTACCTTGAAGAAGGCCCTGCTCGTCACCTGTTGCTCCAGCGCGGCGCTCATGGACTAGAACAACAAGAACACCATCCATGCACTCCAGGTCAAAACATGAAGTGTTCCGGAGTGTTTATAGCCCGCGTCAGTTAGAAGGCAGGCGGAAGGAACTCACCTCGTCGAACTGCAGGAGGACGCGCATGGCGAGGCCAGGGTCGATCCTGCCGTCGGAGACCATCTCTACACCCTGCTCCCTGATCATTGACAAAACAAGAAACCATAATTTCAGACGCAACGCAAGCACACGGATCTTCCCCCCAATAGGTTGTGAACTCGCGACACAAATTAGATAACGAAATTGTTTTCGTCAAGCAACTCAACTCCCTGACTCCTGAATCCTCTGCGACATGCATAAGCGCCCCAAACACACACACGGATTTCGCCACAAACCAGAGACCCAAACTTTCTCCGTCAAGCAACTTAACCCCGTTCGGCTCATCCAATCAGTATATAACTCAAAGGAAATAAAACACCCCGCTGAAAACCAATGACGCGCAGCGCGGGGAGGCAGACTCTTACCGCGCCGGCGGTGATCTGGGACGGCGGTGCTGGGGATGGAGCAAGAAGAGCCGAGAGAGGAATTCCAAATCTGGTTGGTTATATACGGACGGGCCGGGGCAGAGAAGGGACCCTATTTATATAGGCGGTCGTGGAGTGCCGCTCGCTGCTCTCCTTGATGGCCCAAATCGAACCGGTCTCCCTGTTTGGCCCCCTAGCTCTTAGGCGGCTGGTACACATGATTTAGGACAACTTTCCCTAACAAAAATATGGTCAACTTTCCCTAAAAAACATGATTTAGGGAAACTCCAACTCGCACCCCATTTTGGTTCGGTTGATGGGCATCCCACGATCCAAACCCTATCTACGTCGCACCTATCTAGCTCATGCCGAGTCACTAGCATCTCCCTCCCCATCTCCGACAATGGTGGAAGGAAGGTCGCAAAGACCACAAGCCTAGTCGTCCTCCGGCGGCCACTGCACAGGTCTGGCCGAACTGCAGAACTGCTTCAAGCTTGGGCGCAGGTGTCCACGGAGATTGGCCAAATGATTGTGACCTTGCAGGCTTCGGGGCTAGCGCACCGCCGTGAGATAAGGCGACACAACACCTTTCTGCTGCTGGATCTATCTGAGGACCCAGCCTACGCCTTCAAGTACGACCTCTAGGACCGCTGGTTCAAGGCGGAGCACGATGAGTCCTAGAGTAAGGGAGGAGAAAAGGAGCCGATTTCTCAGCGTACTGGGGCGTGGTGGCGTCCATGCCTACACCCGAGGAGGAGGATATGGACGACGGGTTCTAGGTCCCCATCGACGGGTTCGAGCTCAAGGAGCTCACGATGTGGCATGGGCATTTTTTGAGTTGTCCCTAGCAGCCAATAAGTTGGCTGCCCGCGCCACTCACCGGCCGCTCCGCAGGTGGTCGCCGTGGAGCACACGCAAGGTGGCGCGAGCATGGTCACCGGCCCATGCGGTGCCACCAGCTGGCTGCATGGTCACCTCCGTCGTGGCCACCCGTTTTCATCAATATCGAGGACGATGACGACTAGGCCACCCGCGGCGGATTTATGTTTTTACTGATAATTAACATTCTAGTCCAGTTTTTTGAAATGGGATTAACCCAAAGGATCACATGCGGACATGGGCTTCTGACCTGTCTACCGGGACCAAACCAGACACTTTTCGTGTCCAGTTTCTATTGTCCCGTTGAAGATGCCCTTATCTCTTGACACACATTTTGTGGGTGGGCCTCACGCATCATTTTTCTCTATTATCTCATTTTCTTCTGAGAAATGCAATCTCTCATGTAACTTGGCACCCTAGCACTATCATAGCCGTTCAAATACCGGAGACTCACAGAGAACTTTACATACTAACCCTCCCCCTCCGCGCAATCATTTTACAGAACACACCTTAGTTTTTCAGGCCATACCTTTCCTATTTGTTTCACCATTTTTGACATCACTACAATGAACTTTGGTTTTAACCAGAATATTTGTTTCAAGAATATTTCGAGAATCATCCATTAACAGTCATTTTCCCTATGCATGATTACCTTTTCTCATACATAAATTCAGATAAATCTATTTTGTTCCAAAATATTACATCAACCAGCCAGTTATTGAAACCTCTCGTAAATCCAAGCTCTCAGTTAAATAAAGGCCAACATGAATCAAACCGACCTCTATTTTTTCATGTTGGAATCTAACATATTAAATCACCCCCATGAAAAAAGGGTATGTATTATCTTTGTTAAGGTTAACCAATTGACGTAAAAAAGCAGTTTTATGCTCATCCTGGGCGGCACCAGACACGACAACCAAACTCCGTGTGAAATTGTCAGCCTTATTGTGGATATGGAATTTGATGTTAAACTCTCCATCAGAATAGGCTAACACAGCCATAGAACTTGACTTAATACCAAGTAAGATGCCAACGGATCGATCACGACAATAGAGGCCTCCTTTCGCGACAATAGATGTCGGGGTGAAGTTCAGGACATTTTTCGGCCAGGTTAACTGTTGGGAGAGGAAGCCGACCATGGAGGACGACGCGTCCTAATCTGGCCAGCAGCGCCGAAGGAAGGTCGGCTCCGCGACGAGGACGCGCCATCAGATGCATGCCGTGGCGCAGCGGAAGAGGGTGGCGGGAACAACCTCCTTTACGCGAATGAGGATCTCGAGGAGGACGTCATCTGGGAGCGACACCGCCATGGCCGCAGCCTCCTCCATGGATCGATCTACAAACACAAGTCCAAACAACGTATGTTGTAGGCGGTGACGAGTTAGGTTTGGAAGCGTACATCTGCAATTCAGCTGTACGTTTGTCAGTTGGAGACGTACAAAATCCGTGCTTTGAAAAATGTATTTTTAGATCTCATTTCGGTCACATATTTTGTCTTTTTTGCACAGACCACATAATATGTCATTTGCTTCTGCAATTTTACGCGAATATTCCAAACATGTATATGTTCATGCCAATTTTTTCAGAATTTTTTATATGTTTTCATATTTTTTAATTTTGACAAATATACCAAGAGCATTTGCACCCGGGAGCCAAAGTGAATTTCTGCAAACAATTGATCTCTCAACCATTGCGAAATTCTAAGCTTGATTTCGATCTAAACTCACCCCTCACATTGTTTGACTCTCAGGTGTCAAAATGTTCAATGTTTGCTCTTTTCATCTTTGACACTGGTTTTCAGATTCAAAAATGTTTTGACACTGGTTTTACAGTAAATATGTTGTGACTACTACTTTGTAAGCCTACTAACACTTTCGGTCAGAACTTACTAATAAATTGGATATTTTTTCCTGTAAAATCCCTCATGCAGAGTAAACTGAGGAATAAAATTTGTAACATTCCATGGATATGGAGAAAGTATAAAAATCAAGTTCCTTTAGCCTTTTTTCGAATGATGTTCCTTTAGAAATTTGAAATGTGATTGACAAGAAAATTCAATTTTTTAGATTCTACGTAATGTAGATTTTATTTTAGATTGTACATCAAATAGGATGGGCAGAAAATTTAAAATACAAATATTCAGGAAATTTAGTGAAAATGGTGATCTTGAAATATTTTATTTTGAATTTCATTGGTATGCATGATTATTCTCTCAATGGATATTTGATTTTCAGTATTTTACTGACCGTGATAATTCAATCAAAATTTGAATTGATTTTTGTGACATCCATATGCAGGCTCCCCCTTGATGACGCATGTTGGAAGGCGTGCAATGTCAATGTCGTGGCCATGGTTCTACGGATTCGGGGTCTTGCCCAAATCCTCATCGTCAAGGTTCAATGTCACGTGCTTGTTTTCCATCCACACTAATGAGAGGTACAAAGCAGATTAATCGCTTTCTCTGATAATATTTAAGAAAAATGCAAAACCTAATTCTCTCGGAAGCCACCCGCAGGGTTCATCTCAGTCACCATAAGTTCACCCGCTGGGCGAGCCATCATAGAATACTCTAATTATAGAAATTAGCTGAGTACTATGTAATATTCTAAAACTGTCTAGATTGGGTCCGGTCGTCACAAACAAATGCTTTGACAATGAGATGATTACGATCTTGCACGGATGAGAACCACACTGTAATTTTTTTAAAAAAATTACTAAGTTGCGAACGCTAAATATTTAGGAAGAAAAGACACAAACAATCCTCTTTTTTCTAGATGGACACAATCTGAAGTAACTACGAGAAAGTGTATTAGCAACCATTTATCTGGTCTGGCCTGAACGAGGGATACGTGTGCAATCCCTGTTGTAGATAGACCCCAATGTGCCTAGGATTCAACCAAGATGCAACTAAAAAGTACATAGAAAAGAAAGAGAGAAAAAAACTCAAGTAGCGACTAGGCGAAGCCGAGTAAGAAACAAGGCCGGCCAGTCCATCTCGTAGGGAACGATGTCACTAGGGCTGAGGCCATGTCCACGTGGGAAATCCGTAATCTCCTGCATCGCTCCTGTCTTGATGTTGGCTACGTAGATGCGCTGATGGTCGTCCTTGATGATCAACATGCCGTTCTTCTCTCCCAAGCACGTGACCCCTGGTTCAATCAAATTCATCCGCTGAGACGGTGCTTCTAGCATGATGTAGGAATCCGCTCCATTGCCGTGGCATGTCCGTATGTCTAACGACTGCCATCAGTTCTCAGGCATAGAAATACGAGCCTCCCCTCCTGGGCGACGCTGAGGTATGGCTCCTCGTAATTGGGGTCACATAGTCTTGGGCGAATAGCCCAGGTGCGACGTCTTTACACGCTATTCACTGGAACACGACATCGTTCGATGAAATAGCTCAGAGGCGACAGTTGGAACGGCCCAAATAGCGACGGCCCGATACGGCTCTTTAAGCCCTTAATCGGAAGGAAACTGTCAGCTTCAATTTGGATTATGTAATCTGGGCTGTTAGAACGCGGGACCCACTGTGGGCCGACGGAGACAGGGACCCACCACTTATCCACGTCAACCTTATCATTTTTTTTTGAGAAGGTCAACCTTATCCATTTATAAAGAGGCAGAGTGAGCCCCGCTCCCGTGGTCCTGCCCTGCCCCCGACATTACCGTTGCCTCTCTTCCTCTGTTCTTCTGCGCACCTTCTTCTTCCTCTTCTCCGGCAACGGTCCACGGCGGCGGCGGCGGCGCCGAAGGATGTCGAGCTCCGCTTCTGGCTCCCAGAAGTCATGGCCGCGTTATGGAGAAGTCCCGATGACTACATGCCCGGACTGCCCTCGCCTAGATCCACTTAAGCGCTTGACATGTGTGCGCTCGACGAAGGGCAATGTCGGTCGAGAATTTGTCAAATGCGAGAGCGCCCCGCATCGTGGGAAGGATGGGAAGGTAGGGTTTGTCCTGATTTTCTCGATTTGGCCTGAATTTGATTTTGCACTATGGATTTGGAAATTAGTGTTTTCGTTCCCCTTTTTAGGTTTTGGCGGAATGCGGCTATTTTGTGTGGATGGACAAGTACATTCGGGATCGAGGGCTTCAAGTTGAATTGCTGCCCCCAATTCAGGGGCCCCCAATCCAGGAGGCTGCCATCTCGTCTGCTGTGGAGGAGGAGATCTCATACAGAGCCGATCGTCCTCCATTGGAGGAGGATGTTTTGGTGAATAGGGAGTTGCAGAAATTGAACAAGCAGTTGAAGAAGCAGTTGAGCCAGCTTGTGGAATTGAAGAAGCAGTCAAACATGATGGCCGGAGCATTTTATGTGTGTATCATTGCCATTTATTGGGTGTATCTTTGTCGTTCGAATTAGAAATTTCGATTTAGGATTTGGGGATTTCGATTTAGGAGCTGTTCGTCTTATGAACAATGTTATGATTCGACTAAATTAGCTCTGAAATCAGTTAACACCTCGAACAGGTTCAGTTAACACCTCGAACAGGTTCAGTTAGCCGTTTCCAAAATAGAAAAACCGACAAGTTCATGGGCCCGTTGTTGGGCCAAGCCGTCAGTGCTCGCTTAAAATAGGTGTAGGGAAAAAAAGAATTTCATGTTGTTGGGCCCGTTGCTGGACCTTTTGTTGGGCCAAGCCGTTGTTGGAGAGAAACAATGGTTTAAATGAAATATTGTTTGTGTTGGCTAATATGAAATAAATATGAAATATGAAATAAATGACGTGTCAATTTAAAAGAAATGTCTAAATGGATGTGTACATAGAAGTGGTTTTTTTATAGTTCTATGAAATGACTCCATATTGGTCACGGACACTATATTTGTGCAGGGACTAGATGTTAACCCTAAAGTTTGAGTTCATTTGGAGAAGGTTAAAAAATTCCTCTGATTAGAAATGAGGTTGTTTGGGCTACGTTTCGGGCTCTTTTTTACAACAAGGAAGATTTTGACCACCATGAGATTGTACTCCTTGACCACCGTGAGTGTTATAAATTTAATTTATATTTTTTTATTTTCGACGATTGAAAATTGCAGTCCTTAACTAGTTATTTTTTATTTGTACATCGGCGACCAATGAAAAATAAGTAGAAAAATAATGTAGTTTTAAATAAATGTGGGTTGAAGACTAGCACACTTATAACGACATACGATTAATAAAATGCACACTTATAACGTGTGCCCCCTCTTACACGACTAGCACACTTATAACGTGTGCCCTCTTACAACTTACGAGAAATAAACTAGGATGGAAATAAATAAACATGGAAATAAGCCCGAAAGGGCACCAAGAGTTTTCCTTGACTTCTCCTTGACCTCCTCCTTGGCTCCTCCTTGGGGGCTCACTCGTCGTCCTCGTCGTCCTCGTAGGGGAGGCCGTGGATGGTGCCCCGGTAGTGGAAGATGTCGGTGAAGTCCGTGAAGACGTTGAACGGCGTGAATGCGATGTACTCGCACCCATACCAAAACGCCTTCCGACAGAGGAGGAGTGCGTCGAAGAGGTTGGTGAAGGTGACGTAGTAGCCGATGACGAGGCCGCCATCATAGAACTCCTCGAGCCGGTACATGGGCGGCCCGCCACGAGGGAGGTGGCGGAAGCCGGACGAGAGGAAGAACTCCGCTAGAGCCCTTGCGCTCCTCCACCTCGAGAAGGCCCAGACGCGCAGCTGGCGATGCTCTACGAGATTGGGCGTGGTAGAGCGGTGCTCCCGCGTGAGGTTGGGGAGGCGGTAGGTCGGGGCGCTGTACTCCGGCATGGTTGCTAGGGGCGGGGCGGCTTCTTGTTTGAGAGAAGAGGGTTGGAGGATGAGGGGATGCGGTGTGCGACTTGGAGAAGACCTGGGTGCTATTTTATAGCGGATAGTGATCTTGTTTAATGCGATGGTGGGGAGGTGAAGTGTAAAACTCGGTTTAATGTGATGGTTGGGAAGAGGCACGCGCAGCCGGTCGCTTCATTTCGGGTCTGCGTGCACACTGCAAGCGCGCCGCCGTCCCGCCGCCGCTGTCAGCGCAAAAGTCAAAAAGAGAGCAACAATAGCCTTGATACTACGTGCCGTACAGCGCAGCGGGGTGCAGCGCCCGCGCGAAATCGCTCAGATGAGACGTCTGCATGCACTGCCGTCGAATCGCTCAGCGGGGCCCACTCGATGGCATGCGTCTGCGAGGGTCCGCTCAATCCAACGGTCCGACGAGTGCACCGCTTCTCAGCCAATCAGGTAGCAGAACCAGCCATCCCACGGATCGTGTGTTACCTCAGGGCCAGATCGCACGGCCACAGTGCAGCAAGGTAGCCATCACACGGATGAACGGTCGACGTTGCATCCGAATTTGAAATAATCATAAAATATTCAAAAAACATCAAAAAAATTAAAATCCAGTGCACATGTTCTTATTTTGTCATGTACTAATAACTTCAACTGATAGACAAGGTCTAGATACATATTAAACAAGAAATGCTTCAATATGGTGTGAAATAGGCCGAATTTGAAAAATAATCATAAAATATTCAAAAAACATCAAAAAAATGAAAATCCAGTGCACATGTCTTATTTTGTCATGTACTAACAGCTCCAACTGATAAACAAGGTCTAGATACATATTAAACAAGAAATGCTTCAATATGGTGTGAAATAGGCCGAATTTGAAATAATCATAAAATATTCAAAAAACATCAAAAAAATGAAAATCCAGTGCACATGGTCTTATTTTGTCATGTACTAACAGCTCCAACTGATAACAAGGTCTAGATACATATTAAACAAGAAATGCTTCAATATGGTGTGAAATCTCACATCTCAAACTATGAACTCTAATGTGTGAAGAGAGGTGGTTTGGATTTGCAACATGAAATTTTCAAAACCTCACCAAAGCTTCATTTTGGATTGACTAAGAAGGATCCAGGCTTGGTTTTTCATTTTGGTGTTTAAAACATGTTCAAATGTTGGTCAAACTTGGGTTTGACCGAATTTGAAATAATCATAAAATATTCAAAAAACATCAAAAAAATGAAAATCCAGTGCACATGTTCTTATTTTGTCATGTACTAACAACTCCAACTGATAGACAAGGTCTATATACATATTAAACAAGAAATGCTTCAATATGGTGTGAAATCTCACATCTCAAACTATGAACTCTTATGTGTGAAGAGAGGTGGTTTGGGATTTGCAACATGAAATTTACAAAAAACTCACCAAAGCTTCATTTTGGATTGACTAAGAAGGATCCAGGCTTGGTTTTTCATTTTGGTGTTTAAAACATGTTCAAATGTTGGTCAAACTTGGGTTTGACCGAATTTGAAATAATCATAAAATATTCAAAAAACATCAAAAAAATGAAATCCAGTGCACATGTTCTTATTTTGTCATGTACTAACAACTCCAACTGATAGACAAGGTCTATATATATTAAACAAGAAATGCTTCAATATGGTGTGAAATCTCACATCTCAAACTATGAACTCTTATGTGTGAAGAGAAGTGGTTCTATGTTTTGATAAATGACTCCATATTGGTCTAGGGCACTATATTAGTGCAATAGATGTTAACCCTAGAGTTTGAGATCATTTGGAGATGGTCGAAAAAATGACCAGATTAGAAATGGGGCTGTTTGGGCTACCTTTGGGGCTCTTTTGTAGCTCATTTTGGAGAACCGCTTACTTGTTGGAGATGTTTACCCTAGCAAAAGGGAAGGATTGTTCACAAAACGAGCATAACAACTGAGAAATCAGGGTTGGTTCAAATTGTGAGAAATATTTCACACAATTTTGAATTTGGTTCAAATTCAAAATCAAATTCAAATTATTACACAAATTTCACGGCTCAAGTTTCATCTCAAATTTCACGCTCTCGATTTTCTCTTGTTCGTACCACAGATTGTGTCGGCACACCAGACAAAACCCTCATGCTCTTGGTTTTCTTCGAGTCAGTCATACGAGGCCGAGGCCACACAAGTCGTTCTTCGTCTTCAGATGACACCTCTTCAGATGACAGATTCAGTTCTGGAACAGCTTCAGCTTCAGCTTCATTTTGCACCGCGGCATCAAGAACTGCATCAGATGGCACCACATCATCCAAAACTGAATCAGTTTGCACCACATCATCCAAAACTGAATTAGATGGCACCACATCATCCAAAACTGAATTAGATGGCACCACATCATTCAGAACTGATTCAGATGGCACACTTATCTTTCTTCGGCCATTTTGTCTTGCCCTTTTTGTTGCCCAGAGATTGTCAACAACAATGGGCTCACTTCCAGCCTTTGCTCTGAAAAAATAAAACAGAGTATGAAAACAGAGTAAATTGCAGTTGAATTTAAATAAATGATCAAATACTTCAACTTACTTTGGTTGTTGTGGACGAGGGTACCGACATTTGGATGATCCAGCTCGGTGACCAAGTACCTGACACTCCTTGCATCTATTTTTGGTACCTTTCTGAGGCCGTTTTGGTTTGTCATCTTTTTTCGCCCTCTTACTACAGCCTCCTTTCTCAAACCAGGCCTTGAATCTGCTCATTTTAGGCCTGCCAGCCTTTCTTTTGGCAAGGGGGGGACACATATCAAAATCAAAAGGCACTTCAGGCCACTGCGACTGATCTGTAAGTGCTGGTATTGGAGCTGCATACGCAGCCTTGAATCTTGCTACTGAATAATACTCATGCAGATAAGGGTGCATGTTTACCCTCGGTTTTCCAGCCAAGAAGAGTATGGCATGCTCACATGGTTTTCCAGTATGTTGCCACTCGAGGCAAGTGCATTCATGCAGTTCAGTGTCAACCACATGCCTTCTTCCAGTCTTGGTATCTCTCACTTCAGCTCCCCACAATGAAGAATTCTCAACTGCCAAATGTGTAAGATTTCTGCTCCTGTTAACCACCTGCTGTACCACTGCTGGAAGCTTATCCCCTTGCAAAGCATCACCTATTCTTCTTCTCAATTCCCACATCCGCATGATCATGATCCTGATTTGGTCAACCATGTCATGCACAGGCAAGTCTTTTAACTCTTTCACCTTGTTGTTAAAACTTTCTGCTAGATTGTTGTTGATATGATCACACTTGATGTCTGTATTAAATCCTGACCTATACCACAAAAGAGAATGGTATGCTTCCAGCCAGTGCTGAAACTCAGGATCTGCTGCAATAACCTTCGCAAGGTGATAAGCATGTGTCTGTTTCGAGTAAGATCTTGCTGCTGGCCACAGTCGCCCAAAATCTTCTCCTCTATGTTTCTTGATCACATTCATCCACATATGCCCGAAGCACTCCCTCTGCTCAGCATGTGGAAATACGGCCTTGACAGCATTTTCTAGCCCTTTACAAGCATCAGTGTGTATAGCCAAAGGTGTCACTGTCCCAATGGCTCTTTTCAACTGCATCATGAACCATGTCCATGAAATCTCTGTCTCTGATTGAAACAGGCCAATAGCAACAGGAAACATCCAGTTGTGTCCATCTAGAGCATTGCATGCTGCCAATTGACCATTCCACTTTCCAGTCAAAAAAGATGAGTCTATGCTCAAATATGGCCGACACCCTGCTTTGAAGCCATCGGTGCAAGGCTTCAAAGCCATAAAAAATTTGGAGAAAAATACCTTGCCATCAGGTGCAACCTCGGTATCTATCTCCACAATACTGCCAGGTGACCTCTTCTCCACCTCTGCCTTGAAACTATACAGCATCCTGAAGGTATTTGCCCAATCACCATATAGTTCTTTCATTGCCTTCTGTTTTGCCTTCCACACTGTGGTATATTTCAGCTTAATAGGGTACTGGGCTTCCATGTCTAATTTCAGTCTCTTTGCAGTAGTGTTTGGTGTTTTGGCTAAAATAGGAGTGATCTTTTGTGCAACCCAGGCCTGTGATGTCATGGTTGAGGGAGTCTGTGAACTAGTAATACAAGTATGTTCATTGGGGATTTGATTAATTCTGATTGTACTGCCATCAGGTTGGCGTCTAGCAGAAATGTACCACTTGCAAGGTTGGGCACTGCCATCAAAGCCTTTGCACTTCGCATAAAATTTCTTTGTATCTGTCCACAGAGTCTTGCTGTCAAACTGCTTCTTCACTGCATAAGTCCTGTAACACATCCTAAACTCAGCCATGGTTGGAAAATACTTTCCTACTGCAATTACAGGGTTATCTTTGTCATATACATTTATCATCTCATCATCATTTTCATCATCTACATCATCAGCAGCTTCCTTCATCAACTCTGCATCCACAACTCCAGAACCAGCAGCCGCATTAGCCGCATCCCTCTTCTTCTTCTCCTTGTCTTTATCATCGACTGGAATTCCAAAAAGGTCTGCCATCTCAGTGTCATCCAAGGGTGCAATGACCAAATCAGTAAGCTCTTGCAGTTCTACTGAATTCCAGTCAACAACAGCCGGGCCCGTACCAGCCACCCCATTAGCAGCACCATCACGGGCTGGGTCTTGTGCATCATCTGCTAACACTGTCAATTCGGTTACAATGGGCATTATCTGTCTAGCTGCAGCCCACTCATCATCTGCAATCTGCATAGCCAACTTTGATGCCACATATCCTACTCTTGAATCTGATTTCAGATCAACCAGCTCGGCAAGAAGTGTAGCACGTTTCTTTTCAAAGCCCTCTTGTTTATCGATTTCATCAACAACGCTTCGCCATCCTCCATTCTCACATACTCTCCCTTCCAATCTTCGTACCGTAGCAATGCCACTTCTTGCTCTGGACCCCAAGGAATACTCTCCCCTATTTTCTCCACAATATCTCTCACCGCTTTCTCTTCTTGGTTCACTAGTTCTTGTGGATCGATGTCGTAAAATGAAAGCTCCAAACTAACTAATGTGTCGTGATCTATGGTCCTCACGCTACCATCAGCTAGCTTCGCCTGAGATAGCATAAATTTGACAACCAATTCGAAACTTTTTCGGGCATCTCCCCTGTTTTGACAACGAGGCGGGAATGAGTGAATTTGAATAGCTTATGACATGGAAGTGAACGAGCTCAAATCGAAAGCGAATGAGCACGAGAGTGATGGATTACCTCGAATTTGACTCTGCCGGCTCCGCGGAGCTCGCCATCTACCTCCTTCTTCCGGGCTGCTTGCCCCGCCTCCCGCCGCGAGCAAAAACGGCAGGGAATGTGTCAGATTTGGGGCAGAATTAAGAAGGGAAGGCCACGCGGGTTCGATTTGACTCACCCCAGATGCCGGCGACAACGAATTCGACGCCCAGGAGTGGATAGCTAGCTCCGCCGCCGGAGAGGGAGCTAGGGCGCGCACTGTCGGGTTCAGATGGCGCGCTACGGCAAGGTCGGTCTGTGCGGTCGCTCGAACCGGTTGAGTTGACCGGGTACAAGTTAGTGGGTCCCACATACGCTAAACCTAATTCCACACTCCTTAACTAGCACAAGTAAGTGACACGGCCGTTTCATCACAATGGGTGGGTCGTGGCTATTTTGCTGCTCTCACGCGTCGTACCCTAGCTATTACCTCCAACTATGTCGCATCGCAGCCAATTCCCTGAAAAAACGTCGTACCTGAGCTATTCGCCCCATAGTCTTGTATTCACTACCTTTCTCTTGGAGACTTGACCTGTCTCGACATTGACGTCAAGAATGTAGTAGAGGCCCATTGTGCCGCGAAAGAACCAGTAGACGGCGCCACGGCAGACCACAGCATGGTGCTGCAGGAGCTGCACCTGGATGGCGTGTCCCTCATCGTTCTCAGTCCCAGCGAACTTGCTCCACCCCAACCGGCCAGCCGATGAGGAGTACGTGTAGAGACGGTAATGCATTGGGTGTTTTGCGATGGTGATGATCATCACCTTGAAGAAGCTCAACTGGTCGTCGTCCTCCGATCTCGAACAGTCTGCGGCGGTTAGGATGGCATAGCCTGTCAAGTAATTGGGTGAACCCCAACGATGACTTAAATTTAGATGGGGCAGCGATCTAAACGTGCCGGCGAGGGGGTTGCACACGATTAGGAGGCGGCCGACGCGCACCAGGAGGAGACCGCCGTATTCTTCCGTGAAAGGTCGGGTCACTGCCGTATTCTTATCAGGTTTGTTAACTCAAAGTCGACCGAGACAGTTTTTAAGTTCTAGTGATTCAAAAAAGTACAACTGTAGTTCGGTAAAAATGTAATTTACAATTGGACCGAAAAGGGAAAGTTTTTCACTAAGCTGAATTTGCATTTTTTTTTCTCGATCTAGGGTTAGACTGACCCTATTTCTACAGTAGAATGATTTGGTGAGGACGACAAATTGAACTCTGTTTCGGTCACCGGACGACGCGTCTCTTGCTCTTTCTCACCTTATGATGTCAGCCACCCACGGAAGGCACGAGCCACCGAGGACCCTGCACACCGATCTCTACCTGCCTTATTATGGTATTTTAAGATAGACTCGGGATTTTTTTCCCATAATACTAACTTGACTTGTATTTCAAGATGATGTTAACAATCACATCTCCAAAGAAGGTACTATCCGAAAACAAAAAGGCAATTGTAGACAACTTTAGTGGACCGCAAAGTTGTCTGCGATGGCAGATTTGACGGTTGAATTGCTACGCGGTTTAGAATTCAACTTCCTGCTCCCTGACACCCTGTTTGATAGCCCATTATACGCAAACAAGGTTGTGCTTGTGCTTCCTGCTCCCTAGACGTCACTCATCGGTTGGAGCATCGTGTTTGAAGACACGGCCTCGAGGTTCCCTGTTGCGCTAGTTTCGGTGCTCTTCGCTGTCAAGTGATCTTTAGGGCGCAATGTACGTTGTCATCGGTGAGTTCAAGATGGATACTTTCTCGGGACCGACCAAGTCCCACCATCTACTTGCCACCTCCTTCTCGGCATCAAGGGTGTTGCGTCGGCAAGGGAAGTCCAATGGAAGTTGGAGTCAGAACTGTCTTCAGAGGTCACCAGCGCCGGTCGGGACCCAACGATGATGATCAGTTTTGGACATGCTCTTTATGACTTTGTAGTTGTGTTGTCGGTGGTGTTTGTCCTCGGACTAGCCCTGATGTGGAGTCCGGCTCGCAACAAGTTCTAGTCGTCTTGTACTTGTATTTCCGCCTTCTACAAAAATATGGTATGTACTGGTGTACTCTAAAAAAAAGTTAGCATTCCCCTCCGTAGTGTCAAAACTAGTGCACGCGCGTTTTAACATCTGGGAATAAAAAACACTTAGCATTGCCCTCCGTGCTGTCAAAACAAGTTGCTCACGCCCATCTCAAGCCTAGCTAGAGGGGCACTTATGCACACTGGTACCGCTGTGTCTGACTCAGTTACGGCCGGGTTTGCCGTAATGGCACAATGACCAAGAAATAAAGGTGGTTAATTAGGACGATGCATGGCGCACTCAAATTCGTGGTTCTACTACAATTCTACGTCGACCGTATTACTTTCGAACCCGACTCTTGAACCGACATCAATCTATTACATACATACGTGGCCAGTAGTGAGGAGAGCCAATCGATCAGCTATTCCGCCTCCAATCTCAGAAGAAACATGGAGCAGGTTGCGGCCGGTGCATCCCCACCGTACGACATGGTCCGCAAGATCATGGAACGCGTCAGGGACGTGGTAACCCTCTTCCGCTGCGCCATGGCCTGCAAGGGGTGGCGTGACCTCCTCGTCTCCGATCCCTCCTTCCTTCGCAGGATGTGTGCCGCTTGGGACCATTCCCCGGCTTCTTTGCTCAGCTGCGGCCCGTAGAGGGTCCCCTACGCCGTGCCTCGTCCCGGCGGCGCCTCGACCTGTCTTGGGATCTTACCGCCGTCCTCTCAGATCTTTCATCCCCAATCTCAATGATTCTGGCTTCTTTGATCACACGGTGCCACTTGTCTCACGCCACGGCCTCCTCCTCGTGCGTCTGGCCGGCATCGAACCAAACCCGACGAACGACGAGCTATTAGCCATGTGCAACCTGCTCACCGGCACCTTGGATGTCCTCCCCCGTCTAAAGCATGGCTGTGCTGTCCACGGCCACCACATGACCGGCTATGCAATATTAACCGATGCGGACTATTCGTGCTCAGACGGTGAGCAGAGACATGGGTCACCCTCCCTTAAGGTGCTAGTCATTGGCATTAGTGAGAGTACGCTGCGATACCGTCTCCGCACGTTCTCGTCGGCTGGCGAGTCTAGATGGAATATGTGCTGCGGCATTGTGGATGGTGGCCGCATTGATTCGCCGTTCATGCAACACAATGCGGTTGTCTGTGACGGCATGGCACGCTGGCTCTTCCAGGGCAAGTCAAGCTTCTCGTCCTTCCGGGGATGGTCAGCCACCTTCTACACTGTTGATGTTAGCGCCGAGTCAGGCGAAGTTTTCTTTACAAAGCTCTCAATGACACGCAACCAACTCATGTACGACCTTAAATACGAGGAATCATATTTTAATGTTGACACCAAGGGAAGGGTAACATTGATTTACCTGGAGAGCCAAGGTCTCGAACTAAAGACCTTGACATGGGACCATAATAGGAGGTTTCCCGATGTTCGGGTGCTCATCCTAGAACAACCGTGTCAGCAAATGAAGGAGATTGGTGTGGTATACACTTGTTTGGGAGAGAATAGTGGCACATTGCTCATGAAAGACAACCATAGGCGTGCCTATGTTGCTGATATAAAGACCGGAGTGATGCATGAGGTGACAGGTGATTGGCCGAACAAATGTGACCTGCGTCGCAGCAAAACAGTGCCATTGGAGATTGATTGGCCAACCTTATTTCTTTCTCGACTTGGTGTAGCTACATAAGAGGGGTATTGAAGACTTGTATTCCTTCAACCAATATGGGAGCTACTAGGTTCCTGCTTCATCCGGATTACTGAATGGAACTTCAGGTTCAACATGTTCTTACCCTAAAGATGTTCCCAGAGTTCAGTCCTACCCCAATTTTGGGCGAAACCAAGAGAAGTCTCACCTTGATCTAACTAGAAAGGCAAGGTACCAAGATGGAGACGTAGACACATGATAAAACAACCGGATTGGAAGAAAGATAATGAGGCGTTTCGTCTACATCCACTGGCATGAATAGATTGATGCAAGGGCTGAGGCCACGAAGTTGCAGACTAAAACACTGTGCACTTGGAGATAAATTTGCTGGCTTTATCTGTTTCTTGGTGTAGTGTAGTGTAGCTAAGCAGCGTATACAGAACAGGAGGAATTACGCGAGGATGTATGGGAAATAAATCTTTCATTTTGTCCGGTGTTTGCTTGCTTGCGCTGCATGTCAAAGGTAACCCGCACACAACATAATACAGCTTGCAACCAGGAGAGGCCGAATGATAGATTCTATAAAGACAGGCCAGAATGATAAGTGGGTTGGGGAAGATTCCATTGTTTTGAATGCTAAGGTATTTGATTCCCTTACATGCAGAAATAGAGAACAAAAAGAGAAAATCTCTGGGAAGGATCCGTGTATCAATGTCTGATTCATCATATTCGTGTTTCAATGTATCATATAGAAATACAGAACAAAGAGAGAAAATCTATGGGAAGGATCCGTGGGCTAGTAAGTCAATCTATGATATCTAAACTAGGGCAAGAAACAAGTAAAGCTAGCCAATATATCTCCAAGTGCACAGTACGTACGTGTGAAGACTTCATGGACTCACATGTTGCATCAACCATTTTTGACATCCAATGTAGACGATATGCGCTGATAGAAAATGAAAACATAGCTAGCACATCTACACCGACATATATTAATCATCAAACGAAATACATGTCAAGTTTCATGCGCTAACCACTATTTTATAAGACCGATCTCATAGAAAGGGCTAGCACACTCCACATATACTGTAACAATACCAATAGAGAAAAGATCACACAAGCATTGGTCGACGGTATGACCAACTACAAAACACCATGAGGCGCCTGACAGTAAGATCGTGTAAGCATTGATCACCTAAGCATGTTGTAATCGTATATTCATTAAGATAACATTAGGACGCAACATTAAAGGCAATGTGAATCTGGAATTTGGAGGAAAAAAAGATTTAGGTGGCCACATACTCTACTGCTGCAAAGGCCGATTCTGCCAACGATGCCATCTGTCGCATTTACCACGACCGTGCAATTTCCTGAAGAAGGATGGTATACATATAACACTGGAGTTAACCCGTACATACAGTCACGCCGGTAGTAGAAGATCAGCTTTCCGTCTGGATGCCTCACCCTCAAGGGCACAAGAAGGACGTCATAGTTCACCGAGATCGTGTACACCTTGACCCAGACATCCTTATTACGAAGGTCACCCAAAAGCCATAGGTTAACCGTGTACTGCTTTGTATGGGAGATGCACAAGGTGCCGTTGAGCTCAGCCAGGCCCATCTTCTCCTGGAGAATCGGAGTTACTGCTAGTGGTCCTTGAATCACTGTCCACACCTCACTCTCGAGGTCGAAACGGAGTATATCGTCCCGTGATTTGGACAGAAAGTGCAAGACGCCCTTAACCGTGACTCCGTCAAGGCAGTGACATGAGTCAAAGATCTTTGCCGGAGGTGATCCTGTCTGCCTCCACCCGGAGGCACCACCTTCTCCCAAGGTGAGGATCTCGCAGGTCACATAGTCGGCAACAAAGGGCATACAACGGAAGACGATGCGGATGATGTTGAGCGTGTCAGACCGGGCGGCACGACCAAAGCCGAACCACACGTGGTCCGCTGCCCTTGCCGGTCTTGGGAAGGCCACCACTGTCTCCATCGTGGCCAGATTCATCACGCGGACGGCGGGAGAGTTGTCGTGCTTGCGGGAGGAAAGGAGGATGAGGCCGTCGACGCTCGCCCGGAGCTTCCAGAGACCATCTAAGTCAAGGAAGCGCGCGGTGTAGCCATCTGTGTCCATGATCTGCAGGGACGTGGTGTCTGTCATGCTGCGGTCATAGTTGGTCACGGCCACGAGGAGTGGCTCGGTACGTGAGCTGTGCATGGCGAGGAAGGCCGGGTCGGAGATCATGGCGCGCCACGACGTGCACACACACCGGAATCGCCTCAAGGATCTAGCGGGCAGCCACGAGAGGATCTCGAAGATAACGTCCGGCGATGGTGTTGTGAGAGGCGTGGTGGCTCCGGTGGCGGCGGAGCGACGGCCACGGCGTTGCTTTGGTGCCATGGCAGCGCTGTTGCTGTACCCTGTTCGGCCGGCTCGATCTCAGATCCTCTATTGGGTCAGCCAAAAGGGACGGAACTTCCATTATATATATGGAAGTAGTATAGAGTATTTGTGTTGGAATTTGGAAGGTTGATTTGGATTGTTCGGTCGGACCCTTCGGAAATTACCATATTTCGTACGTTTCTACAAAGTTACGTGAGATTTGGTTTCCGTCTGCTGCTTTCTTTCCTGTTGGGCGACTTGATCCATCTCCCTCCGCCCGCCGCCATGCGTCCTAAGGGGTGGTCTGACCTCCCGCCGGATCTGCTACGCGAGATCGCCGGCCACCTGCACGTCGCGGCCGACTTCGTCAGCTTCCATGCCATCTGCAGTCCATGGCGTAGCTCCGGCGACCTGTCGTCCGGGAAGACGACGACCCGGCTCCTCCCCTGGTTCCTGGCACGGACGGAGAAACACGGACGGTGCTCCCCGCTGAAGCTCAGGTGCATCTTCTCCAAGTCCACCTACCGCGTGCTGCCGCCGCCCTACCGGCGCCGGAGGAGCTTGGTGTACAGCGCCGAGGGCGGCACTGTCCAGTACCTGACCTTCAAACAACTCCGCCCTACCCTGCATGACCCTTTCACCGGGGCTGTCACCGGCCTGCCTCGTCTGCCGTACTAATTTGACTATCCTTGGGAGGAGAATCCCTGCGGCATCGTCTACGGCGACGGCACCACCTTTCTCTACGGCATCTCCAGCGACGGCGCTGACCGCATGGCCAGGTTCCAGATGGCACTCCTGGGACCTGGTGACCCAGAGTGGAGACTTCTCGACCTGACCTTTGACACCAACGGCAGGCAGACTGAGTTCTGCGCCGCGTACCCAAAGTTTTAAATAGCCGGCTATAGCCCAGCTATAGCCCGGCTATAGCCTTCTGAGAGGTTTGGGGCTACGGCTATGACCTTTATAGGCTAAAGTGATAATAGCCGCTAATAGCCCGGCTAAATTGATTTAGCCCCGATTTAGCCCCTTAGCCGCTAAAATTTTGGCTAAGTTATCCAAAAAATTTGGACCAAAATTTGTCCGCTCAGCCAAATATCAGAGCCATATTGAATTGTTATTACTAAATGTTGTAATATGTGGACATAACTATGTCCAATATTTGTATCTTTTATGTGACTATGTTAATATGTTATGAATCAGTAAATTATCAATATATATACAAATATATGCTACCTAAATTTTAAATGTTTATCATTATTAAGCAAAACGGCTATAAGGTCATACCCCGATATAGCCCGGCTATAGCCTTGCATAGCTTTTGAAATCGCCGGGGCTAAATGCAATAGCCGGCTATTTTAAACTATGCGCGTACCATAGCGGCAGGTTCCTGGTCAGCACAGAGTCCAACCTCTGGCGCATCGTCACGCCGGACGACAACGACAGTGTCGACGTGCTTGTCCCAAGGCCATGCATGGCGTCAGATGAGCCCGACAGCAATTGTGAGCAGTCCAGCTACATCATGGAGTCCCATGGCGAGCGGTTGTAGGCGTCGGTATATTATTCTGATGATAAGACCTTCTTTGTATCCGTGCACGTTCTAGAGGAAGCGACGGTGCCTGAGAAGGTGCGGTGGGTGAGGAAAGAAGGCCATAGCCTAGCTGATCGGCTGCTCTTCCTTGGGTCGCCAAATAGCCTTGCCGTCGACGCTTCGCTGATGGGCGGCCAAGGCGGCTGTGCCTACTTTGTCTACGAACATGAGAGTAATATCGGGACACAAGAGGAGGAGTTCGGCTTGTTCATGTACAATTTCCTTGACGGCAAGACAGAGTTCATCGAGCGGCTGCCCCAAGAATGGGACGGTGAGGAGTGCATGTGGCTCGTCCCCCAGCCCACCATGTTGAACTGAATATACCTGTACACTAGTATTGTAACGTTAGCTCCTTAACCACTGATCCTATTCTTTAGCTAGCTTGGTCAAGTGCCGTTGCATGCACCTGCGCGTGCCACTGCTTCCGCACCCATGATCTCTCTCACGATCTCCCTCTCTGTATAAATGTAACCGAGGCCATGTAATGAATGTGTGCGAGAGTCATAACAAACTTCACACCATTGCTCCAATTCAGGTAACTTACACTCCTGAAAAAAGGTCAAATTGTTTTGGAAGTCCTAACAAATTTAGATTTATCGTGCTGGATCATGAAATAATTAGGAAGAGGCTACAGGCTCAAAAACTGAAGAAGCAGCAAAAGGCAGCTCCTAGTACCGGTCCATCACGCATATTCCATGTCGAGAGACATTACCAGCATTGTTTCAGAGTGCTACTACATAACCTACCTCTCAACGTGAAGAAGTGCAAGCTGAAACTCTTCTTCAGCAAGCACGGCAAAGTGTCCAGCACCGAGATAATCCGCCACAGGAATGCGAAAACCAAGGAGGGCATCGTCAAAATGGCGACTATGCATGCCCATGAAGAAGATGCTCTGGCTGCTCTCCGTGGACTGGATTTGTGTGGATGCAGGCTAGAGGTAATCTTGGTCACACCGCGATGAGCTTGACCTTTTTGGCAGTAGCTATGGTGTAAAACAATTAATCCTTATGATTTGTGTAGTCGTTCTGAATTTATGTTGAAATTCCTGTCCATGGCCAAAATGAGCAAATGGATGGAAAATAACGGATATTTTGGAGTCTTATTTTTCCGTGCATGTTTGCACTCTAGAAACAGAATATTTATTGTAACTCATAGATCACTTCACCTGGTTCCAGATGTATTTCAGGTTAGTGATCAAGCGATTTGTCGGTGCGCACGGAAACAATCATCCTATTATTATCTAGCCACACACAGACACTACTAAGGAAATAAATCATAGGGGTCACAGTATTGGTGGCAGGTCCAGCACATATAAACTATTAGAGGTAGCGTGCCCCAGTAAGGCGCTACTGATAGTGTACCCATAAACAGGCGCACCTCTAGTGATTGGGCCTAGGCGTACACCTCTCACAGATATTAGTGTGCAATGTCATAGCCACGTCACCAATAGTTTATTACTAGCCGCAGCGTACCCCTTAGGCAGGCACGCCACAAAACTACAAGTAGCGTCTGGGTAACTCACACGCCACTGGTACGCCACCTGAAATCTATTTTGTGCCTCTGTATTTTCTAGCCTTAAGGCGTCACGATTGTCTCGCGTGTCTGATCTCCATCCCACGGCTCGCGATGATCAAAGTCGTAGTTAGGGCGCTAGGTGAGACCGTAAGAGACAAAAAAACAACCACATCCATTGTTTCCTTCATTTCAGTTCATCTCTCCCCTCTTGTACGCCGCCGCCATGGCACCATCTACAACTCCGGCCAGCAAGCGCCCACTCTGCACCTCTACTCAAGCTATGGGGCAAACCATAACCCTAGCACCTCCTCCTGGTAGATCCTGGGGGAACCACGGCCGCTCCAGCGTGGTGTTCCCGATTCTTTATAACTACTTCCTCAACGACGCCCTCGATCCTGGGGAAATTCCTGTTTTGTTTTCGGAGAAGGATAACTTTCATATAGACCAAGGCGGAATTTACTGGGCACTGTTCAGAGCCGGCTCATTTGTGCTGACAAAGGCTGCGTTGAGCACAATGTTAGTTGGCAAGAAAAAACGTATTTCATATTAATCTGAGCACAATCTCTTTTCACCAACCGTGACTTTTTTTACGTCTTGTTGCCTCCACCTAGAGTATGTGCACCATAATCGAGAGACTATATTCTACCTTCCCATGCCAAGCAAATTTTACACGCGGCCCGTTTTCAACGTGTTTAACTATCATCCTCAAAATATAATAGTGTATTGGCATGCACGTGTATTTAAATGCCAAAATGCAAATGTAAACATTTTGTTCACATAGATTGGCACAACTCCAGCTACATATTCAATTTTGGAATATATGCAGAAGGAACACTGATACGTCCATTTTGCATCACTATTTTATAGCATAATTTACTGTTATTCATTGATATATTTCATATTAAGATGTGTTACTTATGTTATTTTGTCTTATTTTGCATGTTTGATGATTATTGGATGATTAACTGCCGGAGTCAGATTTCAGCTGGAAAAAGCACCATCAGGACACTATATTTCTGGAGCTCCAAAAATATTTCCAAGAAGACAGATGTTCCTATTTTATCAGAAGATGGAGCTAGCCAAAAGGGGAGGCTGAGATGGGCCAGGAGGGGCCCATACCACCCCTGGGCGCGGGTCCCCCTTGGCCGCGCCCAGGTAATTTAAAATAACAAAGGGACTCAAGTGTAAAGTATCAATCAACGTCTGAGGATGTACTGCGGGTTGATTCTCCAAACTGGGAGGGACTAAACTGCAAAACGTGCGAGACGTATGACCGCCACCCTTACTCGTATTATATAGTAGAGATTTAGAAAAAAATTAAATATTTAATTGGAAAATATTTGGTTTTACATATTTGAAAATCAAATGTTTAATATTTATTAAATTGATTGTGAAATATTAAATATTTGATATTTATTACACTTTGAAAAATATTTCATATTTTATATTTATTAAATATTTAATATATATTAAAAAATTGATGTTCTTACGAAATTTGATCAGTTTTCAAAAATACAAAAAATATTTTTTAATTATTCGAAACATTTATTTATTAACAGAGCTAAAACTTTCAATTTAATGATTTTTTTATGAAAATTCATTTAATTTTAGGGAAAAAAATAAAGGGAACATGTAAATGTATAATATGTGCGAAACTTTTATGAAATATTTATGATGTCACAAATAGTCATAATGAAAATATGCATGTAATATTTGTGATTTCAATACTAATTTCAAAAGTCAGATTATGAACTTTTTGAAAATATGCATTAAAAATATCCAATATTGATCTTGTTTTGAACATCTCCTCAACATGATCTCAAATATATAAAAATCGGACAATTGGTTCAAAAGATATAACCCATACGATGTTGCCAATAAGTTCACATGAAAAATAATTAAAATATGCATGAAATTTTTTGTGATTTCAATACCATTTTTAGACTCAAAATTTGAAATTTGAAAAACATGTATGAAATATGTCCAATGTTGATCTTGTTTAAAAGATCTTCTTGCCTGAATCTCAAAAAAATAAAAAAATAAAAAATTGGACATTCGGTTCAAAAGATATTACCGATACAAAATTTTGAGAATACGAATGAAAATGATCGGTGGGTGAATAGAATAACATATAATTAATCTCTTGTTTAAGTTGACGTGAGGCTGAAGGCAAGTCATTTATTGCTCAGGTGAGTTAGCTACTGCGTGACATTTATTGATGGATGATGTCATCACGTGATTAAACCGCTGACCGAAGCGTATTATACGGTGTGCATACCCGCGGGCATACGGAGGCAAAGCTCATCAGGTGTGTTAATTAGTTGTGAAGCCATAGGTGGGAGCGTCGTCGCCAGGTTCTCCAGAGCTTTTTTGTGATTAGCGGCCATTTGTTTTTTGAAACTTTAGGTAATGTATTAATTAGGGGCGATTTTGACGAAACAAGCCATAGGCCTACTATATTAATATAGAAATCACCCGATACAACCAACGAGAAACACGACTGGCGCTACAGCCAACACACACACCCAAGGAAATCGATCTTGTGCATCCTACTTGGCTCGCTTGCTCCATCCCTGGAATTTGTGTGTCCAATCTACCTATATATGAGGCATTGTTTAGGCTATGTTCTAGTTGTAATTAGTTCTATATTTTCTGTAATGCCGATGAAGAAGCATATGTCTTGTGTATAGAGATGAAGGAGCTTACATTTTGATTTTTTTTCATCTCCTTTAGGGCGAGGAGGAAACCTAGAGACTATGCGGCAGCCGTGAAGATGTAGGAGCGGGGCTCCGTCCACACGGTCCACTGAAGCCGGCGCCTCCAGGAGCAAGACTTTTGTGTAGTACTAAATAGGTAGAAGAAGACCACGCAATGAAGCTGGGCGAAGAGGAAGGTGAAGAATCGGCGGCCGTCAAGCAGGAACCACATGGCTCCGTCGACGGCGCAGCAGACGTCACCGACTTTTTTTTTTGTCCTCATTACAAACGGTCGAAAACTAATCTCCGTATCTGATGTAAAGACTAAAGGCAACGATTATATATTACGCCCGTTGCTAAACTTATTGCAAACGATCAAAATCTCCGTTGCCATTGTGAGGCTTCACATCAGTGACAGAGGCGGGGACACGGACCCTTTCTCCGTTGCCGAAGGGGTTTTTGGCCCATTTCCGATGTGTCATTCTGTGCTAGTGAGAACGACAGCGCTTTTTCGCCTAGTTTGCTGATGACTCTACTGAGCGCTGCCACTCGACCTGCTAACTTCTGTACGTCATGAAGTTTTGAAGGCCTTTGCATTGTCAGGATGGCCTGTATTTTCTCTGGGTCCGCTTCGTTTCCACGAGCGGAGACTAGATACCCTAAGAGTTGCCCGGCTGGTACACCGAACATACACTTCTTAGGGTCGAGCTTGATGTGGAAGCGTTTGAGGTTGGCGAACGTTTCTCTCAGGTCGTCGAGTAGTGTGTGTTCTTCCCTTGTTGTGATGACAATGTCATCCACGTAGACTTGGACGTTTCGTCCGATATGCTTTTTGAGACAATCTTGCATCATGCGTTGGTATGTTGTACCCGCGTTTTTGAGCCCAAAGGGCATTGTTGTGTAGCTGTAGACCCCGAGTGGGGTTATGAACGCCGTTTTTTCTTCATCTTCCTCTTTCATCCTTATCTGGTGGTAACCTGAGTAAGCATCCAGAAAGGTTAGTCGTGCGCATCCGGTGGTGGAGTCGACGATCTGGTCGATTCGAGGTAGCGGGAAGTGATCTTTTGGACAACACTTGTTGAGAGCTGTGAAGTCCACGCACATCCGAAGGATATCTGTATGCTTCTTTTCTACGAGTACGGGGTTAGCCACCCATTGTGATTTCTTGATTTCTCTGATGAACCCTGCCGCGAGTAGCCTATCAACCTCAGACTCGACGGCGGCTCGCTTTGGTCCAGAGATTCGGCGCATTGTTTGCTTGACTGGCTTGGCATCTAGAAACAATTGGAGAGAGTGCTCGGCGAATTCCCTGGGAATACCTGGCATGTCGGCTGGACACCACGCAAATATTTCCCAGTTCTCGCGGAGGAATTCGACGAGCGCGCCTTCCTATGCGATAGGCAGACTCGATGATACATTGACTGTCTTGGACGGATCAGTCGGGTGCACCTGATGTGACCTTGTGTCATTTGTTGCGTTGAACGATCTGTCGAGTGCCAACTTTTTATGCTCTGGCATGAGTGTTCGGTCGTTGGAGATCGCCAGGTCAGCGAGTGTCTGTTCCATGCCGAACGCCTCGGAGATTTTGCTGAACTTACGGTCGCAAGCATCGGACCTTTGAAAGTTTCCACGGACAGTGATGACTCCTTTCGGTCCTGACATCTTTAGCATGAGGTATGTGTAGTGTGGTACTGCCATGAAACGAGCAAATGTTGGGCGCCCAAGAATAGCATGGTATTGTGACTTCCAGTCGACGACCTCGAACTCAATTGACTCTGACTTGAAGTGGCTTTTGTCCCCAAACGTGACGTCGAGTTGTATTGTGCCTTCTGGGCTGATTGCTCTGCCAGGAACTATACCGTGAAAGGTATTTGAGGATTTTGGGAGGTTATCGACTGACGTGTTCATTTTATGGAGTGTATCCGCGAAGATGATGTTTATGCCGCTGCCTCCGTCCATGAAGACCTTGGTCATGGCGTAGCCTCCAATTTGCGCATCGAGTACCAAAGCAGCGTGCCCTGGTCGAACTACAGCCGGGGGGTGATCCTCTCGACTGAAGCTTATGGTGGTTTCAGATCCTTTCAGAAATTCAGGCATGGCAGGAGGTGCCATGACAGTCATATTTACTTGTCGAGTGAGTAGTTTCTGCTGCCTGTTGGAGGGGCGACCCTTTTGTATCATGTACATCTGCCCTTGAGGTTGAGGGTATCCATCATCTTCTACCCGATGTACAGGTTGTATGGCACCCGCAATATGTCCGCCTGTACCAGGCTGTGGTGGTGGTTGCGGTGGGGGCTGAGGACCCATTATGGCGGGTGCAGCGTTTGGCTGCTGCACTGGTGCAGGTGTCGGCTGAGCGGATGTAGGGCCGTATGACTGACATAGGTGTACCTATCGGGTACCCTACCATGAGGATACCTGGTGCACGTATCGACTAGGCCCAACTACCAAGAGCCTACGAAAAGCCCATGAAGGGAGGCCCAAGAATATGGAGTACCCTCCAAGTTAGGTGAAACCATAGTCGGTTTAGACTTTCCTTACATGTAATTCGAGTTGGTTACGAACACCCGAGACCCAGCCTACTATATAAAGGCTGGGAGGGCCGTCGAACCAGACAGGCACTTTCAGAACCACCAAAACCCTAGCGAGATCAGCATCTCGCCGGGATCCCCTTGTAATCAGCATATACTCTCAAATCAATAACAGACAGGCAGGACGTAGGGGTGTTACCTCCACTCGAGGGCCCTGAACCTGGGTAAAATCTTTGCCTCGCTTGTCAGCCAACGATACTTCTAACTCTACCACGTTCTCTCCCCCATATTCATAACCCAAGGACCTTAACCATGGGTCTTGATGAGTCTACCCCTCGTCAAGTGGCGCCGTCTGTGAGAAAAAATAGCGCTGGACTCGAAGTTTTGGCGGTTTCATCGAAAAACGGCAACTCGCCGATCGCATCTGCAAACGGCAACTCGCCGGCTTCATCAACAAACCACAACTCGCCGACTCGGGCGACACATGGCAATTCGCCGACTCCCTCAAAAAGCGGTAGCCCGCCGGTCTCACTAGCAAAAAGCGCATCTCTGCTCCTCTGGTGCACTTCAATCCGCACTCGCCAGAGCTTCAATAAGCGTTTTCGGGTCTCGAGTCAGGTTTGGATTTAACTGTTGGAGCGTTCAATTTTTTCGTAAACAATCTTGGTACGCAGGACTTGACACATCCGCGACAACTCGTGTCAACGGCACCCGAGGATCCATCGACTGCATCTGTCTCATTGTCGATTCATGGCGCTGCCTCACCTGCAACAACCATGTCGACTGGCGAGATCAACGAGTTCATGACAAAGGAACTCCATGGTGAAGAAGCTAAATCAACATACCGCACAAACGACATCGAGTTCGATCTTCCACTCGATGAGAATTTCGACTGCGGCATCTCCCTCGACAACTTCTACGAACCTGCACATGACAGTACCGTTGACTCCGAGATCTGCACCAGCACCAACCTCGACTCTGAACTTCATAACGGCTTCGTCGACATCGAGATGGGCATAGTCGATGAGCACATCGACAACGAGTTCCGCCTGGAAGATCTACTCGATGGGCATACTGACTCTGACATGAGCCTGGATGAAGAAGTCGAGTCCATGACAGGGATCGACAGCACATACACATGCCCGCGGGTCGTGCCCCATCAGGTGTAAGTCGCCATATCTGCAGAATCATCCGCAGCTGCAGCCTGCCGCAGGCCTACACAATTCCCATGCAAGGTAACCATGCCTGATGGGGTCACAACCTTGACAATAACTGCAGAGATGGCAGCAAAAGCAGACAAAGTCATCCAGGAGTGCACAATGATGCCAGCAGATTCAACTCCAGAAGAGATGTTAACCTTCCAGTATTTCAACTGGCAGGAATCGATTCGACTGCAGAACTACCGAGCTACGCTCGAAGAACGCAAAAGGCAAGCCAGCCTGTCGAGTGCTCGAAGGAGACAGCTGTCCCTTAGCTCCACAGGGCAAGCAGCCCCAAGACAGAGGTCAAGGCTGGCAGGCCTCCCAGAAAATGAGAGAGCAACAATTACTCGCAACTTGTCATTCATGACACACGACGCCGATGGAATCCCAATACCCAAAACAGCTGAGGGTGCTTTGATCTCCGTGGGTGCTTACCTTAAGGCAATGCAACCTCCGGCGGATGATCCCAACGCTGCCTTGCATCGCCAACAACTCAAATCACTGGCCCTAGCAGCAAAGGCCATACAGACGGATACACACACCCCAGGAGGGAGTCGCGATCGCCCGGTAGCAAGCCCGTGACACACAACATGCGATCATAGTGGTCGCAGTCACCACTCAGAGGAAGGAAGGAGAAGCACACGCCGACACAGGTCCAGCAGAAGCAGATCTCGCAGGTCTTCAAGCAGCGACTCATATTCCGATTGGGAGCCAGAGCCATGTGGAGCCTTGTGTTTCACTCGCCGCATCCGTGATACAAGGATGCCCAAAGGGTTCAAACTAACATCTGAACAACCCAAGTACAACGGTCGACAAGAACCTTCAGCATGGTTGGAGGACTACAGACTCGCCGTCTCATGTCAGCGAGGCACAAACACTACGGCGATGCAATACATATGACTCATGCTCGAAGGAAGAGCCCGCGACTGGCTCAAAGCGCTACCTCCATCCTCCTATGACTCGTGGGATCACTTTCGTAGGGACTTCATCAAAAACTTCGAGCCTCTCTGTGAGCCCCCGAAGACATTCGAAGAACTAAGAGCTTGCACTCAACGATCAGACGAGTCGCTGACACTAGTAGAAAAGGGGGCAACGGTGCGCCCCCTTTAGTACCGGTTGTACTAAAACCGGTACTAAAGGGGGCATTAGCACCGGTTGTGCTCTTGTGGCAGCAGCGGCCACCCTTTAGTACCGGTTGTTCTTAACAACCGGTACTAAAGAGGGGCCTTTAGTACCGGTTGCTATTAACAACCGGTACTAAAGGGTCCTGGCCACTATAAACCTTCTGCCACCTGAGCCAGCACCATTTTGAGCTCGAACTCAACTCCATTTTTCCTCTCTCTTTGCTCTCCCAAGTTCAAATTCACCCATTTTTTCTCCAACAACTTCCAAGATTGGTGGCACCTACATATATAAGGGTTAGCAACTTCATCTTCTCTTCCGGCATTTCAAGTTTAGCTCATTTTCGTGCAAGTTTATCTAGTTTGATTTTTGTAGTGCTTGCAAGGTGTTTGATGAAATGCCTAAGTTAGGGATTTCATTTATTTTATATGCATTTTGATCTCAAATTAAAGTATAATTTGTGGTTTTATATAGTGTCGTCCCGTCCCCTTCCTCACCGCCGTCGATCGCCCGCGCCGCTCCGTCACCGACACCACCTCGGTGAGCCTCTTTTTCAATCTTTTATTTTAAAAAATGTTAGTTATATGATTTAAATGCATAATTATTTCTTGTATAATTTTCTTATGTTTTTTTATATGTATAGTGTCTTGGTTTTGATATCCGTCCCCGTCGGCCCTCGTCCGGTCTATGATTCGGATGTGGTATATTTTTATAACTATTTATTTTGTTTCATGGTTATAACAATCATGCCGACCAACTTGACATAGATATATTTCTATTTAGGAGGTAGTTGAACCAGAAATTCTAGCCGACCCTATTGTCGAGTTTTTAGAAAAAGAAAACAACGATTTAAAAGCAAAATTGAAGATAAGTGAAGATCTTCATCTCCAATGCCTGGAAGAGACACTAGTACAGAACGACACATCGGAAACGGGCCAAAAAACCCTTCTGCAACGGAGAAAGGGTCCGTGTCCCCGCCTCTGTCACTGATGTGAAGGGCTTCATCGGTAACGGAGGCCAAAAACCGTTTCCGATGAGGTCTCCATTTGGCAACGGTTGTGCGCAGACCTCCGTTTCCTTAGTTTTCCTTCATCAGATACGGAGTTTGCCATCCACCCGTTTGCACTGAGCATTTCTCATATTTCGGTTACAGAATGCCACGTTTACAAATGCCACTAGATACTTAAAATCTCACAGCACAAGCTCAAATACTAAAACGGTAACAGATTTCATTCATATCACAATGTAACTTTACATTTCCATCACAATTTTACCTTTACAATTGCATCACAAGATGTGACAAACATAAGAGGTAAAACCATAACAGATTTCATCTATACTAAGCCTATCATGTCAAAGGACGGAAAGAATATATGATTTCTTCCCTACATCCTTTTCCACAATCCTCGCAGGTGTCACTCTAGCTATCTCTTCTTATCTCAACTTCTTGAGAGAAGGATGTTGAAGCTTTGGACCCTATACATTAGTAAATAGAGTTACAATTGTTAAATACATATGCTAAAACAAATACACTATGAATTTAAGCAAACTGAAACGATATCTTACCTATGTCTTGAGGTGGCTCTTATTGATGAACCGGAGCAGCCAACACACGGCTTGTCAACAAGATATTGCGATGTCAGCAGCTTCATAGGATGCCTGACAACGATCATCCTTTCCATGGAGGCCACCACCGGCTCTGGATTTTTTATGTAGTGTCACCGAAATCTAATCTAATACGTCACCGATGTGACATTTCGGCGACACTGTATAAAACACTCTTACTTAAAAAAGTATTTTATGCAGTGTACCAAAACGTCACAATAGCGACGGTGGATATGTATGGTGGAGTTTGAAAGGGAACAACTTGATATCCCTAAATGTAAATAAGGATTTATGTTAGTTCTGACACTACTAGATAGAACAAACAATTTAACACAATAATATGAAGTATACAATAGTATATAGTGTGTACTGACCTGTGTATATAATTGGAGGCCATTATGGAAAAGTTAACAAACACTACTCTCTTGAGTAATGTTCGTTGTTTTTTCTGTGTCTCCGACTTTTTTATGCAGTGTCACCGAAATAGACTCCTGTTTTCACATGGACTAGTTAGCTAAACTACAACTAGTTGTAAGTGCACAATAGGCAAGTTAACTACATCAAGAAATGATCTAGATAGAACTAGCGGATGTGAACTGAACTACTTTCAACAAGTTATCTAAACTACAACTAGTTGCAAGTGCACAATAGGCAAGTTAACTACATCAAGAAATGATCCAGATAGAACTACCGGATGTGAACTGAACTACTTTCAACAAGTTAGCTAAACTACAACTAGTTGCAAGTGCACAATAGGCAAGTTAACTACATCAAGAAATGATCTAGATAGAACTACCGGATGTGAACTGAACTACTATCAACAAGTAAGTTAAACTACAACTAGTTGCAAGTGCACAATAGGCAAGTTAACTACATCAAGAAATGATCTAGATAGAACTACCGGATGTGAACTGAACTACTATCAACAAGTAAGCTAAACTACAACTAGTTGCAAGTGCACAATAGTCAAGTTAACTACATCAAGAAATGATCTAGATAGAACTACCGGATGTGGATCTGATACCTTCTTCACGTCGCCGTTGGATCGATCTAGCAGATCCAGAAGTGGTGGAGGCAGAGGAAGCGGACAGAGCGACGACCTCGCCGTGTCGGGCGAGATGGCGAAGACCTCGCCGTGTCGGGGGACATGGCGAACACCTCGCAGTGATAGCCGTCGTTTGGGCGGAGACGGCGCCGCCACGGCACCGGTGATGGCCGCAACGCCAGGAGGCGCCGCCACGAACAGATCTAGCATACTGGGACAGAGTGAGGAAACGAGTGCTAGGTTTTACTCTGTACGCCCATATATAGGTAAAACATAGGAAACGGTTCTTTAGAAGGACCGTTTCCTTTGTGTTTCTTCCACTGAGGTGTGGGACCTACGCGCCCACTCTGTGGAATTTCTTCTACTCTCTGGAATAATATTTTCCTAATCTCTACTATATGGAGAAAACCACTTATAGGATACTTATATTAATATTAGTTATTACTACATTACATACGCAGTACATATTAATAAAGTAAATTACAGTTGGAGAACTTATAGAACTACTACTAGCTACTTCTTGTTTTTCTTGCGCCCTGCTTCCGCGCAATCCTCGTTCTTCTCACGGACTCGCTTATTGGGGGCCATTGGAGGTGGTGGTGGCGGCGGCAGCATATCGGAGGCGGTGGCGGCGGCTTTCTTCTCCGTCGCCGGGGCTCCCTTCTTCGGGACCGGCGCCTCCGCCTCGTCCTCCTCGTCGTCCTCTTGGTCCTCCTCCTCCTTCTCCTGTTCGGTTGACTCGTCATCAGAATCAACCTTCGGCGGGCCTAGCATCAAGGTGGGATCATGGAAGTTGGCGTATTCGTCGTCGCTCGTCTCCGGCATTGGTCCTTCAACGGACTCGCCGCTAACGGGGGGACTGTCCCGCGGCGACTCAGTGTGCTCCTGTGTGTCGTTGCTGCGAGGCATCTTCGGTGGCATCTTGAGCTAGCAAGGATTTGGGGTTTTCAAGGAGTAGTGGGCGGTGCCACTACGCCATGGCATTTACTCGCCTCGCTTCGAATTCCAAGAAGATGGAACGTGTCCACATTGGAAACGGACACACAAAAGTCTCCGTTGCTATAGAGGCACATATCGGAAACGGAGCCATAATTAAGACCGTTGCCAATAATATGGGTAACGGAGTTAATACTTTCTCCGTTGCCTATGTTGACGGGCCAGCCGTGGCCCAGGTCAGGTTTGTACGCACTGGCCGCGCGGAAAGCGCGATTCTCCGTCGCCTAACGCCTGCCGTTTCCATAGAGGGGTATCCGATGTGTCGTTCTGTACTAGTGAGAAGATGGTATTGGGATTGAAGATTGCCGACATCGTCGATGCTCACGGGGTCAAGCTTGCCGACGTCGTCGCTGCTAACGAGATGAAGATGGATGCAATGCGCGTCAAGCTTAAAAAGATTAGAAAATATGTTATTAGTCAAGAGGCTTGGTATCATTATGCTGTTGGTTCAATAGTTACCTTGGTTGCGATTCTGATCGCATTTGTTGTTGGATTTAAATTCTTTAGATAGTTGTATGTTAGTTTCGTTTGATGTATGTTTCGTGAGAACTATGTATTACATTTGGGCACTACTCTACTTTGGTTTTAATGTGATGAACTTGTATTAATTAATTTGGTCACGTATCTCTATTCATTATTTAGCTGGTGTAATGGTTTTTTATGTATTTATGTAATGCAGATGAGCCGAGAATGGATGTACGGTGATCGACGTTGTCCCGAGTTCATTGATGGCATGCATCGTTTTCTCGATGTGGTTAAGTTAAACAAGCTGAAGAATGGTTTTATGATTTGTCCATGTGATGAATGTCGGAATACGAGGAATTACCCGAGCGTAAGAACCATACACTCCCACTTGTTGCGACAAGTCTTCATGCCCAATTATTTTTGTTGGACCAAGCATGGAGAAAGAGGGGTTATAATGGAAGACCCTGAATAAGAGGATGATGACAACTATCCTGTGTTCTCTGAACACGGTGATACTACAATGGGGGAAGACGAAGTTGAGCTCGAGGTCATTGTTGATCAGTCCGATGATGATGATCTTCGTCGGGTCATTCTTGATGAACAGATGAAGTGCGGAAGTGAAAACGAGTGGTCGAAGTTGGAGCGCATGGTGGAGGATCACAAAAAATTGTTGTACCCAAATTGTGAAGATGGCCAGAAAAAGCTGGGTACCACCCTGGAATTGCTGCAGTGGAAGGCAAAGAATGGAATATCTGACAAGGCATTTCAGGAGTTGCTACAAATATTTAAGAAGAGTCTTCCAAGGAATAATGAATTGCCGCACAATATATACGAATCAAAGAAGATTGTCTGCCCTCTAGGATTAGAGGTGGAGAAGATACATGCATGCATCAATGACTGCATCCTCTACCGCGGTGAGAAGTACGAGAATTTGAATGCATGCCCGATATGCGGTGCATTGCGGTATAAGATCGGGCGAGATGACCCAGGTGATGTTGAGGGTGAGCCGAGCCCCAGGAAGAGGGTTCCCGCGAAGGTGATGTGGTATGCTCCTATAATACCACGGTTGAAACGTTTGTTCCGAAACAAAGAGCATCCCAAGTTGTTGCGATGGCACAAAGAAGACCGTAAGGAAGACGAGATGCTGAGACACCCCGCAGATGGGTCGCAGTGGAGAAACATCGACAGTGAGTTCAAGGATTTTGCAGCTGACGCAAGGACCTTAAGGTTTGGTCTAAGTACAGATGGCTTGAATCCGTTTGGGGAGCAGAGCAGCAGTCATAGCACCTGGCCCGTGACTCTATGTATCTATAACCTTCCTCCTTGGTTGTGCATGAAGCAAAAGTATATTATGATGCCAGTGCTTATCCAAGGTCCGAGGCAACCTGGCAACGACATTGATGTGTATCTGAGACCATTAGTTGACGAACTTTTACAGTTGTGGTCTGACGAAGGCGTACGTGTGTGGGATGAGTACAAACAGGAGGAATTTGGCCTACGAGCGTTGCTGTTTGTAACCATCAATGATTGGACTGCTCTTAGTAACATTTCAGGACAGTCAAACAAGGGATACAATGCATGCACGCACTGTTTAGATAAGACTGACAGTATATATTTAGGTAACAAGAATGTGTACCTTGGTCATCGTCGATTTCTTCCAAATAGGCATCCCGTAAAAAAGGCAGGCAAGCATTTCAAAGGTGAGGCAGATAACCGAACGAAGCCTACACGCCCTGATGGTGATGTTATATATGGCATGGTTAAGGATTTGGAAGTAATATTTGGAAAGGGTCCTGGCAGTCTAAATGTTCCGAAAGACGCTGATGGACACGTACCCATGTGGAAGAAGTGCTCGATATTTTGGGATTTACCCTATTGGAAAATCCTAGAGGTTCGCTCTGCCATCGATGTCATGCACGTGACGAAAAATATTTGCGTGAACCTGCTAAACTTCTTAGGCGTGTATGGGAAGACGAAAGATAACCTGAATCCAGAGAAGTACCAAGGTACTGCCAGCTACGCTCTTACCAAAGAAGAGAAGGAGATCTTTTTTCAAGTCCTGAGCAGTATCAAGGTCCCGTCTGGCTACTCGTCGAATATAAACGGAATAATAAACATGGCAAAGAAAAAGTTCCAAAACCTGAAGTCTCATGACTGCCACGTGATTATGACACAATTACTGCCGGTTGCATTGACGGGGCTTCTACCGGAAAACGTTCGAGTACGCATTGTGAAGCTATGTGCATTCCTCAATGCAATTTCTCAGAAGGTAATCGATCCAGCAACTCTACCAAGTTTACAGGTGGGTGTGGTCCAATGTCTTGTCAGCTTCGAGTTGGTGTTTCCACCGTCCTTCTTCAATATTATGACGCACCTCATAGTTCACCTAGTCGAAGAGATTTCCATTCTCGGTCCTGTATTTCTACACAACATTTTCCCCTTTGAGAGGTTCATGGGAGTCTTAAAGAAATACGTTCAAAACCGTACTAGGCCAGAAGGAAGCATGTCCAAGTGCTATGGAACAGAGGAGGTCATTGAGTTTTGTGTTGACTTTATTCCTGATCTTAAGCCGATCGGTGTTCTTCAATCGCGCCATGAGGGGAGACTGCGTGGAAAAGGCACGCTAGGAAAGAAAGCAACAAGAATTATGGACGGGCATTCTTTCACTCAAGCACACTACACAGTTCTACAAAATTCCAGATTGATGGCTCCGTATATCGTGAAACACATGGATATTTTACGCTCCGAATACCCGGAGCAGACTAACTTCTGGATTAAAGGAAAGCACGTGGAAACTTTCGGCAGTTGGTTGCGTACACATCTCATTAATAACAGCACTGTTGGAGATGAGTTATACTTGTTGGCCAAGTCACCATCTTCGACTATATTGACTTTCCAAGGGTACGAGATAAATGGGAATACATTTTACACGGAAACCCAAGACAAAAAGAGCAGTAACCAAAACAGTGGTGTCCGCTTTGATGCAACAAACGCCGATGGGACAAAGGACACATATTATGGTTGCATACAGCAGATATGGGAACTTGACTATGGACCTTCTTTTAAGATCCCTTTGTTTCAGTGCAAATGGGTCAACCTGTCAGGCGGGGTAGAAATAGACCGGCGGTACGGAATGACTACAGTGGATCTCAACAATCTTGGGTACCACACCGAGCCATTCGTCCTAGCCAATGATGTGGCTCAGGTTTTCTATGTGAAGGACATGTCTTCCAGACCGAAAAAAAGAAAAGATAAGCAAGCTGATACATCATACGATCAGCCAAAGCGCCACATAGTTCTTTCAGGGAAAAGAAACATCGTGGGAGTGGAAGACAAGACAGACATGTCAGAAGATTACAATAAGTTTCATGAAATTCCGCCCTTCAAAGTGAAAACTGACCCAAGCATCGTGTTAAATGATGAAGATTGTCCATGGCTACGGCGCAATCAGAAGAAAGGGACACACACGAAGAAAAAAGTGAACACTAGATAGGGATGTTGTTGGTGATGTGTAATAATGTGGTGAAAACCTTTATGTGATGTGTAGTAATGTATTAAACCTTTATGTGGTGAAAACCATAATACATAGCTCGGGTCCATTTTTATTTAACCATAACCTTTCGCATCCGTCTCGCGTCGTCGTGAGCAGCAAATCGACCTTCGATCCACAGCGGCAAGACGTCTCTGATGATCTATGACCGTCCCAAAAAGTGTTGGGAATGTCGCAGATCATCAGAGCGCCTTGCCGCTGCTTGGATCGGACCGAGGGGCATGGCTACCACTTCCACCACCACCACCACTCCCACCTCCTCGGCAATTCATCATTGCGTCACCCTAATCCAGTGGCTGGATTCAACCTACCTGAGGGCTTGTGTTTCCAACAACGTCGTTGTGTTGTCATTGTTCACCGACCTACAGGAGGTGGCTCCAATGGCTGGCCGGTGAACAAGGACGAACACAATAATGCCAGGGAACATGCCAGCAGGTAGGCTAAATCCAGCCATTGGATTCGGTGGCGAAGGTAGACGCTCGTTGTGTGCCGTTCGCTGCAGGGACGCCGCTATTTATAGCCGATTAGAAAGTGTACCTGTGGATGAGGTGGGAGTGGTGGTGGTGGTGGGAGTGCTGATCCAACAGCTCACAAGCCCTCAAAAGAAACACACCCCTGATCCAACGGCTCACAAGCGCTTGAAAGAAACACACGATCCGTGTGCTTCGTTAGTCCCGGCTGGTAACACCAACCGGGACCAAAAGCGGGCTTCGCGGTCACGACTCGTGTCAGTCACACGTGTCCACCCCTGATCCAACGGCTCACAAGCGCTTGAAAGAAACACACGATCCGTGTGCTTCTTTAGTCCCGGTTGGTGCGGGCTTCGCGGTCACGGCTCACTAAGCCCTCAAAAGAAACACACCCCTGATTCAACGGCTCACAAGCGTTTGAAAGAAACACACGATCCGTGTGCTTCTTTACTTCCGGTTGGTGTCACCAACCGGGACTAAAGGCGGGCTTCGCGGTCATGACTCGTGTCAGACACGTGTCCTACCCAGAGGTCAGGGATATCTATTTGTATGTGAGCCATATTAAACAAACCATGCAAATTACATTGACAACATATTAAACAAACCATGCAAATTACATTGACAACATATTAAACAAACCATGCAAATTACATTGACAACATAAATTACACAGACAACAAAACACAACATTAATTGAAGATACATGGTACTCTGCAAATTAGAAAAAGAAAAGTCATCTACGACGCCGCACCCTTGCCCTTCGAAGGCGCAACACCCTTGCCCTTCGAAGCCGCAACACCCTTGTCCTTCGACGACGCAACACCCTTGTCCTTCGACGACGCCGCACCCTTGCCCTTCGACGCCGCCGCCGCTGCTGCAGCTTTCTTGCTCGCTTCACTCGGCATGAAGATATCATCTTCATCCTCGCTCTCCTCGCCCCATAAATTCGGTTTACGAAAAGCACTCAACATATCTGCTTCACTCCTATATGTTAGTTTCTTCCTCTGCCACCTAGCATACAGCCTGACAAGTTCTTTTTCTATTTCCTTCGAATCCCTTCGTGGCCACCCATGCCTAACTAGCTTCGCTGATAGCTCACGGAGATAAGGTGGATGACTAACAATATCTTGGAATGGGATCTTCTTATTGTCTATCTTGAAGTCGACCGTAAACTGCAAAAGTAGTGCCGACATTCCTACCGGGAAACTACCATCTGAAGGAAAGCTCGACATGTTCGACTGAGTGGACTAGAATGCTTACCAACCTCAGTGAGAAGGGGTTCTTATAGGCCGAGATGAGAAGAATTGGCGGTAGAAACGGGCGGGAGATACGATGGCGGGAAAAAAGGGCGGGAAAAAAGGGCGGGAAAGAATTTGGCGGGAGAGAAGAAAAAATCAAAAGCCCAACAGAAAACAAATAGCTAGATAGATAATTATTTCAATTTTGTAGACAATTAAATCATCCATTTGAAATTTCAATACATTCAACATAGTCAAATTTGATATAAAAGTTTGTCAAACTCATATTAAAAGCATTTTTAGAAATTCATATTAAAAGCATTAAAATTTGAAATTTGAATACATTCAACAATTAAACTAAGTATAAAAGAAAAATAAACTAGAGCAGAAAATATTCATATTAAAAGCATTTTTAGAAATCCAAATTATTTCAAACATGCATTTTGTTTCAGTTTTGTTTCAATTTTTTGATGATATGGATTTAAATCTATGTCAAATTTACTCAAATCATCCATTTGAAATTTGAGTACATTCAAATTTGAAAATAAACAGTAGCAAAAGATTCTACATGTCCAGTAGCAAAAGATTCTATTTGGAAAGAAATATATATAAAAAACAGAAAACATAAGAAAGAAAAAACAAACTAGAGAAAAAAAAATTCAAAAGCCCATTAGTACCGGTTGTAATCTACAACCGGTACTAAAGGAGTGGGCTTCGCGCGCAGAATTTGCCGCGGCCCAACACAGACCTTTAGTACCGGTTGTTATATACAACCGGTACTAAAGACCCTTTAGTACCGGTTGTTGTTAACAACCGGTGCTAAAGGCCTGTTTCGAGCAGTTTAAACGGGGAATCGTCCTCAAATTCTCTTAAGTCTTCACTCTCCTCGCGCGCCTCGCCTCCTCTCCGACGAATCCTCGCCGTCGTCGTGTTGCCCGGCCTGCCGCCGTCACGCCGCCCCTCCGCCGTGAGCCCTCGACGCCGCCCTCCGCCGCGCGCCCCCGACGCTGCGCCCCTCCGCCGTACGCGCCCCTCGCTGGCCGTCGACGACGACGCGCCGCACCACCCCGCGCGCGCGGCCCTCCGCACGCGCCCCTCGCTGTCGACGCCGCCACGCCCCCTCCGACGCCGGCCGCACCGTTCTGCGCCCTCCGCCGCGCCCCCGATCGAGACGCCGCGCGCCGGCCGGCCGGATTAATTGAGAAGAGGTAATTAACCTCCTCCCTTTTTTTTAGTTTAGTTCTTTTTTTACAAGTTTTTAGGTGTAGTTTAATTTTTAATGTAGTTTAATTTTTTAGTGTATTTTTACTTAGTAGAAAACTCCTGCTTTTTTATTGTAGTTTTAATTTTTAGTGTAGTGTAATTATTAGGTGTAGTTTTAATTATGAGGTGTAGTTTAATTATTAGTGTAGCAATTTTGAAACTTAGCAATTTTGTTTAGATTATTTTAGGTTATTATTAGTGTAGCAATTTTGTTAGAAATATTGCTAAGTCATTTAGATAAGTTTGAAAATAACATTACTAAAAATAACATAGTAAAGTTTAGTGTAGCAAATTTGAAAAACTTAGCAATTTTGTTTATTGTTTATAGGTTATTATTGTTTATATTATTATTAAAGTTTATTGTTTAGTAAAGTTTAGTGTAGCAATTTTTTTCATTATTGTTTACGTTATTATTAGTGTAGCAATTTTGAACTTAGCAATTTTGTTTATTGTTTAGGTTATTATTGTTTAGATTATTATTAAAGTTTATTGTTTAGTAAAGTTTAGTGTAGCAATTTTTTTCATTATTGTTTACGTTATTATTAGTGTAGCAAATTTGAAACTTAGCAATTTTGTTTATTGTTTAGGTTATTATTGTTTAGATTATTATTAAAGTTTATTGTTTAGTAAAGTTTAGTGTAGCAATTTTTTTCATTATTGTTTACGTTATTATTAGTGTTGCAATTTTGAACTTAGCAATTTTGTTTAGATTATTTTAGATAATTATTAGTGTAGAAATTTTGTTATAAATATTGCTAAGTCATTTAGATAAGTTTGAAAATAACATTACTAAAAATATTGTTTGCTAAGAAAATTTTAGTAGCAAAGTTTGAAAATTTAGCTAAGTTTGAAAATTTTGCTAAGTCATTTTAGTTGCAATATTGTTATTTTAGTAGCAAAGTTATTTTATTAGTGTATAAGAAATTTAAAGTTGTTTGCTAAGAAAATTTTGCTAAGTCATTTTAGTTGCAAATTTGCAGTGACATTGAGCTATGGAGGACGACGCCCCCATCATCCGAGACGACGCCCCCATCATCCGAGACGACGCCCCCTTCATCCGAGACGAGGAGAATGAAGACCGAATGCAAGCAATTATATATGATAAGGCTGCAGGACCCAATTCCGATGGAGAAGATTCCAGCGAAGAAGACGACGAAGATTTCAGCGCGAAATGTTTGAACGACTCCGGTGAGGGACTTGAGTTAGAAAATTTCAGAGACGACGACGACGAAGAAGTGCCGTTAGAAAACTCTGTAGAAAACTCCGGCGAGGTATATATTAAGTCTTGTTGATCACTAGCTAGATGCATTAATTGATTTATATTGCACTTATTAACGAAACATTTTTCTTTTAGCCCTCTGGATCTAAGTCAATCCTAAACGAGGCCCGAACCAAGGGGTAAAGCTGCCGGATGGTGCAAAGTTGTCGATCGACGAAGTTAGTATAAAAGGCAAACCGGAGAAACCCGAAGGAATCTACACTAAATATGTAGCTCAATGCGGTTTCTTGTTAGGGACATGGTCCCGATCACCGTTGCAGAATGGAATCAGCCGAAGAAAGCCAACATTGGCGCAAAATATCTCGAGCAAAGAATTAAAGATACCCTTTGGGACTCGATGTTGGCTTCTTTCAGCCTACCGGCAGATCTCCCACAGAAGAGGAAGGATAAAGTCAAGGAATGGACTCTTAGCAAGATGGCCCAGCAATTCAACAACTGGAAGAAATCGTTGTGGAAAAAATATGCGAAAAACCTCCAAATTTCACCGGACATCTAATGAAGATAAAAGATGACTGGCTGAATTTGTGGCGTATAAGAAATCGGCCGTCGCTGTGGCCCGATCGACCCAAAACAAGTTGAATGCTAAGAAGAAGAAATATCACCATCGTTTGGGCTCAGGTGGCTACAAGACTGCCTTGCCTAAGTGGGAGGCCTATGAAAACGAGCTGCGTCAAAAAGGGATCCGTCCACAGACAGATGACTGGCCCGACAGGTCCAAGTTATGGTTGTTCGCGCATGGGCAGTTTTGGACCCAGACACAGGGCTGATTGTTGCACAGGGAAAATGGAAGAAAAGAATTACAAGAGTCATCAAAAAACTAAAAGACGCAATAGCACAAGTCAAGGAGGGAAATATGTTCCCGATAGAGAGGACGACGAGCTTTCACTCGCCCTCGGGAATAAAGAACACTGGGGACGATGTCGAGGCAGAGGAGGCGGGTTGGTTTTCTTGAAGGGTTTCCGGAGGACGCTGCAACTTATAGAAAACATTGCAGAAGTAAGAAGAGGGAGGCGGAGAGGTTTACATTAGAACGCCAGATGCATGATGTGAAGGAGCAACTGGCCTTAATTACCCAGCAAGGGAATCTCAGCTGCGAGTAGAAGATCCTGCAGTCGATGTCTGCCCATCTCAGCGGAAAAGCAGCGTGGGTTCCACGCAGCTACAAGATCCTGCAGTTGATGAACCAGTTGATGAACCGTCGGCGGCTCACTACCCGTGGATGATATCACGGAGAAGACAAATTGTGAGTTACATGCGCCGTTGAAGAACATTAGTTTTCCGGTGGCGACTGGCTATGCTTTACCACATCAACCTGGAGCAACCTTCCATTTTGGTGTGATTCCAGCTGGATTTGCTCGTGTCGGGGTCACGAAAGTTATGTCGGGAATGAACTCAATAGAGCTTGACATTCCCGGAGCTGAAGGAGAGAAGACATTGGGAGAAGTCGAACTTGGTATCGTTCTATGGAAGAAGAATAATCAAGTTTCCAGACTCGGCGCCAAGGCCACCGACTCCTCCGGTTAGAAATTCACCACAGCAAAGTCCACCCTCCTCCCCCGACGATTGGGAGCCCACCGCGAGTCCATCGCCCGCGCCGTCCCGTCAGCCGACTGCTGCGCCCACTAGTATTTGACAAAGCGGAAGCTGTTCACGGCGTCCCCTGTCAAGAAACGTGCAAAAAAAACCCAAGGAAGTCAAGGCTCCTGAGAAGTTAGCTGGCGAGATGACTATGGAGGAATTAGAACTGAGCACACAAGGCAAGGCTGCAGCCTTTTTTGAACAGAAAAAAAGGAAAGACTGGAGGCAAGACTTGACCCCATAAAGGAACTTCTGAAGACTATACCAACTGAGGTAAAAGATCGCACCGTTGACAACCTATATGACCCTCCACCCCGCCCCTTTCAGACTATGAGCGAGGTATTGACAAGGTACTTTCCTCACAGATGGAGGAAGAAAAAGCGTGCGGGAAAGAGTTGCCCAGCTCGGAGAACAAGAAGCACAATCGATCGCCCCGCTCATTGTGCCTTCTGAAGCTCGGGAAATCGAGCATGGAGAAGTTGTCATTGGCGACACAGGTGTCCCCATAGCGCAGATACAATTCAATATAAATTTGAACTCGGGCTGCCTCTGGTCGAAAATCCGAGTGCTCTAACAACACAGTTATATAAATTGCATACCTGGTACATGGCCGCCGCAAAAGAAGGGAGACATATCTCATGGCGGGAGTTAAGGAACATCACTTTTCCGAGAATATGCTGTGCAGGTTGAGTTCTCCGAACTTTTTCAGATGTACAATCAACTTGCCTCGACAAATCTATCATCAGCTGCTATTGTCTGTAAGTAATTTATTCGTGTAATTTAATTATTTATAGTTAAGCTCGTTCATTGCTTGTAATTATCCTCACAACATTCTTTTGTACGCTATTATGCAGAATGAAGATTCGTGAATGCCGAATGGGAGGAATCTGGGACATTGGGTTCATTGACCCGGATAAAGTTCATGAAGTCACCGTACAAAGTCCTCTGTATGCCGAGGAACAGAGGACGTTTTGCTAACGTGTTTTAAGCGACAAAGTACCAAAAAGGAAATACTTTTTCCTTACAACTTCGGGTGAGTGTTACTGTCTTGTACACATTCTATTTTGCTTTCCCGATATTAAGTGTAATTGATGAGTTCTGAATACCTGCGTATATAAATGTGCGCAGGTACCACTTCATTCTGCTAATCATTAGACTCGAGGAAGGAGAAGTTGAAGTCTGGGACTCATTAAGGAAAGATCAAGATGATTACAAAAGCGTGCGTCTAATGCTCAAGAGGTAATTTCAATCGCACTATATCGTCCTCTTTCGTTCATTTCCGGATATCAAAAGTATAAGTAATAACTCCTCAATTCATTTTCTTTTCCGGGCAGGGTTTGGAAAAAGTTCATCGCGGAAGAACGCGGTGAATGGAAACAGAAGCTGGAGTTCAAGGCTAACAATGTAAGTACTACTACGTATCTAGGTCTGCGTATCTTTCTAATACCATTATCGTTCTCTTGATTATTATTTGATTAAATTATATTCTTGTATAGTGGTGTCTGCTACAACCACAGGGGACGGAACTATGTGGATACTACGTTTGCGAGTATATTCACATGAGGGTCAATGAGAGAGTCAATAGTGTAAGAAATCGAGAGGTACGTAAACATCATACACAACTTTTATTTTGCTACCATCAATTGTGTTTAGTTTCGATCATAACTGATTTGATCTCCTTCTTTTAAAGATGTCAAGGAAGCGGAGCCAGCTCCTACCACAAAACCGCGTAAAAGCTATTGCGAGGAATTGGCGGGATTCATTCTGACGCATGTCCTAGATGAATTCGGTGAATTCCACTATGTCGAAAAATAGACTCCTATGCTAGCTAGCGGTGATCTCCATTGTAATTATGAGTACTTTATATGTAACGAGAGTACTTTATATGTGTAATGAGTACTTTATATGTGTAGTCAGTACTTTATACGTGATCTCCTCCGAAACCCTGAAAAATGAGCGAAAAGGAAAAAAACAGAAACCCTAAACCCCGAAAAATAAGCGAAAAGAAATAAAACCGAAAACCTAAACCCCCTGAAAAAATAAGCGGGGGGTAAAAAAAGCAGGAACCTTTAGTACCGGTTGGATTACCAACCGGTACTAAAGGTCCTCAGCGCGCGCACAGGTTCGCCCACGTGGGGGCCTTTAGTACCGGTTGTATATACAACCGGTACTAAAGGGGTACCCCTTTAGTCCCGACCTTTTAGTACCGGTTGCACAACCGGTACTAAAGGCCATATAAAACCGGTATTGATGCCCTGTTCTCTACTAGTGTGAGATCATACATACGGCGATGGACTGAAATACGTAACTCAGTAGGCCCGCTATCGGAGGATAGGGCCATGGATGCCTTTATCATGGGTCTTGCCAGGAAGGATTTCAAGGAAGCACTTGGTCGCGAAAAGCCAAGCTCCTTGGCTCAACTCATAAAATTCGCGACTGAGTGGGCAGATGGAGAGGACTCTGTGCGAGGATCTCACGCTTCTCCACCACGCGATAGTCATAACAGCGGCAGTCGAGACTGCAGAGACTCATACAGAGATGATCGCAGGCGCAAACGTTCAAAATGTCACTACGACGATGACAGACCCGAGTTCACATGGCGGCTGGGTTCACACAATCCCGTGAGGATCAGGACAGAAGCAACCAGAGGTCGGATGATCGACGGGATAGTCGAGACCGCGAACAGAGAAGCGACAACTACTAATGGCAAGAGTGGCGCAAACGCACTGACACAAAATCCGAGCATTCGTTCGAAGAAAAAATGGATTACTATTACAGGTTCCACTTATTCAAAGGGGACGATGGAAAGCTACGCTCCAATCATTCGCTAAGGAACTGCAGGGAATTCGAACAACTAGCGTCTGACTACATGCTCCGATTCAAAAGGTACAGCCCTACATCCGCTCAGCCGACACCTGCACCGATGCAGCAGCCAAACGCTGCACCCGCCATAATGGGTCCTCAGCCCCCACCGCAACCACCACCACAGCCTGGTACAGGCGGACATATTGTGGGTGCCATACAACCCGTACATCGGGTAGAAGATGATGGATACCCTCAACCTCAAGGGTAGATGTACATGATACAAAAGGGTCACCCCTCCAACAGTAGCAGAAGCTACTCATTCGACAAGTAAATATGGCTGTCATGGCACCTCCTGCCGTGCCTGAATTTCTGAAAGGATCTGAAACCACCATAAGCTTCAGTCGAGAGGATCACCCCCCGGCTGTAGTTTGACCAGGGCACGCTGCTTTGGTACTCGATGCGCAAATTGGAGGTTACGGCATGACCAAGGTCTTAATGGACGGAGGCAGCGGCATAAATATCATCTTCGCGGATACACTCCGTAAAATGAACAGGTCAGTCGATAACCTCCCAAAATCCTCAAATACCTTTCACGGTATAGTTCCTGGCAGAGCAATCAGCCCAGAAGGCACAATACAACTCGACGTCACGTTTGGGGAGAAAAGCCACTTCAAGACAGAGTCAATTGAGTTCGAGGTCGTCGACTAGAAGTCACAATACCATGCTATTCTTGGGTGCCCAATCTTTGCTCGATTCATGGCAGTACCACACTACGCATACCTCATGCTAAAGATGCCAGGACCAAAAGGAGTCATCACTATCGGCGGAAACTTTCAAAGGTCCGATGCTTGCGACCGTGAGTTCAGCAAAATCTCCGAGACGTTCGGCATGGAACAGACATTCGCTGACCTGGCGATCTCCAACGACCGAACACTCATGCTAGAGCATAAAAAGTTGGCAGTCGACAGATCGTTCAATGCAACAAATGACACAAGGTCACATCAGGTGCACCCGACTGATCCATCCAAGACAGTCAATGTATCGTCGAGTCTGCCTATCGCATAGGAAGGCGCGCTCGTCGATTCCTCCGCGAGAACTGGGAAATATTTGCGTAGTGTCCAGCCGACATGCCAGGTATTCCCAGGGAATTCGCCGAGCACTCTCTCCAATTGTTTCTAGATGCCAAGCCAGTCAAGCAAACAATGCGCCGAATCTCCGGACCAAAGCGAGCCGCTGTCGAGTCTGAGGTTGATAGGCTACTCGCGCAGAGTTCATCAGAGAAATCAAGAAATCACAATGGGTTGCTAACCCCGTACTCGTAGAAAGAAGCATACAGATATCCTTCGGATGTGCGTGGACTTCACAGCTCTCAACAATGTTGTCCAAAGATCACTTCCCGCTACCTCGAATCGACCAGATCGTCGACTCCACCGCCGGATGCGCACGACTATCCTTTCTGGATGCTTACTCAGGTTACCACCAGATAAGGATGAAGAAGAAGACGAAGAAAAAACGGCGTTCATAACCCCACTCGGGGTCTACTGCTACACAACAATGCCCTTTGGGCTAAAAAACGCGGGTGCAACATACCACGCATGATGCAAGATTGTCTCAAAAAGCAAATCGGATGAAACGTCCAAGTCTACGTGGATGACATTGTCATCACAACAAGGGAAGAACACACACTACTCGACGACCTGAGAGAAACGTTCGCCAACCTCAAACGCTTCCACATCAAGCTCAACCCTAAGAAGTGTACGTTCGGTGTACCAGCCGGGCAACTCTTAGGGTATCTAGTCTCCGCTCATGGAATCGAAGCGGACCCAGAGAAAATACAGGCCATCCTGACAATGCAAAGGCCTTCAAAACTTCATGACGTGCAGAAGTTAGCAGGTCGAGTGGCAGCGCTCAGTCGATTCATCAGCAAACTAGGCGAAAAAGCACTGCCGTTCTATCGACTGATGAAGAAAGCAGGCAAATTTGAGTGGACACCAGAAGCGGAAGCAGCCTTTACGGATCTCAAGCGAATCCTCACAAGCCCTCCGATCCTCTTCGCACCTAAAGAACAGGAGCCGCTATACCTGTATGTCTCAGCTACAAATAGGGTGGTGAGTACCGTGCTGGTGGTCGACCGCATGGAAGAGGGACACGCCCAGAGAATACAACGCCAGTCTACTACCTGACCGAGGTCCTCTCCATATCAAAACAGCGGTACCCGCACTATCAAAAGCTGGCTTACGCCGTGTTCATGTCCTCCAGAAAATTGACGCACTACTTCGCAGAACACCCGATCACGGTGGTGAGTAACTCAGCAATCGGGGATATCCTCACAAATCCCAATGCAACTGGACGAGTCACAAAATGGCTCATCGAGCTAGGACCAAGGGACATCAAGTACGAGCACCCGAAAGCCATCAAGGCACAAGTCTTACCCGACTTCACAACCGAGTGGATCGAAGCTCAACTGCCTGGTGTGCCAGATTTGTCCAACTCATGGACATGTACTTTGACGGCTCCAAGAAACATGAAGGTGCAGGCGCAGGCGTCATCCTCATATCACCAAAAGGCGACAAGCTCCGCTATGTCCTGCAAATGGGATTCAAGTTACCATCAAACAATGAAGCCGAGTACGAGGCCTTGATCCATGGCATGTGGATGGCCAAAGCACTCGGGTGCACTCGACTGATGATCTACGGTGACTCGAACCTGGTGGTACAGCAAACAATGAAGGCTTGCGATGCCATAGCAGATAACATGATCGCCTATCGTGGCCTGTACAACACACTGGAGGGCAGCTTCGATGGCTGCGAGTTGCGGTACATTGGACGAGAAAGCAACGAAGATGCTGACATGCTGGCCAACCTTGGCTCTACCGGCGCGCCAGTTCCACCTGGCGTTTTCCTCGAGCGCATTGAGCATAGATCTATCAAGGAGAGAAGAGCACCTACTGCATCGACTGCACCAGCCAAGAGCAAAGCACCCAGCACAGAGGACCCACCAGTCGAGGTACTCCTCATCGAGCCAACTTGGACTCAACCTTTTCTGGCGTACATACTCCGCAATGAGCTACCAGATGACATAACCGAGTCTAGGCGCGTTACTCGAAGATCCAAAGCATACACCGTCATCAACGGCGAGTTATACAAACGAAGCATATCAGGTATGTTCCAACGTTGCATCGCATTCAAAGATGGTCAGGCTATACTTCGAGATATTCATGCAGGTACCTGCGGGCATCATGCCAGCAGTCGATCACTCGTAGCCAAAGCCTTTCGAGCAGGTTTTTACTGGCCCACAGCACTCAAACACGCGGAGGACATAGTCAAAAGGTGCATCGGCTGTCAAAAGTTCGCAACAAAGCCACACGCACCCGCATCGGCATTGAAGATCATACCATTGGCCTGGCCTTTCGCCCACTGGGGGCTTGATATGGTTGGGCCACTCAAAAAATCTTCGCATGGCGGGCATACTCACCTACTGGTGGCAGTCGACAAGTTCACAAAGTAGATCGAAGCAGTCCCAATCACAAATTCGACTGCTAGTACGGCAGTTAACTTCATAAAGAGCATCATCTACCGCTTCGGTATCCCAAACAGTATTATCACTGATAATGACACAAACTTCACGGCTAAAGAGTTCCGAACTTTCTGCAAAGAGCAAGACATCACGCTCAACTACGCATCCATGGCACACCCACAGTCCAATGGCCAGGTCGAAAAAGCCAATGGACTCATGACAAGTGGGATCAAAAAGCGCCTCCTGGTGTCACTCAAAACGGCCACGGGTGCGTGGGTCGAAGAACTCCCATCTGTGCTATGGAGCCTACGCACAACTCCTAATGCTTCAACGCAGTTCACTCCATTTTTCATGGTCTACGGCGCAGAGGCAATCCTGCCATCAGATGTACGATTCAATGCACCACGAGTCGAAGCATACAACGAAGAAGATCCAGATGAAGCACTCGAAGATGCAGTCGACTTACTCGACGAAGCACGTGACACGGCGCTAGCACGCACAGCTGTCTACCAGCATGATCTCCGCAACTATCATAGCCGTCGCCTGCGCACCAGGTCCTTCGAAGTTGGCGACCTGGTTCTTCGACTGAAGCAAAAGAAGGTGCACAAGCTCGCCTCCCCATGGGAGGGTCCCTTCATCATCACTGAAGTCCTTGGCGGTGGTGCGTACAGACTGAAGCATGCGAAGACAGGCGAACTCTCGCACAATCCTTGGAATGTTGCACACCTGCGCCGTTTCTATGCTTAGCATGTTCATAGTCATACACTGTAATAGGCGATATGTCGGATAGCTGCAGGTTTCAGACGCGCTCTTTTCCTTACCAGGGTACCTAAGGGTGCTGGAAGGTTTTTAATGAGGCGGCCTGCACCTTAACATTCAAAAGTGGAATAAAATCAATGTTCCTCCTATCTCTCCATATTTACTATTCGCATAACTCATAACTTAACCGCACCCGAACACTCGGGGGCTGCGTAAACCAAAAAAACGCAAAACTTCGCAGCCACACTCGAATAGTCGGGGGCTGTGCAAACGTTACTTCACAATCGACACATATTTCATAACACCCCACTCGATGGACACGGGGGCTGCGAAAACGCCAAAATACACAATTCATATTATATATAAGAGGCACATTTATACTCGGGGGCTTCCCCCTCCCTGTACAAAAATATTTACATACACACGTTGCCTTATTCCTCAGTATCTTCCTTGATGGGTAACATGGGCCCACATAGTTGGTCGTGCATACGCTCGACCAGCACCTCCGCAGAACGAACTGTGCCATCCAGATCTGCCTGATCCAGAGTCGCCCCAATTTCGGGTGGTGGTAACACCAAAAATGGTCGTTGACTCCGCACGTACGCCATGACCGCGTTCGCTCCAACCACAAGCTTCTGGGTCAGCAACTCTCGAGTGAGACCCGCATGGTGGAAGATATTCAGCAAGGCGTGAGTCCCCTTGTGGTTGTGGCCCCGCGGGAAAAAGGGTCTCGTTGAGTCGGATGAAGGCCATCCTGCACATCTCGAGTAACTGAGCACTTCGCTAAGCGCGATCCTTCAAAGTGGCGAGTACACGTGCATGAAATTTATCAAGCCAAAAGTGATGTCGACCAGTCGTGGGGTGGTCGACAACACTATCCAAACGCTCCTCAACGCGAGCCTGTTCTGCTTGGAAGTTGTCAACAAAGCCTGCAAAATATACAAGTTGAGTCAAAAAGGGAAAAGAATGGCCACACGACTGTGGATTGGGCAAGGATCACACTCACATTCGAGTTGCCTCTTTACGAGCTCCATCTCGCCAAGCACATAATCCTCGCGTTGGGTAGCCAACGCGGGCCTCGTCTTTATCATTTCCAACTCTTTCTGAGCACTCTTCTGGTCTTGCTCCATTTTCACGAATCGAGTTTTCATAAACTCCATAACTCTGGCGTCATTTGCCACCTGCGCTTGTGACCGGGTGGCAGCAGGAGGTTGCGAGGAGCCAGTCGAAGCAGCGGGTTCCCGTGACTGCTCAAAGAGCATAATCGCAACACAAAGTTCGTATTAGCAGAGGAAACTCAAGGCGTAAGTTCAGTTTAACTAGCATACAGCTATTCGAGCGCAGACACATTAACAAAAGACCATTGGCATAAAAGAGTAGCAACACCACACGCATACTCGCGGTTCAACGATATCGTTACATGGCATAAAAAGAAAGGGTGCATCAGCCCTAAATCTAAGAAGCAGACTCTGACTTAGACCTAAGCGCGCGGGCGGCGACCTCTGCTGACCGGCGCTCCATGGTAGCCATGAAAGTTTCGGCCAGTCGCGCAGCTGGCCCGCTAACTCCCTTCAGAGGCACGAGCTTCCCGTCTGGTTTCCGCGGGAACTCAGAAAGAGCTTTCTCGTAGTCACCCTCTAATCCGTGACCTAAAAGGAGCTTGAGGGCAGACTCCGAGCCGCGTACCGTGAGGGCGCGAGCGAAATCCGCCATGGTGGAAGTTCCTGGGCCAAAGACGTCGGCGAAGCCATCCATAGTCGATGGAACTTCGCCACTCGGAAGCACAGCCTTGTACACTGCGCCAAGTATACTCATCGACTTGGCGAGTGTATCCTTCGCGTGGTTGCACACGGCCCCGAGGTCGCCCACAACACGGTCGAGTGACAAATCATTGCTCGCCGTGTCTATAGAGGCCGGTGCGCCAGCAGCTCCTTCACAAATCACAAAGAGCAAAAATCAACATATAGCGTTCAGCAGCTACACCATAATGTCAAAGGGAAAGGATTACTCACCTCCTACGACCTGCGCGAGTTCCGCCAATTGTTCAGCATATCCTCGCTCATGCACGACAGCTGAGTTTGTGGCAGCATCCAGCTCTTTCTTTGACTCAGCGCGCTGCGCGGCGAGTGCCTCCTCCAGCTCCTTTAGGCGGGACTCAGCCGCTGTCTTTTTCGCCTGCGGTAGCAGATCGCATATAGTCCATAATCGACAAAGCCAAGCATTGCAAAAGAGCTTCAGAAACAATAGCAAAATCAACTTACGACTGAGCCGCTCCCGGTCATTGCGCAGGCTATCCCTCTCCTTCTCCACCTGGACATAGGCCTTAGCAGATTCTGCCAGGATGTGGTAGAAGGGCTGCAAGCACACGCATTCAGCATAATTACAACTCACACAGTGCCAAAGTACGCGGACTAATCCAAAGATACTCACATGGCTCGTCCATGGTTCAGGGGTTGCGGCAGATGCCCCGACCTCCAGAGTCGCCACACTCGTAACCTTGGCTGTCTCCACGACAGTCGTCGTGGCTGCTGGCTGGATGACTTCGGCTGCAGTAGGAGGAGTATCTGGGCGGTCCGGAGTCGGAGCTTTCTCGCTGGAGGAGACGCGGGCTGCTCCGTCTCCGCGCTGCGAGTGACGCAAAGGAAAGCAACTTTAACACAATTACGCAACAGTAGAAGCTTTCATACCATAAGCAAATGCACAAACCTGTGCTCCTCATCTTCCTCATAGTCGAGGTCTTCAAAATTTGGGCCTCCAAAGGAAGGGCTCCACTTGACTGGGGAGGAGGGTCGAGCCCAGAGGGCGCACAAGCAAAGGAGCGGCCTTGGTAGCGGGTGGTGAGCCTGAATCTTCATCGTCCTGCAAGTCCTGCTCCTTCGCGGGTGAATTCACAGAGGAAGATACCTTTTTGACAAATCGACGACGCTTCGGAGGCGCGACGTCAATTTCGTGGTATGATACGACCACTTCTTCAGTCTGTTACCTCCTCTGCTGCTTCCTCCTCAACTTCATCCACATGCGAAGTGGTGCGGAAGGGATCGGCGAGAGATCCCCCTTCGCTTCCACCTCTAGCACCTGTGTTTCTTCAGTCAGGCCACCTTCTGGCAGAGAAGGAAGAGAGGCAGCAGTCGAATGACCCTGCATATCACATATCACAACTGCCAAGTTAGAAGCAAAATTTGATAACCACAAAGCACACGAGTGGCAACTCTCGATGGCAAAAAGCAACAACTGCACTAACCTCAGTCAAAGGATTGTCAGCTCCATACGGTGACAGGGCAATCGACGTTGCAGGGGTCGGATGTCTTGAGGTTGGTGATGGATCGCACGTGCGCCAACAACTCGTTCCTCGACAGCTCCTCTGGGCTCATCCGACTGGGGTCGTGCGTACCTTCATACTGCCACATGGGGTGTGCTCGGGCACGGATCGGCCACACCCGCCTCTTCAAAAAGGTGGCCATCAGATGCACACCAGTCACCTTATCCAGCAAATCTCCAATCTGGGTCAGCAAAGGTCCTGCTTCCGCCAGTTTTTCGGCTGAAAGCTGGTGATCCCACGCCTTGGTCCTCGCAAAACTTTCAGTCGAGAAAGTGGCGACTGCGCCTTGCTCGACGCTGACGTAGAACCTCCCTTTCCTCCACCCTTGCGCGGAGTCGACTGTCTTCAGGCGAAAATAGCGGGTGTCGCCATGCACCTGAATCCCGCAGCTGCCCACAGGGTAGGTGCGACCGCCTCCCCTGTTCGGTCGCACCATAAAGATGGCCTTCCACATGTCCAACTTGGGCAATGTGCAGAACACCGTTAGGGGTGAGATCATGGATCTGCACCCCATAAGCATAGAGCAATCCACGAACAAAGTCGTGGAGCGGAAGGGATAAACCTCTAGGGAGAAACTCCGCAAAACAAACACGCTCATTGGCGCGTGGTTCAGGGAGTACCTCCTTGGGCGACGGCGCACGGACGGCCAGTTGATCTACGGGCGGAAGCAGACCTTGCTCGCGGAACTTGGTGAGCTGGGCGTCCTTGATGACGGACTTCGACCAGTCCCCGCTGCTTTTCTTCCCCTTTGTCGCTGCGTCAGTCGCGGCAGCGGACGCAGCACCTCGCTTCGAACCCCCACCTTTGGCCATTGGCAGCGTGGATGGGTGAAGCGCAGAAAACTTGAGCGCAAGAACAACGGAGGCGCAGCGCAAGGAGGAAGACGAGCGGGAGGCGGCGCAGGAGGCAAATGACAAGTAAAAAACTCTGCCAGCGCCGCTCTTCCTATTTACCACAGGTCCAGAAAGATCACTACCGTTAATCCGTAAGCATACGCTCCGCGCGACATCCTACCATACACGTGGCGGCCACGGAGAGCAACCGTCTCCGGCCACTCCGCCCACTACGCACGGGAATATAGGAACCATCATCACGCCCCGTGAAAATCGCGCCAGACCGGTCAAATCCAGTCCAAACGGCGCCGTCCTTGGTCAGCTCTGCAAGATGGGCCCACAGGTGTGTTGCGTCCCATCAGTCATAGCAAGCACGCCACCGCTTGTCAGAAATTGCAGTCGCAGAATGCGTCATTGCTAACGTTACTACAGCTCACACAGCTGGTATGCAAAGACATAAAGTTACTCGATGTTTTATTCGACTGATGTACATCAGACTTTCGATTGGTCGTTCGGCTACGACACATATATGACAGTCGATGCCTCTTCGACTAAGGCAAAGAACTCCCATCGGGAGCGTATTGAAAATTTTCTTTGACTAACATATGTAGAAAAAAAGATTTGAGATTATCCTCCATTGCAAGCAATAAAGCACAATCTCGGGGGTTACTCCCATCGGAAGCGCTGTCGCGCACCCGATAGAATAATGGCAAAAGATTAGTCGACAAATACTCGGCTCATATATCATAGCATAATATAAAACCATACTCGAAATATTCCCGAGTTGTATCTCACGATCCTCGGATGCTGCATGCATAGTGCAAAGGTAAGGCCCGCCGATCTGTCGAGCTGGGCTAGGGACCGCTCCAGCAGCGTTAATCCTTAAGATTTCCGTGTCAGCAGACATGATGAAAAATCCCGACGGACGCGTTGGGTAAAATCAAAGTTATACTGCAGTTCGAGTCAGTAAGACCTCAGCGGCCTGATTCGAGTCTGACCAGTCTGTTCCAGATTCGAGTCCGGAGACTCGAGTCTGATTGAAAGCTAGTAAGGTTTTGCCCGAATGGTAGTTAACCGGTCCCGATCCATCGTGAGTGCCGGCCTGCTAAGCTAATTATCCCTTGATTATCATAAGAAAAAACCATAGTCGATGAAATACTCGACATAGCCAACATGTGCTATTCATACAGGAATTCCAATTAATAAAAGCATAGATGCAAAGAATGTAATGTGCACAGATGAGTGAGTCCATGCCCGACTCTTCGAATCAGACAAGTACTCGGGGGCTACTGACATGGGTGTACCTATCGGGTACCCTACCATGAGGATACCTGGTGCACGTATCGACTAGGCCCAACTACCAAGAGCCTACGAAAAGCCCATGAAGGGAGGCCCAAGAATATGGAGTACCCTCCAAGTTAGGCGAAACCATAGTTGGTTTAGACTTTCCTTACATGTAATTCGAGTTGGTTACGAACACCCGAGACCCAGCCTACTATATAAAGGCTGGGAGGACCGTCGAACCAGACAGGCACTTTCAGAACCACCAAAACCCTAGCGAGATCAGCATCTCGCCGGGATCCCCTTGTAACCAGCATATACTCTCAAATCAATAACAGACAGGAGGACGTAGGGGTGTTACCTCCACTCGAGGGTCCTGAACCTGGGTAAAATCTTTGCCTCGCTTGTCAGCCGACGATACTTCCAGCTCTACCACGTTCTCTCCCCCATATTCATAACCCAAGGATCTTAACCATGGGTCTTGATGAGTCTACCCTCGTCAAATTCTATCACTAGCTATTAACACTAACAAAAAATTTCTACTAACAATTTTTCTACTAACAATTTTTTCTACTCCCTCCGTCCAAAAATAAGTGTCTTAAATTTGTCAAAAAGTGGATGTATCTAGACATGAAACATGTATAGATACATCCACTTTTGTACAAACTTGAGACACTTATTTTAGGACGGAGGGAGTACTAACTATTAACACTACCTAAATTGTGCTATCTAAATGATCTAAATTTTGCTATCTAAATGACCTAAATTTTGGTATCCAAAAATAATAACTTCAAACTTCAAACAAAATTATCTAAATGATCTTTGCAACTACACAAAAATATTGCGAAACTACAAAGTACTAAAATTTCCTAATTTTTACATGTACTACAAAATTACAAAACTACAATGTACTAAATTTTTACATGTACTAAAAATTTCCTAATTTTTACATTTCCTAACATTTCCTAATTTCCTTTTCAAAAAGGCCCTCAAACAACACAAAACAGGAACTAGGGGCCTGTCTGTAGAACATCTCACAATTTCCTAAAACACCAGGGGGTTTCTGAAAAGTGGACAAGGTTGTCTTCAACCTTCGCACAACCGCGCGCCATGGCGCAGCCGTACACGTCCTTCGCCGTCGTTGCCGCCATGGCGCAACCGACTCGCCGGAACTGTGCCATTCGTCGCCTCCAACGTCTCTGTCCGCCACCGCCAGCGAGCTAACCCTAGCTAGTTTCTCTCGGACAGCGCGGGCGAGCTAGGGAAAGGGAGGGAGGGGCGCGGGCTCACCTGGCCGTGGAGAGGAGGTCGAGGTCGAGGCAGGGAACGGCGGAGAGGAGGTCGAGGTCGCTACGGCGGCCAGTGGGAGTTGGAATTACACTAGGCATCTACATATCTGTGCAGTACTTCTTCCAGGCAGTTGTTCTGTATCCTCTTCTTGTTGCAACAATCGTCTCTGCTGCTGTCTTTATAGTATTCACACATCTCCCTTCGGAGTCCAGCACGAGGGTTTTGCCATGGGTGTTCTCTTTCTTAGTAGCCTTGTGCCCAGTTACCTATCTGCAAGAAGGACAATTAAGGGCCAAAAGTTTTGCAGATGAGGATGAAGCTGAGAAGTTCACTAACATGTTGGCTATAGAAGGGGCCAGAATGTCTCTTTTGGGTCTCTATGCTGCTATATTCATGATCATTGCACTACAAATTAAGTTTGAACTAGCTGTGTTGTTGCGTGACAAAGCAACAGATAGAGGTACAGCACATGGTCCATCTGGCGGTCGGGGTTCTGCCTTTCCACCCAAAGCAAGGCTACTGCAGCAACGAAGAGCTCATGCTGCACTAACTTTCACTCTCAAGAGACTGGCTGCTGAGGCAGCTTGGATGCCTGCGATTGGCAACTTTTCCACGGTGTTGTGCTTCATCATGTGCCTTGTTCTCAATATAACACTCACTGGTGGCTCAAACCGTGCTATTTTCTTCCTAGCACCCATCCTTCTGCTTTTAAACCAGGATTCAGACATCGTTGCAGGATTTGGTGACAGGCAGCGTTACTTCCCTGTAACAGTTTCAGTTTCTGGGTATTTGCTATTGACAGCATCGTATAGGATATGGGAGGAGACATGGCCTGGCAGTGGAGGATGGGCTCTTGATATTGGGGGCCCAGGCTGGCTTTATGCTGTGAAAAATGTTGCTCTTGTCGTGCTCGCACTACCCAATCACATACTTTCAATCGGTTCATGTGGGATTATGTTAGGCAGAGTGATTCGAAGCTGCTTCTGACACTGACTCTCAATTTGGCATCCATTATAATGACAGACATACTTGCTGTGCGTGCTTTAGTGTTGTTAGGAGCTATTTATTCTCTAGCGCAGTACCTGATATCAAGGCAGATAAGAATTGCTGGGATGAAATATATTTAAACTAGGACATGTAAGGTAATCTTGTATGCCTTGGCACACAACTGTTGTCAGTTGAGTCTCCTGCTCCCTGAAGCAGATCTTTGGAGTGCATTGTTTGCAAGCTTAAAAAAAATATTAGACCACATGATATGTACAAATAACCAAATGGTTGGATGTATAAAGGTTTCCATCCACATCTCGTGAAAAAGATAAATTTCTTTCGATTCAACAGGAAGCGGGTCAAATTTGAACTACAAGTGCTTCGTAGTTTGCTCATGATTTTTTGAAAAAATCATTTTTAGATACACAAGTACCTATTTCATCAGAGATACACTAGTACAGAATTGGCTATTAGTGGCGCACCAATTTGGAATTCTGTGGCGCACCCCCAGATTTGCTGGGTGCGCCACAGAATTCTCGCCACTAAATTTTTTTCTGTGGCGCACCCCAACCGTGCGCCACAGAAATGCCCAGATTTTTTGTGGCGCACCGCTTAACCATGCGCCACAGAATGTCTTCATCGGTTTAAAAAAAAAAAACAGCTGCCCATTGCAGTACCGCAGCGGCGCATGCAGTCTGACACACATAGTGACACTGACAGCGTGACGTGGAGCAGACGGGTTCGGTGACGGCGGTGCCGGCGAAGCGCGGCGGGCGGCGCAACGGATTGGTGTTCCTCAAGGAGGGCGGGCCGCGGTTCGAGCTGGAGGACCTGCTCCGGGTCTCGGCGGAGGTGCTGGGCAGCGGCAACTTCGGCAGAGGACGCGGGAAGAGCAGGGGAGAGAGGACGCGGCCGGGAAGAGCAGAGGAAGGCGCGGGTGCGAGGCGGCGACGGCGCCGGCCGGCGGCCTGGCCGGAGCAGAGGGAGAGGAGGTGGGAGAGGACGCGGTCGGGAAGAGCAGAGGAAGGCGTCGAGCGGCGCGTCGAGGCGGCGGAAGACCACGCTGCGGCCTGCGCAGTAGACGACCGTGTCCGTCTTGGGGTCGCCGGCGAGAAGGATCCCGCGGCCCCGCTCCGTCGCCGGCGAGCACGCGTGCGTCTCCACGCGGGTCTACAGGGGCGCGACGCCGCTCTCGGACCTCGCCGTCAGGGACGGCCACGTCGCGGCCAAGCCTGCTCCTGGCGCGCGAGCACACGCTGCCGCTGGCCTGGCCTACTCTCGTACGCGAGCGCTGTCGTGTGTTGATGGTGTTGAGGACGGCGCCGGCCATGGGCACCGCGAAGTGCATCTCGTACATGGCGGGCACGTTGGGGGCGAGGACGGAGACGACGTCGTTGCGGCGCACGCCGAGGGTGCGGACGAGGGAGGCGGCGGCAGCGCTCGTGCGTCTGGCGCCAGGTGTGGCGCACGCGGCCGTAGACGAGGGAGGTGCGGTCGCCGTAGTTCGCCGGGCGCTTCTGGAGCTGGTCCATGTCTTCAGGCTAGATCGGGCTGATCGATCGTGGTGCGTGTGAGTTTGGTGAGGCGATCGAGCTTGGTTTTCGATGTGACTTCCCGTCCGTGTTGCGTGTTTGCTGCGTGGGGAGATAAGGGAGAGAGGAGCAGCGGGATGTGTGGACGTGGGTTTGAGTTGACCAGCCGAAGAGAGAAACCATATCTCAGATCTGGGTAATTTGTTTTTTTAAATTGCTATCTGTGGCGCATGCAGTAACATGCGCCACAGAAAGCCAAATTTCTGTGGCGCACGAGACAACATGCGCCACAGAAATGTGACCTTTCTGTGGCGCATATTACTGCATGCGCCACAGAAATACGCATTTCTGTGGCGCATGTTGTCTGGTGCGCCACAGAAATTTGGCTTTCTGTGGCGCATGTGACTTTCGTGCAATTGAAATCCTATATCACGAAGTACTACAAAGATCTGTTTGGGGAGCCGGATGCGGATAATTTCTCGCTTGACGAATCCCAAACAAATGATATTCCGCAAGTTTCCGATCAGGAAAACGCCCATCTGACAGCTCCTTACTCTATGGAGGAGGTGAAGAAGGCGGTATTCCAAATGGAACACAACAAAGCACCGGGTCCGGATGGTTTTCCCGCTGAGTTTTATCAGACTTTTTGGGACATAATCCAATCAGACTTGCTCGAGTTGTTTAATGCTTTACATGCTGGACAACTCGAGCTATTTCGCCTAAATTTCGGTGAGATAATTTTGTTGCCTAAGGTGAATGGAGCAGAAAGGATCCAGCAATACAGGCCTATCTGTCTTCTTAACGTTAGCTTCAAAATCTTCACTAAAACCGCTACTATTAGGCTTAATTCGGTTGCCGATCACGTTGTGAGACCTACTCAGACGGCCTTTATGCAAGGTCGCAATATCCTTGACGGAGTTGTGATTTTACATGAAACGGTTCATGAGATGCATCGGAAAAAGCTAAATGGAGTTATCCTAAAAATAGACTTTGAAAAGGCTTATGATAAAGTCAAATGGTCTTTCCTGCAACAGACACTCAGGATGAAAGGATTTTCCGCCGAGTGGCGCGCAATGATACATAGTTTCGTTTCCGGAGGAAGTGTCGCCATCAAAGTTAATGACGATGTTGGTAGATACTTTCAGACGAAAAAGGGATTACGACAAGGCGATCCATTATCACCTATATTGTTTAATATAGTTGCTGATATGTTAGCCATTATCATTGAGCGAGCGAAATCCGATGGACAAATTGCTGGAGTGGTGCCGCATCTAGTGGATGGCGGATTATCCATTCTACAATACGCGGACGATACAATTCTCTTTATGGAACATGATATGGAAAAAGCTAGAAATCTGAAATTAATATTATCAGCGTTCGAGCAACTTTCCGGTCTAAAAATTAATTTCCATAAAAGTGAAGTGTTTTGTTTTGGCGACGCTCAGGAGGACGCTGCCCAATATGCTGAGTTATTCGGCTGTGGGCTTGGTCAGTTTCCAATTAACTATCTTGGCATCCCAATTCACTTTAGGAGGCTAACGATAGCTCAATGGAAACATGTTGAGGAGAGACTCCAAAAAAGGTTGAGTAGCTGGAAAGGAAAATTATTGTCCTTGGGTGGAAGATTGGTGCTCATAAATTCAGTCCTCACTAATATGGTGCTGTATATGATATCCTTCTTCCAATTACCAAAGGGAGTCTTACATCGATTGGATTACTTTCGATCCAGATTCTTTTGGCAAGGGATAATGAAAAAAAGAAATACCGGCTGGCAAAATGGGATGTAGTATGCCGACCTAAGGACCATGGCGGTCTTGGAATTCATGACCTACAGGTCAAGAATAGAGCCCTCCTTGGTAAATGGCTGTTTAAGCTTTTAACCGAAGATGGGGTGTGGCAAACTCTTCTTAGGAGAAAATATATTGGCTCAAGTGCGCTGTCACAGGTTTCTTGGAAATCAGGTGATTCGCATTTTTGGGCTGGCCTAATGGCGACGAAGAAATTCTTTTTCCCATATGGTTCCTTCTCCATTAAGGATGGGTCAGAGATAAGGTTTTGGGAGGATACATGGTTGGGTACTACCCCACTCCGAGAACAATATCCAGCGTTATATGGTATAGTCCAAGGACGTCATAAGAGCGACACGCTTGCTCAAGTGTTGGTTAATAACCATCCAGTAGTGACGTTCCGAAGAGATCTTGTTGGTCCCAGGCTGGCAGCTTGGCACGAGTTGCTACAGCGACTAGCTACTGTCAATTTGACTCAAGGGACTGACGAGTTTCGATGGAATTTGCGCACTTGTGGTAAATTCTCTGTGGACTCCAAGTATACAGCACTCATCCAACCAGATGTGCCGGTCGACAATAATAAGAAAATCTGGAAGATGAAAATTCCACTAAAAAACAAGGTTTTTGCGTGGTATCTTCGTCGAGGAGTTATTCTTACAAAAGACAACCTTGCGAAACGCAATTGGCATGGAAGTAGACAGTGTGTCTTTTGTCATAAAGACGAGACGATAAAACACCTATTCTTCGAGTGCAAATTGGCTAGTTCTATATGGTCCATCATCCAGATAGGTTCTACTATTTACCCACCTAAAAGCATTGCTAATATTTTTGGCAACTGGCTGAACGGTGTGGATAATAGATTCAAACAACTTATTAGGGTGGCAGCGCTAGCCGTAATATGGTCGCTTTGGCTATGTAGAAACGACAAGGTTTTTAACGATAAAAATTGCTCTCTTATGCAGGTTATCTACAGGACTACTGCTACACTCCGTTTGTGGTCTCAGTTGCAACGTGTGGTGTATCGAGACCTGTTTATGGAGGTCTGTACAAGACTGGAGGATACGGCGAGAGACTTTTTATCCCGACATGGATGGCAGCATAATTTGCGGATCGGCCCTCCACCACCATAGGCGTTTTTACACTTTCTCATTCTGATATGTAATTCGCCTTTTTATATTTAGAACTTTCAGACTTGTTACGGCTGTGTGCATCTTAGTTATGCAGAGGCTGGGTGTAATGCTTAAACATCTTAAGTAATAAAACTCCCTTTATCTAAAAAAAAAATGTGACTTTCGTGCGCCACAGAATTGCGAATTTCTGTGGCGCATGCAGAACCATGCGCCACAAAAATTATTTCTGTGGCGCACCAATTAAGGGTGCGCCACAGAATGTCAACCTACCTATATAGGGTTTCCCTACTAGTGATATACCAAGATTCTTGCAGGATTCGACACCTAGGTATGAACGGTCATGTCAGTCGTTTTGACCGTATTTTGAAATCGGCATCAGAAATTCAAAAAAAATCAAAAAATAGGAAATCCTTCGCGATGTGTCGTTGTATGTGACCTAGTTTCGAGAAAAAAAATATAAACTTGGAATACATCAAATAGTTTTAAAAAGTGTTCACAGAAATGAGCTATTATGTATGAAGATTCACACCTTTCAGGGCAAATTACGGATGTTATGGCCACTTTCATGACATAGTTTGTTTAAATGATCTCATATTTTGCACAAGCGTGCACCTTGGAGTGGCGAACAATGTTGCCGAATAAACTTTTTATTTTCTTTGCACGAAAAAGTCATTTTTTATTTTCAGAGTGAAAAAATTGGGATTTTTTGTGAAGGACCTACCAAATATTTGTTGAAAAATTGGATCACAACATTTAAAAAACATATTATACCACATGATATGTACAAATATTCAAATGGTTGGTTGTATAAAGGTTTCCATCCACCTCTCATGAAAAAGACAAATTTCTGCCAATTCAATTGGAAGCGGGTCAAATTTGAACTGCAAGTGCTTCGTAGTTTGCTCATGATTTTTTGAAAAAATCATTTTTAGATAGAAAAGTACCTATTTCATCAGAGATATACAAAGATTCTTGCAGGATTCAACACCTAGGTATGAACGGTCATGTCCGTCGTTTTGACCGTATTTTGAAATCGGCATCAAAAATTCAAAAAAAATCAAAAAATAGGAAAACCTTCGCGTGGAGTCATGATTTGTGACCTAGTTAGCACAAAAAAATATAGACTTGCAATACAGAAGTTGAATTGAAAAGGTGTTCTCAGAAATGAGTTATCATCTGCGAAAATACTATACCACATAATATTTACAATTAACCAAATGGTTGTGTCTTAAAATGTTTCCATTCACCTCTCGTCTTACAATTAACCAAATTGGTATAAGTTTATCAAATTTGGATAAATGGTTGATTTACTACAGATTTTAAACTATACTTAAAAATAATGCTTTACATGATTCCGTAAATAACAAGTTAGTGCACGACTAAAATATATGTTTTTATTATAGCATTGTATTCTACACATTCATACGAATCCATAGACTACAAAAACATTAAAAACGGAATTACGGTTGATTTGATATGAATTTCTGAAGGTTGCCTAAAAATCTGTCCAAAGGCAAATCCGAAAATAAAAAGGAAAAAGGGGAAGGTTGCTTGCTGGAAAAAAAAAGGAAAAGGGAAGCCTAAATGGGCCAGGGAAATGTGGCCCATCAAGAAAAATAGAAGAAGGAAAAAAAACGAATAGAACATGGGCTTGGGTTGGCTGCGCACGCGCGAGGGAAAAAAAGGGAGGGGGTGTGCGGCTGCTTTCTGGGCTTCGGCCCAGTTGATCTGTCCAATCTTTTATTTTTTACGTTTTTCTTTTCTATTTTCTGGGCTGCTTGGCCCGGTTAGGTTAGGTCCCTTTTTTCTTTTCTTTTTCCTTTTCTGGTTTTCTCTATTTCTTTATAACTTTTGTTTTAAATGTCCAAATCAACTCAAACTAGTTTCGAAAAATTTATAAAACTAATATCTATCATTTAACATATTCAAGCACACTTTTCCAATATATTTAAAAAATAAAAATTCAAAATATTGCATAATTGCTTAATTTACACTTTATGTCAATTTTAAAATAGGTTTTTAATAAAATCGTTTGTGACTTATTAAAATCAAATAAAATTACCACAAATGTAAATATTGAAAATAAGTGATTTTAAACTTATTTGTTTTTCAAATAAATATAATTGAATCAAAACATTTTTAAAAAAAATAGAATATGCTTTAAATAATTTAAAACACTTTGCAAATATGGTTTTAGGTTTTTAATAAATAGCCAAAAGTTAAATATTTACAATCAAATACTTGGAATAAACATTTTATGAGATGAAGGTGTCTTTGAGAAATTTTAAATCATTTTAAATAAATTGGGGTTATTGAAATACCTTGGATAAAAGAAATTAAACTAAACTCCAATTTTGAATTAATGATTACTTGACAGATTTGTCAACAGTCAACACCTCCTGTCAACAGGTCCCACATGTCAGTGTGGTGACATGTAAGCACAAATGACACATATGCGGTGACATGTAGGCGCGATGAAGTGACATGTAGGCGAGACCGCTGAGGTGTCAGTCCAGTCATATCAACACATCCTGGTAATGGCTCCCACCTGTCAGCGAGTTCACCATGACTGAATATGGATACGTAAGCGACATATGGCTGCCACGTGGGCATGATTGATGAGGTGGCTGTCCAATCGTTCCTCATGACCAATCGGAATGGTCGTAAATAAGGTCATACGCAACTGCTGTCTACATTATGACCAATTTGTGTAAATAGATTTATGACTTTTTGGACCAAATTGGTCGTTAATTTTTTGGATTAGGACCCTACAAACCAGCTCATGACCAAGTGGGTTAAAATGGTCATAGATCTATGACCAATATTTTGAAAGTCACTATCAAAAGGTCACTAGTTGACATATTTCTTGTAGTGGGAGGGGGGATTATTATAGGCGCTACGAAAAGTGTTGTCGCTTGGCGAGACCAAATTTTTTGACATGATGCCAAGAAGATGCAGGTTGCACATGCTCTGAGGTGGCAGAAGACCTGGACGTGGTGGTAGCGCGGTTGTAACATATGTAATGCTCGTGGGTGTGGTGGTGAAAGAACACTGTGTTGATCTGAGCCTTGTCATGAAAGGAACAAAAGGTGCATCATCTCTAGTCGCAACGACATAAATGGTTCATGAACCCTGAAAGTGCATGTTGCCCCCATGAGTGGCTTTGATAATTAATTAGAATCCTTATGGACTAATGTTTGCATTGAGATATTCTTATAGAAATTGTCCATAGGAAAAGATTGGAATTCATATGTTGGACTCTAGAAGTTTACATGATGACCAAAGTAATATTCAAGGTGTGATCTACACAAATGGTCATCTAGAGTGGTCGAGCTTTTTATTCAAGGTGTGATCTACAAAAATTGTCATCTAGAGTGATCGAGCTTTTTGCAAGTGTGGCTTGAAAAGAAGATTGAGTGAACATTCATGTTTATCTCCAAGCCATCATATATATTAAGAGAAGAAGATGGAGTGCAAGTTCAATATGATCCATATCGGAAGATATCATTTGATTGAAGCTTACAATGGATGCATGAAGACGGAGCTAAGCGAGACTCTCCCATAACGGAGACTCTCCCATCATGAAGTATGGGGAGTATTTGGAGAAGTCTTCATCAAGCATGTGCTAGCAAGGACGATCAAGAAAGGTGTTCCAACTTGAGAGAGTCAAGATCGTCATCATCTAGCTCAAGTGGGATGCTCAAGGCAAAGGTATGATCTTGATACATTTTCTATTTTACCGGTCTCATGCTTTTAGGGAGACTGGGTTATAGGACCGTTAGTCGTACTATCAAGAGGGGCTCTCGAGTGAGTAACTCGATCACATCTTTGTGGAGAGATCAAACCTTTGCATACTTGGCATATCATCTTTCTTGATTCTTATTTGGATTTTATCCATGTGAGAATTTAGAGCTTGTGTTTATCTCCATATCAAGCTCTAGTTCATCAAAACCGGATTTCATATAAATATCTTGTTACGTTTTTTTATGTTGGAGGTTTTACCGTTTGTCTTTTCTAAGAGAGGTCAAAATCTCTTCCTTTGGTTTCCTCCTCACATGTTGGACTATGATGTTTCTCTGCATAATCATGTAGAGCTCGTTGTTGTGATTCCAATGAGCCAAAGATCGTAAAAAACGGAGTCTGGATTCAAAATTATTGTTGTTTTGGTGTTTGGTGTTCCTGTTATTTTCCAGGGGCGGTAATACCACCTGAGGTACCGCCGGTGCAACCCGAAGCCGGGTTTTAGCGGTACCAGGAGCGGTAGTACCGCCGGTAGTACCTCTCCCTGGAGCCTGTTTTCTTGTCCTAACTTCCCAGGGGAGCGGTGCTACCGCTGGGTCTAGCGGTAGTACCGCCTCAGCGCGAATCTGCACCCAACGGTTGGATCTTTGGGTGACCTATTTAAGAGCCTTCTCCCCCAATGGTTCTCCAGCCTTTTGAGCAAGTTTTGACCTTCATTGTTGACCTTCAAAACTTTGCTATCTCTCAGTCTCTCTCATGATTCTTGCATATCTTTGAGAGAAAAATGAGAAGAGATCTAGATCTATATTTCCACCAATACATCTCTCCTCTAAGTGAGAGGAAGTCTCTTGATCTAGATCTTGGAGTTCCATTTGTTCAGTTCTTTTTTGCTCTTCCTCTATTCTCCCCCCCCCCCTCCCATAAGTATTAGTTGCTTTTGGTGGGATTTGGGAGTGAAGTACTTGAGCACTTCTTGTGTTCTTGCCATTGCATTTGGTGCATTGGTTTGTGCTCTCCACGAGGATTCGTGGAAGTTGAAAGTTTGTGAGCTTGCTACTCTTGGATCATTGGACCCTAGACTGTTTGTGGTGTTCTTGGGAGCCTCCAACTCAATTGTGGGTGTGTGCCCCAAGATTGTTATAAACACTCGGATTCCGCCTTGAAGGATTGTGAACCAAGCCATTGGGTGCGGTTTATCGGAGATTAGGGTGAGGCCATTTGTGGCGTTGAGTAAGCCTGTTGGGGCGAAGCTCACACCCCTCCAACGGGACGTACTCCCGTAACAAGGAGGAACTCGGGAATACATTATTATCTCCACTTGTCTCGGTTATTTCTATAACCGAGCCCTTTACTTATGCACTTTACATTATGATAGCCTTTGTGCTTGAAGTCCTATCTCTTGCTATCACCTTGTTACTTGTCTTGATTAGCATAAGTTGTTGGTGCACATAGTTGAGGCAAGAATATTTAGGTTGTATGCTTGAAGTCCTATATCTTGCTATCACCTTGTTACTTGTCTTGATTACATAAGTTGTTGGTGCACATAGTTGAGCCAAGAATATTTAGGTTGTATGCTTGATAAATTAAACACTAGTTTTATTCCGCATTTATCAAGCCTAAACCTAAAAGTTTTAATCGCCTATTCACCCCCTCTAGGTGACATCGTTGTCCTTTCAAACCCTTCCAACCGGAATCATTTTTTTAAAGCAAGATATCGTCCTGCTTTTTATTATAAAACTATAAAACCAAACGACTTAATGACACAAAGTATTGCGGAGAATCTCATACATGCTGATCAAAGAAAAAGACACAAATTCAACGCGCTACCAAGCACAGGTGCACTACTAGGTGCCTCAAGCATGTCACCGAAAATAAAACCAAGAGGTAACAGAAACGCACCATTATGATAGGGCACCACGCCGCCGCCGCGTCCGCCCGAGAGGGACGAGGATTTCTACTCTGAGTGCTGGCTATAGGAGTGGGGAAGAATACTAATACGGTTCCTCCAAGAGGGACACGACAAAACATGCATTGACACTCCCGGCGCCAAGGCGTGGAGCTTTCGGTACCTCTCACACACCATGACCGCCAATGGAGGCCAACCATGGTGAGTGGGAGCTCCAGATCCAGATAAGGGAGAGGATTACCGTCAAAGACGACCGCCTCACATGCTCAACTGCCAATACGCTGCTCTCCATCCACATGATAGTTGTTTGATTGGGTTCTCTCTTTTTTAAAAGGAAAGCCATCATGACAAATTTTATTACTTAGGCATCAAAGATACATCATCCGCTAGTACACCAGCAATAAAATCAGGGGGTTCCTCAAGCCACACAATTGACCGAGGGCCCTCCGAATGGCTAGTTAAAACATGTGCAGCCACACTGGCTTCCCATAGGACAATGAGATCAAAATTTCAGAAAAAATGCGACAAAGCATAGTTGATTCCTCGTTGATCACCGTGCCGGGCCAAGTGAGTTACCTCCGTTGTTCATTACATCAATCACGTCCGAACAATCTGAGTTGAGTTTAATCCTTGATGGTTCAGACACAAAGGGGATTCCCGCATATCCACCTGCTAGAAAGTAGCCTCTGTCATCCCTGATGATCGGGCCAATGTTGCCCGAGCCTAACTCGGCATTCAAGCCGGCATTGACATTAAGCTTCACAAAGTCCTCCCCTGGCTTGGTCCAACCGTGTCTAACAATGCCCCCATTTTTCTTCTTTGATCTACAATAGTTTAGGACCGTGGGTGGTCTGCCTGCATCCCCACCACACATACCAGATTGCTGACATCAGACAAGAGTGGTGCCTTGGCTGATATGTCCCTTAGAAGTGCTTCTAGTGTTGGGCCACCCTCTAGCTCCATAGTGCCAACCTGTGTTATAAAGCATGCATACGAAGCAGCGTACATGTCTCACTGACCCTCGAGCATGTAAAGAAGGTGACGAGGGGTTAACTCGGCAAATCCCATGGTGACGCACCTAGGGTTGAGAATAGGAACGAGATTGGTAGCACTGGCGATTATCTACGGCTGACAAGCAAGGATTTACCCAGGTTCAGGGCCCTCGAGTGAGGTAACACCCCTACGTCCTGCTTGTCTGATTATTGATAGTTGTGAACACAGGGGTTACAAGGATCTCGGCGAGATGTCGATCTCGCCAAGGGTTATGAGGCTAGAGCTACGTGTATGCTATTGTCTCCTTGATCGGGGACCCTCCCAGCACTTATATATGTGGCTAGGTCTCGGGTAACCGACTAGGATTACAGATAAGGCAAGTCCAAACCGACTCGAACTATGCCCAACTTGGAGAACAATCTTTCCTTGCGGGTTTCTTCATGGGCCTTTGGTCTTGTTTATCTTGATGGGCCTTGTATACGTGCACCAGGTACCCTTACAGTGAGTCACCCGAAGGGTAGGCCCACGTCAGTAGCCCCCGAGTGCCTGGCTGACTCGAAGATTCGGGCAGGGACTCCTCCGCGAGTGCACGTCTTATCTTACTCGGGCATTCTATCAGTCGACATATATTTCGACTGACCATTGATTACTGTGTTGGAGCCAACCTTTAAATCGACCAATGCTCTGGGCAGCTTTTATTGCCTTTATGACATGTGTTGGGGATACGACATAGTAGGCCTGGTACACTCGACGAATCGGGACCAGTTAACTGCTCTTGGGCAAAACATTACTAGCCTACATCAAATTCGAGTCCCCAGACTCGAACCCGGAATCGACTGGACAAGATCAACTCAAGCCACGGGGGTCTTACAGAATCGACCTGCAGTATAACTGTTGAGGGTACCTAGCGCGTCCGCCAGAATTTTCTTCATGCCGTCAGACACGAAAAACTTCAGAGCTAACACAGTACGTGCGCGCTCCGGCCCACTCAAAGGATCGAAGGGTCTTACCTATGCACCATGTATGCAGCTTCCAAGGATCGAAGATACATCTTGGGGAGATTGTGATCTGATTTGCATTATACGTTCTAGCTAAGCAGCTGAGCCGAACGTTATTCGACTGATCTTGATATCTTTTTATTCTGACTATCGGGTGCGCGTCAGCGCTCCCGATGGGAGTAGCCCCCGAGATTATGCTTAATTGTTTGCAGTTGAGGATAATCTCATTCGGAAAATTTAAACAGTCAACTAAATGTCGAGTCGCTCCCGATGGGAGTGTTTTGTGCGCATCGGTGTAACCCGAATTATTTTCATGCTTGTTTTCCACTCTCCCCCATGACATCAGGGATGACGTTAATTGGCGACTTCGCCATCTGACAAGCAATGCCACACGCTATGTGATAGATGTGACGTGACCAGTGGGCCCAACTGAAAGTGTTGACCAACGGTGACACCTGTCTTTGACGGGACTTGACCGTCCTGGCGCGATTTTCACGGCGTGCATAATTATGATTCCTCGTTTCTCGCGCGTAGTGGGCGGAGTGGCCGGCGACGGTTGCCCTCTTATGCCGCCACGTGTACGGCCAGATATGCTTTTGTGCGCGAGGCTTGTTTTGCACGGTTGCGATTTGAGAGCGCATAGTGGTAAATAGTGCGAGGGTGAGAGACATTTACCCCACTTGCCATTTGCTCCCGCCGCCGCTTGCTCTTCATCTTCTTCCTCCTCGCGCCCTTGCCCTTGTTTTGCCGGCCACCTTCTCCACAGCCTTTTGCACACGCTTCGCCATGGCCAAGGGAGACAAGCGCAAGAAGGCCGCTGCTGTTGCGGCGACTGCTGCCAAGACCGCTACAGCCACTGCTTCTGCGAGCACCGCGGCCCCCATGAGGAAGAAGACCGGTGACTGGACGCGGTCGGACATCACGGTGTCCAAGGTTGATGGATACCGGCGCGACGGGCTGCTTCCACCGGCGGATGTGCTGCCCACACGCATCCCGGGCGACGAGGTAACCCCGCAGCCCAAGGAGCACGAGCGCGTCTGCTTCCACGACTTCGTGGTCAGGGGCCTCTCATTCCCCATTCACGATTTCTTGCGTGCACTGATGTACGCATACAAGGTACAACTGCATGATTTTTCTCCCAACGCAATCATGCATGTTGCGGTCTTTGTTGTTCTGTGTGAATGCTTTCTGGGCGTTCACCCGCACTGGGGTCTCTGGAAGAAGATCTTCAGTGTGAGAAGGAATGCGGGAGCGGGCGGAGTGTACACCGTTGGTGGACTCCTCATCCAAGCCCGCAAAGAAGTCGCGTATTTCGACATCCGCCTCGTCGACTCTGCGCAGAACTGGCGCAAGAAGTGGTTCTACTTCACCTCCCAGCAAGATGGGCTGCCAGCTTTTGTGGAGCACACGCCGCTGGTGAAGACCCGAGCGTGGTTGCACCAAACCTCTGCGGCTGAGGAGGCGGAGGCTAAACCTTTGATGGAGAAGATCGAGAAGTTGATGAAGACAAAAGGCCGCGTAGTCAGCGGTCTTCATTTGATTTCGACCTTCATCAAGAGGGATGTGCAGCCGCTGCGAGTTCGGGTGCACCCAATGTGGGAATTCCAAGGCGTGCAAGACCCGACTCGCCTAACGACCGAGCCTTTGCCTATGCCAGCATAGGTGGAAACCCGAGTGCGTTCAATCACCAAGCTGACGAAGAACGACTCGTGCCCCCTGAACTGCCCAGTGGCTGCTTACGACAGTGAGCACCCGCTTCCTGAGGTATGCAATTTGTCTAGTGTTGGTTTGTCTAAATTTTGTGCATGTTGTACTCGAAAGATGAGTTTTACATTTTACTTGCAGGGTCATCCCTCTTTTGTTTGCTTGCCTCCGCTACCCGAAGATGGAGCTCACCCTGAGGTGGAAGTGCTTGATGCGGATGTGGAGGAGGAAATCTCTCTGGCTTCCGCGCACACACCCGAAGAAGGTGAGGGGTCAGAGCAATCGGAGGAGGGAGAGGGCCAGGAGCAAGCTCACAAGAAGCGTCACCTGAAGAAGGCTGCTTCGACTGTCAGTGCCCCGGAGACGACCGAGCTAGACGATGATGACTCGAGCTCATCATCGCCTTTGGCAAGGGACCCTGTTGTAGCAACGCCGCTTCGCATGGCGCCTCCGACTAGCGCTCCTGGGTTCTCCAGACTCATTGACGTCCACAACCTTGTGTCTGACGACGACGATGATGACAGGTATGTTTTGTGCCCTTTACTGGTTTTTTGCATCGTTTCTTTCTTACACTTGCTGATTTTGCTTTCATGTGATGATTTGCTTCAGCCCCATGAAGAACAACGCCCCGGTGGACGTCACTCCCCCAACTGCACCAGAAGTGAGCCCTTCGACTGAAGAAGTGGCACAGGTCGAGCCGCATTCGACAGTTGAAGCGAGTGAGCCTCCAAATCATCCTGAGTTCACACCGTCCACCTCGGGCACGGCTTCACCTCTGCCTCGCGACCACGTAAGTGTTTTTACTTAAATTTGCTATCGGGTGCGCGTCAGCGCTCCCGATGGGAGTAGCCCCCGAGGCTATAGGCAACTAGCATAGTTGGCTATAGGCTCAAAGAAACCGTCTTCCCGTGTTTGTAGCCCTTCATCCTTCGTATGATGGAAGACGCCGCCACATATGTGCGAATGGAAGAGGAGCGCAACCAACTTCGCGTGAAGATGGACGAGACGGCCCGTAAGTGTGCTCTACTGACCTTTATCTTGACATCCTTTGCTATTTGATTCGAATTTTGCCATTATCAGGGGAGCACAAAGCCGCACTCGATTGCGTTCGGGAACTCGAGGAGCAGCTCAAGTCCCAACGCGAGAATGCAGAGCAGAAGGCTCGACAGGCGAAGGAGTCTGAGGGCCTTAAAGCAGCGCGACTGCGCGCTATTGCGGACGTGGTTGAAGGTACTTGTTACGTACGTTTTTGTATATGTTAACCTTGTGTGATTTGCTGCTAACCCAATGGTTATATGCTTACTAGGTGCTCTTGACATGAAGCCCGCACCTGAAGGCGCGGCGGACAACTCACTCGAAAGCGCGGTCGGTGCTTTTGATCTGCTGTGCGCTCAAGTCAAGGACCGCCTGAGCCAGTCGAAGGGCGCCCTTGCTGCCGTCTATCGGAGCATCTTCCCCGAAGGCGACGTTCCCTCATCGACTGAGGAGCTGACGCAGCTTTTTGGCCTGGGATCTTCGACCTTGGCGGACTTCGTGCGCACCCAAACGGTATGTGGCTCGGAGTCCGCATTTATGCTGATGCAGTTGCACGGGGTTGTCGCCGATTTTGAGAAGATCGTGTCTGGTTTTCCCAAGAGAGCCGAGATGCCTGCGACTCCCCTGGAAGCCATCAAAGAGCGATCAACCCGGCTAGGGAAGGATATGATCGCCATGATGGAGAAGCGGGCTGCTGCTGCGGCTGAGCGTGCAGCGCACAATGCTAGGTCTAGGTCTGAATCAGTCTCATAGGGTGTAGCGTTGAGTGCTACTTTTGATTTTGCTTGTAATGAACTCGTGCTCAATGATGAATATGAAGTTGTCTTTTGCGACCTTTTGATTTCTCGATTGCTCTCGTGGGGTTCAAGCCCCCGAGTATATTTTGCGACCCCTCATTTAAGGATGCTTCTTATGCTTTTTGCCTTGTTGCTTCTGGCAGCATGGGACAACTGCTGTGCCCGAAACTTCTCCCGCAACTGCTCCCTCTCAGCCTCCCAGGCGCAGCAAGAATGATGAAAAGATCATCGACTGGATGACCAATCGAATCACAAAACTAGACGCGGAATTGGCGGCTGTGCGAGGCGAGCTGGAGGCGCTGAAGTCGAAGCCGTCACCTTCTTCTGAGCGGGAGGCTTATTTGCTTGCTGAGTTAGAGACTGTGAATCAGCAACTGGAGTGTAAGTTCCACTTGCTCCACTTTTCGAGTTTGCGTTGTGTTGCATTGCAAATAACTCGAAATTTGCTGCTTTTGCAGGTGTTTGCTTCGACCAAACCAAAGAGGAGGTTCGCATGCGCGATCGGCTGGATGGTTATGCTAGTAGTGCACAGTACTCCACCCACCCTTTCTGGTCAGACAGGGCTAGGGGTCAAATACTGGCGACACTTTTAGACCGTTCTTGGCACACCGCCATTTTGCTGGAGACTTGCAGGCGAACCTTGGCTCGGGTGCACCGCTCGTTGTTCCCAATGAACGAGCAACCCGAAGGCTTGGCCGAGCTTATAAGAAGGTTTCGCCAAGGCAAGGCGATCAAGAAATTTGTACGAGAGCAGCTCATTGGTGGTGCCAATGTTGCACTTGGGTGGGTCCGGTCTCATTACCCAAATTTTGATTTTCTGAAGATTTCTGCAGGGCCAGCACCCGTTCCTGGTGGCGGGCCTGTGCCAATGCCAGAGCACTACCAGGCAACTCGAGCAGATGCCCTGGTGATAGTGCACAAGGTTTTGAAGGAAGAGAAAAATTGGGTGGAACCGAAGGAGGAACCAGCCGAATAGGCTAGTGCTTTTTGTAAATATGAATCGTGTATAGTTGATGTAAAGCTTTGCTGTTTGTACAGAGGGCGAGCCCCCAAGCATTTGAATGAACAAAATTTGTTTTGTTGCGCAACTTTGAGCGATTCAGCCCCCGAGCCTTCGAGTGCGCTGATGTATTTTGCTTTATGAGTTTAGCATGCAATCCAGCCCCCGAGCCTTCGAGTGCTGGTAGCTGAATGTTGTAATTTTAACTACCTAGCCCTCGAGTCTTCGAGCGTAGTTAAGGTGTTATGCGTTTTATCGTATGATGCAGCCCAGAGCGTTCGGGTGTGACTAAGTATTGTGCTTATGCGAAGAAAACAGATGAGAGGAACATTGATTTTTATTCCTTTTTGTAAGCTGCAGGCCGCCTCATTAAAAACCTTCCAGCCCCCTTAGGTACCCTGGTAAGGAAAAGAGCGCGTCTGAAACCTGCAGCTATCCGACATATGCCTATTACATTTGATGACTGAACAGTCTAAGCATAGAAACGGCGCAGCTGCGCAACGTTCCACGGGTTGTGGGAAGGTTCTCCCGTCTTTGCGTGCTTCAGTCGATAAGCTCCACCATCGATGACCTCCGTGACGATGAAGGGTCCCTCCCATGGGAGGCGAGCTTGTGCACCTTCTTTGCTTCAGGCGAAGGACCAGGTCACCCACCATGAAGAGCGAGTGCGCAGTCGACGGCTATGATAGTTACGGAGGCTCTGCTGGTAAACAGCTGTGCGGGCAAGGGCGATATCGCGGGCCTCGTCCAATGTGTCGACATCGTCCTCGAGTGCTTCTTCTGCGTCGTCCTCTTCGTATGCAGTGACCCTTGGGCGTCGAATCGGATGTCGAACGGCAAGACTGCCTCTGCTCCGTACACCATGAAGAAGGGCGTGTACTGTGTCGACCTATTTGGAGTTGTGCGGAGGCTCCATAGGACAGATGGCAGTTCTTCGACCCACGCACCTGCTGCTCGCTTGAGTGGAACGAACAGTCGCTTCTTGAGCCCGCTACAGACGAGTCCGTTTGCCTTTTCCACCTGACCGTTCGACTGTGGGTGCGCCACTGATGCATAGTTGAGCTTGATCCCTTGGTCCTTGCAGAAGTCCTTGAACTCTTCTGCCGTGAAGTTGGTGCCGTTGTCCGTTATGATGCTATGAGGGACCCCAAAGCGGTATATGATGGACTTGATAAAATTGACCGCGTGGAGGCAGTCGAACTTGTGATGGGGACCGCTTCGATCCACTTGGTGAATTTGTCGACTGCCACCAGGAGGTGAGTGTGTCCGCCTCGAGAGGATTTCTTGAGTGGCCCGACCATGTCGAGTCCCCATTGGGCGAAAGGCCACGCCAACGGGATTGTCTTCAGCTCTGACGCAGGTGCGTGCGGCTTAGTCGCAAATTTCTGACAGCCGACGCACTTTTTGACGATGTCCTCCGCGTCCCTGAGCGCAGTGGGCCAGTAGAACCCCGCTCGAAAGGCTTTTGCAACGAGAGCTCGACTGCTCGCATGATGTCCGCAGGTCCCTGCGTGTATGTCTCGAAGGATGGCCTCGCCATCTTCGTGTGCTATGCACCTCTGTAGTATCCCAGAGATGCTGCGTTTGTACAGTTCACCGTTGATGATGGTGTATGCTTTTGCGCGTCTGGCCACCCGCCGTGCTTCTGCTACGTCTTCTGGAAGCTCGCCGTTCTTCAGGTATGCCAGGAATCGATGCGTCCATGTTGGCTCAACCAAAAACTTCGACTGGTGGATCATTGACGCTGGTGCAGCGCTCTGGCTGCAGTTTGTGCGGTCGGAGTTTTCGACTCTGCTTTTTGCTTTGTTTTGATGGAGCGATGCTCGATTTTCTCGAGGAAAACCCAGGTGGTACTTGTGCCTTTGTGGAGCCGATGTTGGCGAGTTTGTCTGCTTCTTCATTGCTTTCTCGCCCAATATGGCGCAGCTCGCACCCGTCAAAGCTGCCTTCCATGATGTTGTACAGGTCGCGGTAGGCGATCATGTTATCTGCTGTAGCATCACAGGCCTTCATAGTTTGCTGCACCACACAGGTTCGAGTCGCCATAGATCATGAGTCGAGTGCAGCCACGCTTTTGCCATCCGCATGCCATGGAGCAAGCCTCGTATTCTGCTTCGTTGTTGAGGGGGGAAATCCATCTGTAGACGTAGCGGAGCTTGTCGCCTTTTGGTGATATGAGTATGACGCCTGCGCCTGCGCCTTCATGCTTCTTCGACCCATCGAAATACATTGTCCAAGAATTGGACAAGTCCGGAACGTCGGGTAGCTGGCTTCAATCCACTCGGTGGTGAAATCAGGAAGAACTTGTGCCTTGATTGCCTTCGGGTGCTCGTAACGGATGTCTCGAGGCCCCAACTCGATGACCCACTTGGCGACCCGCCCGGTTGCATCGGGGTTTGTGAGGATGTCTCGCAGCCCTGCTGAGCTAACAACAATGATCGGGTGCTCAGCAAAGTAGTGTGCCACCTTTCGTGAAGACATGAATACAGCGTAGGCTAGCTTTTGATAATGCGGGTACCGCTGTTTTGATACTGAAAGGACCTCGCTAAGGTAGTATACAGGTCTCTGTACGCCATGCGGGTGTCTCTTCCATGCGCTCAACCACCAGACAGTGCTGACCACCCGATTAGTCGCAGAGACGTATAGGAACAACGGCTCGCGCTCATTGGGTGCCACCAAGATTGGAGGGTTTGTCAGCACTCGCTTGAGATCTTCAAAGGCTGCTTGTGCTTCGGGTGTCCACTCGAATTTGTCTGTTTTCTTCATAGCTGATAGAACGGGAGCGCCTTTTCGCCCAGTTTGCTGATGAAGCGGCTGAGTGCTGCAACTCGACCGGCCAGTTTTTGGATATCCCGAAGTTTTGTTGGTGGTGGCATGGTGAATAGCCTGCAGTTTTTCGGGTCCGCCTCGATGCCTCTGGCGGAAACAAGGTAACCCAAAAGTTGTCCGGCTGGCACGCCAAAGACACACTTCTTGGGATTGAGCTTGATTTGTATGCTTCAGGTTGGCGAAAGTTTCGCGCAGGTCGTCGAGGAGTGTCGACTCCTTTTTTGTTTTGATGACGACGTCGTCGACGTAGACTTGGACGTTGCGTCCAATTTGCTTTTTGAGGCAGTTTTGCATCATACGCTGGTACGTAGCACCCGCGTTCTTCAGCCCGAAGGGCATAGTTGTGTAGCAGTAGACCATAAGGGGTGATGAAGGCAGTCTTGTCTTCATCTTCTTCCTCATCCGAATTGGTTGTAACCCGAATAGGCATCCAGGAAGGATAGCGCTCGCACCCCGCCGTTGAGTCGACGATTTGGTCGATACGTGGCAAGGGGAAGTGGTCCTTGGGACAGCATTTGTTGAGGGAGGTGAAGTCCACGCACATGCGAAGGACAGTCGAATTCTTCTTTGGCACCAGGACAGGGTTGGCAACCCAGTCAGATTTTTTGATCTCCCGAATAAATTTTGCATCGAGTAATCTGTCGACTTCTTCTCCAATAGCTACGCGTTTCGGCTCAGAAAACCGCCGCATTGCTTGCTTTACAGGTTTTGCATCTGGAAAGAGTTGAAGAGAGTGCTCGGCGAATTCCCTGGGAATACCTGGCATGTCAGCTGGACACCAGGCGAAGATTTCCCAGTTCTCACGGAGAATTCGACGAGCGCGCCTTCCTATGCGGGTGATAAGCTGGACGACACGTTGACCGTCTTGGCTGGGTCCGTCGGGTGGACTTGATGCGACGTTGTGTCATTTTTTGCATTGAAAGCGGCATCGGGTGCTGCTTTTTTGCTTGAGGAAACACGTGCGATCGTTGGTGAGGGAGATCTCTTTGAGCAGTTCCTGCATCCCGAATGTTTCGGATATTTTGCTAAACTCTCTGTCGCAGTTGTCAATCGCTGGAAGTTGCCTTTGACTGTGATGACTCCCTTGGGTCCTGGCATTTTGATCATCAGATATGCATAATGCGGGACCGCCATGAACCGAGCGAACGTCGGGCGCCCCAGGATCGCGTGATACTGCGATTTCCAGTCGACAACCTCAAAGTCGACCTTCTCCATCGAAACTTGCCTGGCTCACCAAAAACGACTGGGAGCTGTAGTGTCCCGAGAGGCAGGACTGCTTTGCCTGGGACTATGCCATGAAAGGTTGTGTCTGACTCGGGGAGATTTTCGACTGAGCGATTCATCTTGCGAAGTGTGTCAGCGAATATGATGTTGATTCCGCTTCCACCATCCATGAAGACCTTGGACATGGCGTAGCCACCGAATTGAGCATCGAGTACCAAGGGCGCGTGCCCTGGTCGTGCCACGGCTGGGGGTGATCTGCACGTGAGAACGTTATGCTTGTTTCTGACCCCTTCAGATACTCAGGTACTGCTGGGGGTGCCATGACCGCCATATTGACCTGTCGAGTGATCAATTTTGCTCTCTGTTGGTTGGACGCCCCTTCTGGATCATGTTCATCTGTCCACGGGCTTCAGGGTAGCGTTCTGCCGGTTCTGGTGGAGCTTCTATGCGAGCTTGATTTTGCATTGCGCCTGCCATATGCGCGTTTTGACCTGCGGGTGGAGCTGGAGGAGGAGGTGGTGCAGGTGCTCCTACTGCCGCTGAACTGCGAGCGGCTTGCATGCGTTTTATGTATGCGTCTGTCATCCTGGTGAATTTTCTGCAGTCCTTCACCAGGTGACTCAAGTGTAGCTTGCCATCTTGCCCTTTGAACATGTGGAATCTGCACTCCTCATCTAGCTCCTGATCACCCAAGCCTTCGGGTGAGTCCCCCCGGCGTTTGCGCCATTCCTGTTTGCGATATCCATCTCTGCGCGTTCCATAGTCGCGGCGGTCGTCCTGGCGACTCCTACCACGATCATCTTGACGTCCCGCGCTTCGATTGCGATCGTCGCGGTTGTCGTAGCCAGCCGCCACAAATTCGACTCCATCCTGGTCGTCGTACGCTGGGATTTGCGTTTGCGTCTGCCGCGGCCATCTCTTCTATCCCAGCTTCCATTGTTGTTGCCTCGTGGTGACTCTTGATGATCTCGCACCATGTCCTCTCCGTCTGCACACTCGTTGGCTACTTTCATGAGTTGTGCTATGGATGTTGGCTTTTGACGGAATAGCGCCTCCCGGAAGTCGTGCCTGGCAGCTCCTGCGATAAAAGCATCGATTGCCCTATCTTCTGACACCACTCCTACGGAGTTGCGCATTGCAGTCCACTTTCTGATATACTCGCACAGCGGTTCGTCTGAACGCTGCTTACAAGCCTGTAGTTCTGCGAATGTCGCAGGTCGATCGCATGTTGCGAGAAAGTTTTTGGTGAAGTCCTCATGGAATCGTTCCCAAGAGTCGTATGAATTTTCGGGTAAGCTTTTCAGTCAATCCCGTGCAGTCCCCGACAGCATGAGCTGGATATACTGCATCACAGTTGTAGTTGAGCCTCATTGGCAGGAGACCGCAGTCCTCTAGTCCTCAAGCCAGGACGAGGGTTCCTGCCTGCCATCGAACTTGGGTGTTTCAGACGTCAGTCTGAATCTTTTGGGCATCTTCGCCTGACGGATGCGTCGGGTGAAGCATAACGCTCCACAGGGCTCCCACTCGACGCCCGAGTCTGAGTCGCTGCTTCGAGATCGTGTGGACCTTCTGCTTCTGCCTCCGCTGACCCGGTGCTGAGTCATGACATCGCGGCGATCACCACTCGCCTCGCGATGCTGAGTTTCGCGTCGACCGCGTCCTGACCGATCTCGGTCGTCTTAGTTTGCGACTGCACGGTCGCGGTTCTCCCTTGGCTGCACCTCGCGTCGCGGGGTGGCCTCACGACGGGTTCTGCTCCCTCCAGGGTTTTCTTCGACTGTGGCCAAAGCTCCACCCGCCATGTGGAGTGACTTGATTTGCTGGCGATGCAGGGCTGCATTCGGGTCACTGTCTGGAGGTTGCATCGCCTTTAGGTACGTGGCCACCGACATGAGGGCTCCTTGAGCCGTTTTGGGGATGGGGATTCCATCTTCGTCGTGTGTCACACTAGTACAGAACGACACATCGGAAACGGGCCAAAAACCCCTTCGGCAACGGAGAAAGGGTCCGTGTCCACGACCCTGTCACTGATGTGAAGGCCTTCATCGGTAACGGAGGCAAAAAACCGTCACCGATGAGGCATAAGTTGGCTACGGTTGCGGACCCATCTCCGTTTCCAATGTATCGGTTCATCAGTAACGGAGATTCTATTTTGCACCGTTTGCATTGAGGTTCCTTCAGAAGCCTACAGGAGCAATTCGGTTGCCAAATTACATTCAAAATCTCACAGCAGAAGCACAAAGTTGCTACCAAATCCATTCATAACGTATATAAGAATTGTCATCATTACATAGCATCAAAAGATGAGTTACACATGCCTCGCTAATCCTATCATTCTCATGACTCCCTAAACTTAACTTTTATGACACTCCACACTTCTCCAGCTCCACCTTCTTCCTCAGTTCCGAAGCGCCGAAAACGGAATTCGACCTAGCAAAAGACTCAAGTAGCGGTTTCATGCTTCTCCAAATCACATCTGCAGCCAAATTGCTACACACATACACAAAATATATGGAGAAACTAAAAACAAGAAACCACACCGAGCTCGCAAGCCTCCTTAGCAAATTAATCTTGCCAAATTCTTCGTAGTGAGGCTTGCTCCATCTTGGACGGTGTCGCCGAAATATAATAACGTCACCGCTGTGACATTTCGGCCACACTGTCCAAGACACTCTTAATTAAAAAAGTGTTTTGATCAGTGCAGCGAAACGTCACAACAGCGACGGTTCACGGATATGATCCCACTTTGTATTTAGCTCTTTTAAAGCTTGTTTGGATCTGCATGGCGCTTCTGCATATAAAATACATGGATGTCTAGTTAGAAAAGAGCCAAATATGATGCTACATGACATAAATACAATTTAAGATGAAAACAGTTTACACCTTAAGCGCCTATATCCGTGTGCTTGCTATCCGATCGAAACGATTTGGAGCCAGAACTTGAAGGTGATGTTACCATCAATTGCCTCACCATTTTAATGCATTGTCGCCGAAATATACTATTACTTCATACACTAGCTACACAAAACCATAACGAGGATTAGCACATTGACAACGGGTTGAAATTAATCTATTAGACTTCAAATACTAAAAACAAACACAACACAATAATAGACTTCAAATACTAGACAAGTTGAAGGTAATGTATTCATCATCGGCAGAACTAAAAACAAACACAACACAATACTAGACTTCAAATACTAGACAAGTTTTCTATGCTACTTTAAAAAAAATGTAAGATCTAGTGTTGAGGGGTGTATTCATCATCGGCAGTACTACAATACTAGACAGAACACAATACTACAATACTAGACAGTACTACAATACTAGATCGGTAGATGCTACTTTAAATAAAATGTAAGATCTAGTGTCGAGGGGTGTATTCATCATCGGCACTAGACTTCAAATACTAGACAAGTTTTCTGTGCTACTTTAAACAAAATGTAAGATCTAGTCGGGTACATACCCGGGGAAGATGCACGGCAATAGACCAGTAGATCCGCGTCGGCGACATACTCGGAAAAGATGCGTGGCGGCTCGCCGACGAGCCGCTGGGGGGGATGCGCGGCGGCTCACGACGCGTCGCTGGGGGGGATGCGCGGCGGCTCACGACGCGCCGTTGGGGGAAGATGCGGCGACGCGCCGCTGGGGGAAGATGCGCCGACGCGCCGCTGGGGAAGATGCACGGCGGCGATGCCGGCCGAACGCGCCGCGCAGATCTGCGAGATAAGAGTTAGGTCTGGAGCCGCCGCCACACTATGACTGTGGAGTGAGAGTGAGAGTGAGAGTGAGAGCGAGAGCGTTAGGGTTGCCGCAGTGGCACATTTATAGCATATAACATCGCAAACGGAGGCGATAAACAACCGTTTCCTCTAATTTCTTCACTGACACACTGGGCCTACTTACAAAGGATCGATAAGAGTAATTGAACTAACTATCTACTCTACTTGTTCTGCTTACGCCCTGCCTCCGCGCCATTGTCATCCGCGGCGCGGCGTCTCTTCTTGCCGGTTGCCTTCTCCTCAGGCGCGTGCTCCTCCTCCTCCTCCGGCTCGTGCTCCTCCTTCTCCGGCCGTGCGTCCTTCTCCGGCGAATCCTCCTCTCGCGCCTCCTTCTCCGGAGCGTGATCCTCCTTCTCCGGCGCGTCCTCCTCCGGCGCCTCCTCCTCCGGCGCCTCCTCCAATGCCTCCTCCTCCGGCGCCTCCTCGTCGTCGTCGTCGTCGTCGGCGGCGTCGTATTCTTCCTGGCTAGAATAATATGGCTCCGGCGGGTCCTCCGGCTCCTCTTCCTCCGGTGACTCGTCCTCTTCGGAGTCGTCTTCTCCTTCGCGTGAAGACGGCGGGTCCGAGTCGTCTTCTACAGAGCGTGAAGATGGCGGGTCCGAGTCGTCGGGGACTGAGTCCGGCGGCCCGTCTTGATCCCACCATGGAACTTCACCGCGGTCTTCCGCGCTCGCGTCGTCGCTCGGGACTTCCTCGTTCTGCCACCAGGGTTCCTCCATGGCGGTTGTGCTAGTGTGGTAGATAATGTGGGAGAGAACGAAGGGGAGAATGCGGGACCTGCCTGGCTTCGCGCGGTTCCAGTCACATTTTATTAGCGTCGATCAGGCGGTTCCAATCCCTCGTGAATTAAGCCGCATTGAACAGGCGCGCTTCCAGATTGCAACTGCAATTTCCCAAGCACATCGCAAACGGATATCCATAAACAACCGTATCCATAGAGATGCATATTGGAAACGGAGACAAATTTATGTCCGTTGCCAATAATTTTGGTAACGGAGATATAAAATTCTCCGTAACCAATGTTGACGGACCAGCCTCCGCCAGGCCTCGTCCGCAACGCTAAAGTCGCGATTCTCTGTCGCCTAACTCGTGCCGTTTCCATAGAGGGGTATCCGATGTGTCGTTCTGTACTAGTGTCATGAACGACATACCTAGGTCGCGGGTCAGTGCCGCCCTCTCGCTTTCTGTTAGATGTGCCAGCCTAGATCACGAGCGATGATGCGAGGAAGTTCCTCCCGAGGAGTGGAGTGACGACAGTTGGGCACGTCGTGCACTCGACGCGCTTGCAGCCTTTTTGCGTTCATCAAGAGTTGCTTTAAGGTTTTTCAACCTTAAAGTTTCTTGCCAGAATATGTATTTGTGCGCCGCAAGTTTGTCGGGTGTCGAATCCTCGGGCATCATGGTGCACTCATCGATAGCCTTCATTGCTTTGATCGCCTGATCCCTTGTGATGACGATCGTGCTGCCGTCTGGCATGGTTGCATTCATTGGGTAAGTCCTGGTGTCGGGACGGCTTGCTCCAGTCGCCGACGTTTCGGGTGCTCCGTCCTCTCGAGTGATCTGCACCATGCAGATCTGGTTTGGAGTGTCATGCGAAATTTTGCCTTTTTCACCGTTGCTGCGATTGTTGATAAAGGCAGTGGCGATGTTGAAATAGAAGTCAATTATGGCCTGACGTCCGCAGCCGCCGTCACTGTGGACGGATTCGATGTCCATCGCGTCGTCTGACGCGGTTTCTTTCGCTGATGAAGGCGCGTAATCTTCAGTCGAAGGAGACGTGGGTGCCGCTGGAGATGCAGCGGGTTGCAGATCCATCAGAAATTCCATCTCTGAGGGTGTTGGTGAAGGCACCGGAGTCGATGCAGGTGTGGCCATCAACGACATCATCTCCGAGAGCGTCGGCGATCTCGGCGGAGTTGATGCAGGCGAAGTCGCCGATTTTGCGGGTGACAATGGAGCCGCAGGAGCAGATCCAGTCGATGGAGATGCGGGTGTTGAAGGTTGTGCCGTGACGAACGTTCCTGACTGGTTAGCAGCTACTCCCTCCGTTCCAAATTAATTGACTTGGTCTTGTTCAAATATAGATGTATCTATATTTGTTTGGTGTCTAGGTACATCCATGTGTAACTAAATGTGTGTCAATTAAATCCGAACGGAGGGAGTATGATTGAAGAACAAACGGGACCGTTCTCACCTGATTGCAGATCCGAGTTTGCGGGTTGCGATCACGTCGAGTGCGGGTTGTAGTCGAAGGAGCCGAAGGGGATCGGTCCCGTGATGGTGATCGGCGAGCTGCCGTTTGCGGATGAAGATTGAGCCGGCGAAACCGTGAATCCAGTGCCACTCGTTCCCACAGACGACGCCAATTGACGAGGGGTTAACTCGGCAAATCCCATGGTGACGCACCTAGGGTTGAGAATAGGAACGAGATTGGTAGCACTGGCGATTATCTACGGCTGACAAGCAAGGATTTACCCAGGTTCAGGGCCCTCGAGTGAGGTAACACCCCTACGTCCTGCTTGTCTGATTATTGATAGTTGTGAACACAGGGGTTACAAGGATCTCGGCGAGATGTCGATCTCGCCAAGGGTTATGAGGCTAAAGCTACATGTATGCTATTGTCTCCTTGATCGGGGACCCTCCCAGCACTTATATAGGTGGCTAGGTCTCGGGTAACCGATTAGGATTACAGATAAGGCAAGTCCAAACCGACTCGAACTATGCCTAACTTGGAGAACAATCTTTCCTTGCGGGTTTCTTCATGGGCCTTTGGTCTTGTTTATCTTGATGGGCCTTGTATACGTGCACCAGGTACCCTTACAGTGAGTCACCCGAAGGGTAGGCCCACGTCAGAAGGCATGCCGTACGTTTTCATAATCAGTTTTGCAAATTTCACATCAAGAGCTTGGCTGCATATGGCGATTTTCGAGAACACCATTGCATGGTATAGCCCCGAGCAGCGATCTCAAGCACCGTATCTTAATTTTTGTAGGAACATTCAGATCCGATACTGTTCTCCATAACGGCAGTGTCGACGAAGTTCCATAGCCACTGGTTCTTCTAAGTTTATCGCCATGTTGGTGATCCCACTCTACATGGTAACATGACCTTACCGAAAAACACCCCGGTCTTTGTAAAATGTCAAGATACAAAGTTCTGCATAATCCCTCTGGCCAATGGAATATTAAGGACCCTTTGAGCATCAATCGGCTAAAAAGTCTCTTTAATTAGCTCTTCATCCCAATTATCAGTTTTTGGATCAACCAATTCAGTACCTTTGTGAGTAAGATATTTCCTCTCCTTGTCGCAATCTTCCTATTTGGGCCGCTATGTATTTAATGATTCCAAATATTGATTTGTGTATCATTCCCAACTCTATGCATGTGATCTTGTTGCAGGTTTGTATTACCACCCATATGCTCCGACAAGTGTAAGAACTCCCCTTCTTCAATTAAAATTTATTAGGACATCTCCTCAGGGGAAGTATTTAGCTCTTAGTACCCTTACACACAATGATCCAGGTTCCGAAATAAGTGTCCAACATTGCTTTGCTCGCATGGCCAAGTTGAAACAATGTAAATCCCGAAATCCCATTCCACCTTTTTTTGGCAACACACATTTTCCACCACACAAATCAATGCATATATTTTTGTTGAGCACCATCTCCCCACCAGAATAGGACATTGCGTTGATTATCCCTTTAATTATCTGTTTGGCTAGCTTGAAGACCGAGATTTCATATGCCGAGATAGCTTGAATGACGGCTCTTAGTAGCACCTCCTTTCCTCCAAAGGACAACTTCTTCACCTTCCATCCTAAGAGTTTACAAACTCTATCAATGATATGCTAGAAACAATCAGATATATCCACTCCTACCAACATAGGCAAACCAAAATATTTGTCAGTGATTGATTCGGTCAACATATTTAGAATCGAACAAATCTCAACTCTTGTGTCCACATGAGTACACGAGCTGAACAAAATGCTAGCCTCACTCACAACTTGTACCGAGTAAATGCTTGATTTTTCCTCACACACATGTTGTCCCGAGACTGAACAATAATCATCTAATGTGCTCGTTAGACTCGCAACATTTGCTCATTAATAGTATGAGCAAGTCATCCGCAAATAATAGGTGTGATACCCGATTACCGTTAAAAAAAGGACCCGCCTAGCTCTCGATCGACCAAAAAAGAAGAAACCGCTCAATCAATTTCTTCCAAAGCTTTCTTTCCTCCCATCCGGCAATCCCCCGCAGTCACCACCGACCGAACCGTCATCGTCCCCATCAGCGGCCGGCGCACTGACGCGACGCCTCACCGCCCTGTCCCAACCTCCTCCTCCGTGGTCCACCGTCACCCCGACCATTCCCCCTAAATCCTCCCACATCCAGTCACATCTTCTCCAGCACCCCCATCCCCCAAGCTAAGTTCCTTGCTCGTCTCCATCGTGGATGGCCACGCCGTCACCTACGAGGAGCTCCGCCTCCTTCTCTTTCCTGCTCCTCTCGATTTCGTACTTACATGATCGACAGAGGGTAACCTAAATCTCGGTTGCCCGAGCCTTAGCCAAAACGAAATAAAAAAATACCCAACTCGCTGGAGACGACCACAAGGCCTTTTGTCGTCTGGTCCAGAACGCCGCCACGCCGCACCACCAACCTAGCCTGACTTGCGAAGAGGCGACAGGGCCGCCAGCCAGCCATGTCGCCCCTCACGGCCTCACACTCCTCCTTCCTTCCTTCCTTCCTTCGTGATCCACCTCTCCTCCTTGCCAGCCATGGTGGCCACGCTCCTCCGCCGGGCGCTCCAACTCCGCCGCGCCCTCCCCCACTAGTACAGAACGACACATCGGATACCCCTCTATGGAAACGGCAGGCGTTAGGCGACGGAGAATCACGCTTTCCGTGCGGCCAGTGCGTACAAACCTGACCGGGGCCGCGGCTGGCTCGTCAACATAGGTAACGAAGAAAGTATTAATTCCGTTACCCATAGCATTGGCAACGGTCTTAATTCTGGCTCCGTTTCTGATATGTGCCTCTATAGCAGCGGAGACTTTTGTGTGTCCGTGTTCAATGTGGACACGTTCCATCTTCGTCGAATTCGATGCGAGCGCAGTAACTGCTATGCTATGCTATGGCGTAGTGGCGCCGCGGCACCGCCCACTACTCCTTAAAAACCCACGATCTCCCTGCTATCTCAGTATGCCATTTTGCCGCAGCCATGGATACTCCTAGCAACTCCTCGGGCGTTCGCCGCAGCAGTTTGCCGCTTTTCGCTGAATTGGTACCGCGTTGTCGTGCCGGAGGCCGTCGCGCAGAGGCACTGGCAATATAGAAGGCCAGTGCCCTAGTCAAATGTTAGCCTCCCCGGTGGCTAGCGCGTCAACCATAGGAGAGTGCCTATGCCGCCGGAAGAGGACGCGGGATCCTCGGGCGCCCGCGACCGCAGCCGCTCGCCGCGGCGGAGAGACGCTCGTCCGCGGTCGCCTGGATGGAACCGCGTCATCGTCGGGCAGGCCGTCGCGGAGCGGCACTGGCAATATAGGAGGCCAATGCCATGGTCAAAGGTTCGGCTACCCGGTGGCTGGTACCTCAACCGCGCGTCGGTGCCTATGCTGCCGGAAAGAGTTGAGCTGCTTCAGAGCCACCGGCTCCTCCTCCCGCCAGAGCTGCGCGACGATCCTGCCTACGACGACGACGAGATGTGGGAGGGGCGCATGGGCGGCGATGACATCGTCGGCGAGGAGCCGCGCGACGACACGGACGACTACGCGGCTCTCCTCGCATACGAGCAGGAGAAGGCGGAGGCCGAGGAGTAGTTATTTATTTTTATGTTCTTCAACTTCAATACTAGTAGAGATCAGTATAAGCCCAGGATGTCAGTGAAAAAATCAAAGGAAACGGTTGTTTATACCCTTCGTTTTTGATGTTCTAGTTTGCTATAAATGCGCCCTTCACACAGCCCTAGACTCTATCGCTCTCACTCTCAGCCTCACTCTCAAAGTGTGGCGGCGCCTCCACGCAGCACCTGATCTTAGCTCCACCGTGGCGGCGCGCATCTCCCTCCCTCTGACCGTGGCGGCGCGCATCTCCCTCCCTCCGACCGTGGCGGCGCGCATCTTCCGTGGCGGCGCGCATCTCCCTCCCTCCGACCGTGGCGGCGCGCATCTTCCTCTCCTCCGACCGTGGCGGCGCGCATCTCCCTCCCTCCGACCATGTCGGCGCGCATCTTCCTCTCCTCCGACCGTGGCAGCGCGTACCCGTTCTTTGCTCCACCCGAGCAGATCTCGTCGCCTGATCTGTAGCTGGAGGGCACATGGCGTGTCGATCTGAGGACGACGAGGATGACTACGTACTCCCGCCGCCAGATCCAAAGGTAATACATCTATTTGTGACCGGCCGTCGTGCCGACGAACTAGGGTTGTTGTCATTGTTCTGTTTAGGTTTTCTTCCATAGGACACTCATGAACAGAACTAGAACTAGGGTTGTAATACATCCGAGGAGATGAGGACGACTACATAGTGTCACTCGAAAAGAACATAACTAGCACAAATCGGTAGTGTATGAAACTCATGGCTGACTTATCTCCTTTGCAAAACAGATGTACATTTCAGTGACACTGTATAAAAAGCCGGGTCCTTAGCCAAGGTGCGCTTGTCGTCCGGCATAATTGTTGGTAACAACAACTATGCAATAGATTTGTAAGTTTGTTATTCTGTCTTATGCATCCTTTTGTGTTGTATGTCCTTTATGCTAGATATATAGTGAGCTAACATGGAGTCATATATTCTCTCTTTGCATTTTCAGTGACCACTATACAAAAGAGGCACCTTCAGTACATCAGCACTCGCTTATTGCACTATGTGCAGAGCATGGTGCTGATCCGTTTAGCTCATTTAAATGAGCTAAATACAAAGTCGGGGACAAAGCGGCGAGTTGATTATATTTTGGTGACACCGTCCAAGAAGAAGATTGAATTCATGAACTCTAACAGCAAGTCATAAAGATAAATTAAGTTAGAAATGACAAGGATAAGTTTAGAGAGGCATGACATAGATAGATTTAGCTAGACATGTCAATGATAGATCTAGAGCTGCAAACAATGCTCTAACTTCGCCTGTAAATATGTAACATCTGATTGCCCCCGTGGGTACTTATTAATATAGAGGCAGTAGGGCCCTCCCCTACTGTCATAAATTTCTAAAAAAATGATAGATTTAGAGAGGCATGACAATGAAGATAAGTAATTGGTTGTCTTGTGATGCAATGTATCGGTGACATTTGTTATACCTTATGAATGAATTTGTTAGCATTTTTGTGCTTCTGCTGTGAAATTCTAAATGTCCAGTGCCAAATCTATTCCTGCTCTAGGCTTATGAAGAAACCTCAATGCAAACGAGCAGAAACAGAATCTCCGTTTCTGATGTTCCGACACATAAGAAACGGAGGTATGTGCACAACCGTTGCCAAACCGATGCCTCGTCAGCGACGGTTTTTCACCTCCGTTATCGATGAGGGTCTTCACATCAGTCACGGGGTCGGGGACACGGACCCTTTTTCCGTTTCCGATGGGGTTTTTGGCCCGTTTCCGATGTGTCGTTCTGTACTAGTGCCCTCTCCTTCCTCCCGCGCTCTCCTCCCCGCCGCCTCCAATCGCTTCCTCTCCACCACCAACTCCACCCAGCAGAACACCACCGCCATCCCCATCGACCTCTCCTGCGACGAGAGCCGCCGCCACCTCGTCAACAGGTGCCCCCGTCCCCTCAATCCTTCCTTGGAATCGCCAACCCCTGGGTCGTTAAGGACGTTTGCTGACTGAGAGGCCGCCGGCCTCGTGTATACGTGTGTGCAGCTTGGTGTACAGGAGCAAGCAGAGAGGGTTCCTGGAGCTGGACCTGGTGCTCGGGACCTGGGTGGAGCAGCATGTCTGCTCCATGGACGAGGCCAACATCCGATCCCTGCTCCAATTCCTCGACCTCGTGAGTTGTCGTACCCCTACTGTCGTGGATGTAATCCCCGGTACCCCAAAATCATGAGTTGGTTGTGTTAATAAAAGAGATAAAAGCTGGGTTTATTGAATAGAAGATAAAGAAAAGGCAAAGGAAAGCGACCCGGGCTGATTTTGGGCCGAGTCTCCTTCAAATCCGGATTAAACCGAGTTGTCCAGTAGGCCGGAATGGTTCAGTCTCGGATGGGCCGGCGTTTGCTTCAGTGGACCGAGGCCTCCTAGCCTCGGCAAGCTACTTTCCCCAGTGCACATCTCGGATTGGGCCCATCTCCTCCTTCCCGGATCGGGCCGGATCATCTTCAGTCACAGGCCGAGTTTGCCTTGTCCCGGACGGGCCGAGATGCTTATCTCGGGGAACCGCTATTCGACGCCCCACGGCTGGACCGGATTGCCTGCACCGGACTGGACCGGGTTGTGCGCTAGCTCCGGCTGGCCCGAGTAATCCAGCGTTGATCGACAAACTCGGTTGGGCTGGGCCTCGCCTCGCCTCCAGGCTTCGGCAAGAGCTAGGCGCTGCTCCAGCCTCGGCAAGAGCTGGACCGAGGTCCGTTATCTCGGGTAGGGCCAAGATTCGGTTGACTTGGGCCAAGGCCTCTTAACTCGGCTGGCCAGCTCCTCCAGTCTCGGGCCAGCGTTGCTGCGACCGAATCATCCAAGGCCGGATCTTCCCGTTGATCGCTACCGAGGTCAGGGACGGATTGTTCCTGGGACCGAATTAACTTGTCCGGGTCTCCCATGACCGGATCATCTCCACCGACGCTACTTCAGCCGGGTCATCTCCAACCGAGTTATCCAACTCCCTCGTCACGTACAAGATACCCTCTGCCACCTCCAGAAGATCCGGAAGACAGACGCTAGAAGACAAGGATGATGGTGCAGCCAGCATGGCTACAGTGCCACTGATGTGACGAGAGTACAACTGATGAGACAGGCTACAGTGTTGACAAGACCCCAGTAGTCACCTCAGCTACAGTGTACCGTGAACAGTGTATCTTGTCTGTTTGTCCCCTCACCTTGTCCCCTGGGCACCTATATAAAGGGCACCAGGGGGAAGATGCGCGGCAGCTCCGCGCGGACGCCCAGACGCCCCACGGGCTCATTTTCCCCCTTTGCTCTCTCCTGGCTCTCTTCTCCATGGATGAGACATACAGCTCGAGGAGCCTTTGTATCCACCGCATATGAGATGAGAATACACCAAAGTAGGCTAGATGCTGCAGTAGGGGTTTTATCTCTCACGAGAGCCCCGAAGCAGGGTAGATCTTTGTGTTTGCAATGTTCTTCGTGTGCGACTCCATCGCGCAATCCCACCCCGAATCCTCGAGCGTCCCATCGGCCCCAGACTAAGCCTACCCCTAGGCATCTGCGTGATTCCCACCACGACACCTACCCTTCTTCTTATTGATCTACCTCGGCATCTAATTGCTCTTCTGTGGTATTATAGATTAAAAATCCAGCTAGCTGGTATAGATTTTCATGGTTTCTGAACAATATTTATCCGCAACAATGCTAAAAATCACACGGCTTCTTTGTTCGTAGACTTGTAAGTTCCCAGCCAGGGTCACGCACTCACGCCTGGTCGAGTCAAATTGGCGCTGAACCATCTCACCATCTTATAATGTACTTACAAGTCAACAATTGTCCGTGGGAATGTTCAGTGTAATGTGTATTTAAGATGGAGGCATGCTGCGAATATCAAATATAGTTTGATGCCCTTCAGTCGCTTGACAAGGATTTGACTAGACAATTAATTCTATTGCATCTCATGTTCAGGGTTTTGTGTCTATATTTTACCACTCTTCGAACCAATCATTCTCAGAAGCACACGTATATTAAGAATTACGTCCCTTCGTAGTGCTATCTTATTCTGTTGTTAATCGCTGCATAACCCACCCATGTTAGTATTTTCCATCTTTTATGATACCAATATGTAGAATCGCCAGTTGAACATGAATTAATTGAGCATGCTACAAAAATAAATCTAGTTTGGTGCTCTAGAACTGTATCCGGCTAGCCTGTGTCTGCATCACTTAATTTCTTCATAAACAATATCCTCCAAATCATGTTTCTGTATCCCGCTCGGATATTTGGTGATCATCGCTAGTGTTTACAGTATAATTTTTGGGCAATTACAATTTGTAGCACCGTAAGGTATTCTTCCAGATAATACACTGATTTATCTCCGCAGCTCATATATAATCTTTCTTTTAGAACACCCATGTGTAGTCTGTAGACTATGTTTCTCACATGTTAGTCTCTACTAGTTGAATTTAGCGTGGCGTCACGCCACGCCCCTAGTGAATTAATATGTTTGTATTTTGATATAATTAAGTAGCCTCTTTTTGTGAGTATTTTTGATATATTGTATGGAATGTTGGAATATTTGTCTAAATGTTGGCTAAATTGGAATGTTCAAACATGTCTTTTATTTTCTTTTGAATATGTAGCATTTTTTTTTTAGTTTTGTTGATATATTTTCTACAAATTTCCAGTAGTTAGTAATTTGAAATGTTCGAGCATGTTCGTATTTCGATGTCAACATTTAATTGAAATTAGGGAAAATGCGTTTGAATTATTCGCACATTTTGAGAAAATTTGGTTATCCAATGTTTTTTTATAGCATAAGTAGTTTGCATGTATTTTTCTGTTTGTTTTGATACATTACTTGTATTTTTTGCAGTGGATATATTCAGGGACATTGATTTTTCGACGACGGCAACATTTAATTGAAATTAGGAAAAGTGCATTTGAATTAGCTGCACATTTTGACAAAATTTGCATATTCAATGTTTTTTATAACATAAGTAGTTTGCATGTATTTTTCATGTTTGTTTCGATATATCAGCTGTATTTTTGCAGTGGATATTTTGGGGGACATTGATTTTTTCGATGTTTTTTTTATAATTTTTTTATGTTAAATGGGTTCACATTTTTTTAGCATTTTTTTTCATGGTTCGTCGAATATTAAAAATATTTAGTAGCTTGAAATTTTAAATATTTATCATTTTAAAATGTTCCGACATTCTTGTTCCTTGCAAATAGTTGGGATTTTTTTTTGTGAGCATGTTGATATATTCTGGAGTATCCCCAATTTTTAAGCAATTTGGAATGTTCAAAAATTATTAATTTTAAATGTAAGTCTACAACGGTTGGAAACGTACATTTATTCATTTGGATTCCATAGGTAGAGGATTTTTAAATTCAACTGTATATAATTGGAGCAAGTGTATATAGAATTTTGCTAACTTTTTACGAAATTGAGACGCATAAATATGTTTTCATACTCGTATAATTTATTAGCATTTATTTTTGCGATGTTGGTGATCAAATATGTTTTAGAAACTGGACAATTTAGAACATTTTGTCGATGGATATTTAAACAATTTTTTCCTTTTTTTTTAGTTTCATGTTTACTGATTGTTCAAAGTGGAAGGCATTTGAAATTTAGGAATATTCGAATCTGGAATTTGGTTAAATGTCATAAGTAGTTAATTTTTTTTTTCATGTTGATATATTTGTTATATTTTAACTCTGTTTGTGTTTATTAAATGTTCAATCGTCTATTTTGTCAGTAACTTCACTGGATTAGAGATCTAGAAATCCGTCGGAATTTGTCGTTTGTTAAATTTTATCGTACTTTCAGTAAATTTGACTGGGGAAACATTTTTTTTTAGTGTTATAGCGCAAATGTTGTATTCGAAAATGTTGTAATCCGTTTAAATTTATCATTTACTTTTTCTGATTTTTTACAAAATTGAAAATGACGAAATTCGATGTTAGAAGAAGAATCACCGTGTTGTAATGAATTTAAAGTTGGGAAATGGCTACATTCGAAATTTGTTCGCATTTGGAAGTTGTTGAAATTGTCTGCGTCTAAAAATTATTTAGATTGTGGAAAAACAGTCAAATTGGGTAGTTATTCATATTTGATTTGTTTTAACGTCTGCGAAATGGGCAGTTTTGGAAGATACTATATAAAATTCTAAAACATTTATTTTTTTTGTTGGACTTCAAAAATACTTTGCGGTTGGAAATTCGTTCGGATTTTTTTTTCGGACTAGGAAGCTATTCAGATTTGAATTATTTTTCACGTTGGTACAATGGTTAGCTGTAAAAGTATTGTTTTTATGCTGCGCCCTTGGTGAATATATCTGTGAATATAATATTTTTCTATTTTTTTGGTTACCTAATATATTTTGTGAGTACAAATGGTGGCATTCTTTGTATAATGCATTTGATATTTGCAAGAATTGTGGCTTATAGCAAGAAAGTAAAAGTACTCATATTCGTGAAAAGTTGTTCAAAATTTTGGAATGGATGAACAAATTGGGTAGCTATCCATATTCGAATCATTTTGACGTTTATTAAATGCTCAGATATTGTGATCATTTTGATATTTTTGGCATATCTGTGAATATCGCGGTGTGAGGAATTGATATTTGGGTGTATCCACATTAATTTATTTTTTAGATCTGAGTGTACTGATATTCGTGAAAAGTTTGCACTTAAAATTTGTTCGAGTTCCAGAACTGGCTAAATTAGGAAGGTATTCATATTTGAATTTGGTTTGCGTTTATTGAATGATCAGATATGAGAGGCACTCTAAATGTTGGAGCTCTTAAATTTGAATTTTGATCGTACGCCGTGAGTAGTCATCGCTTATTGTTGTGTTTATGTTGTTTTTTTGTCACGTTTGTAAAATGGCTTAATTACCGTAATACAATTTTTGAGCCCATGATATAAATGAGTAACTGTATTTTGTATTTTTCTTTGATCGTTCCGATGAATGTTTTCAATTTTATCTGGTGGATAAAGTTGAAGATACTGATTTCGCGGCATTTAGTAGTTTTGCAAAATGGCTTAATTACCGTAAGACAATATATATAAAGTGTTTTAATTTTTGTATAGCATGTTCTATTTTTGAACTTGTTTTCTAAGTATAGTGGTTTGGGAAATATTTTAAAAAAAAAGGCTATTTCTCATTATTTACAGTTGTGGTACTTTTATTTTATATATGGGTAGTTGTATTTAAATGAGTTAGCAAACTATATTTAAGTAGGATGGTTTGAATGATATTACTGATATTATTTCTGTGGATTTTCTTTGAGTATAGAAGAAATTTGTAAAATACATATTTTTGAAATGTCGTAAAGGAAATACAGCTGTTGTGCTTTTTTTCCATACGTGATTTGTATTGTTGTAATACATGGAGTACTTTTTTTTCGCATTATGTATGTATGATTTGCATTGTTGTAATCAATAAATTCAAAGTTTGTATTTCTTGTGATTTGTTGAAAACTATTTTAAGACCTACAAAGAAATTGGATATTTTGGAGGGAAGAATTATTTGGGGGAATTGGAAAGGTCCCCAGGTATTCGAAGTTTTGAATAATAAGGAAAAAAAACAGAAAAAAAAACATAAGGGGCTGAGCCAGCCGCATAAATTTCGGCCCAGCCCAGCAAACAGACAGCTCCCGCAGCTTTTTTTTCCATCTCTGGAAACTCCTGATGAATTAGAGAGGAGGCTGACAGGTGGGCCATGCTGACGTCATCGCGTGACGCCAGCCGGCGGCGGCGACGCCGGCGCTGCAGAGCACGTGCTCACGCAGCGGCGTGCGTGCGCAAGGCCGTGACCGTGCGAACCTGGCAGAGGAGGCGGAGGGGAGCCGGACGGGCGTCATGTCTAGCCAAATGGTCGCCTCACTCGCCGGCGGCGAGCAGGACGGTGGCGGCGGACGGCGAGGATGGCGAAGAAGATTCCCGCGCGCGTGAGGCCTCTGGGCAGCTGATTTCCGGCGAGGGAAGAGAGGCGACGGCGGCGGACCAGGCTGTTACATTCGATTTGCGTGGGGAGGCCTGAAACGGCGTGCCGGAGCGTCGGCGGCGACTTGGCCGTCGCGTGGAGATAGAGAGAGGAAGGGAGAGGTTCTGCGGCCGTTTTACAGAAAAGTCCGTGTCTTTTCTGTAATTAGCAAAACGGTCCCTCGCCTCGCGTTTTGGTGGACTGCGGCTTTGATTTTCCGTTTTGTGAAGGGCTTTTTTGCAAGTCCGTCACGGTGCGCTCTGTTAGCCGTCCGATCGCCGGCCGACGGCCGGGATCGAGGCACTGTAGCTACTGTAGCAATCTACAGTGATCACTGTAGTAGCACAGTCGCCGATCGCGGAGAGAGCGCCAAAGTGCTTGTCTTTCATATAGTTAGAGATTCCTTCGCTGTCAGCTGATCTAATAATTCGTGCAACCAGTTTCTTGCTTTTGATTATTACAAACCTACTCCCTCCGTTCCATTTTAATTGACTTCCTATTCAGCACATGTGGATGTATCTATACATGTAACATGTCTAGATACATCCACATTTGGTGGATAGCAAGTCAATTAAATTGGAACGGAGGGAGTACTATTGATTATTTTTCACAAATCCTTAGTGTTGCTCCACCACATTTGGTATCTTAATGATTATAATTCTGGACAACTTCTATGATGGCCAGAAAATTCCTAGCATAAAGCGCTATTGACTGAGCTGCTGATTTGATACTAACAGTAGTCATGGTTTTTATGGATTACAAATATTTTTTTTACGATGGTCACAGTCATACATTAACACTTTGTTATATTTGGTGAGCTTCTGATTTGGTACTATCAATAGTCATGTTTTTTTATGGATAACCAATGTTTTTTTTCGATGTACATTAACACTTTGTTATATTTGGTGTATTATAGTTTTATACATGCTGTATTCCTTGTGCTCATTAGACAAGTGTTATGGCTTCTTATCTTCATTCACAAATGAAGACTATCACTGGCATAAAACCTAAATGTTCATGTTATGTCTAAATACTTGGAAAGCAACTATCATGAGCCAATGTTATTGAACCTTCCGGTGCCAACTCTCATGGTCATCAAGAAAACCCTTTGTTGTATATTGTTTGTTAGATGTCAGACTGTTGTTTCTAATTCTGGAACTTGTTTGATCCTTCAGGAGAACCCAGATTTGTGGAAATGGCTCACTGGTCAAGAGCAACCACCAGAGGCTGTTAATTCCAATCCTGTATGTCAATAACACGAATAACTCTTCCTCTGTCCCCCCCTAATAGTCCGATTGCCTCTATACTGAATGATTTCTGTCCAAATAGGTATTTGTTGCTATTAAGTCAAAGATCACGGATAACCTGAGCAAGCACTCTTCCCTGAGACTCGATCAACACCTGGTCAACCATGGGTTAGAGGTTGGGATGACAAGAGGGGCCTGGATGGACCTAAGTATGGAAACCAGTGATGTGGTGCTTGAAAGAACTATGGCGAATTTATGTCCTAAGTGAGATCGTTTAGTTATCTTCCTTGTGTATGATGCTTGTGTAAATAAAGTAAATCATGGCTTGAATGGTTCGGGAAGTGGATTGTTACTGGATTTGTGCTAATAATGTTTCCTCCCATCAAAAAGACGTAACCAAATGAATCTCACTGTTCCAGTTCCTAGTTCATTGTGTACGCAAAAAAATGGCGTGTTCCATAAAATGTAATAAATGTAACATATGAAATGAAATGTGACACGCAAGACAAAATTTGGATCTTGATGCACAAATCACTTATTCAATATTTTACACGCAAAGAAAAATCCAAAATAGATTGCTCTTACTTCCATGACAGATGAACGAATGAAGGAATAAAATGATGCAACTTCGAGATTATTTATGTTACACGAGGAAATTGCTGTCAGAGAAAACTGTCTTAATGGATTGACAGAATGATACTCGCAAATCTTCAGAAAAAAAGGAGATATCCTCACTCTTGATAACCTGCAGAGCCTAAGGACCCGCTGGGGCCTGTTGGGCACGAATCACCATTTCCTCAGTAGTAGTCCCTATAATCTCATTTGCACGCTTCAGTGGAACGCATATGATTCTCCCGATCGAGTCCTGGTAGAGAGGTTTATTGAGAATCAAATGAAAGTTTTGGCGACGAAGGATGACTCATTAGATTAACTATTTGACAATCTTACCCGGGAAACAATTCCAAGCTTTTCTAGCTTCTTCACAGCATCGACAACGTCGAAATTGCACTCCACGCCGAACTCTTCCTTGATGAGTTGTTCGCAACGTAAATCAAGATCCTGCAAAGATGAGCAAACTCATGTGCATTAAACATGAAGGGTGTGCATCTTTGTCATTTCATAGAATATGGTGAAGAACCATCTAGTGTAGCCCTACAATCCCACAAGGAAAGTAAATATTTTCCTTGATATACCTCCAAACACGTGCATTTTAATAAGCTGCAAGGTGTTCAGTAGCTTGTAGTGAGGCTGTTCTCTCCATATTGACGAAAACACAATGAATATACACAATCAACTAACTGTTGTTAAGTAACCGTTATGTAACAGAGATATTCAGTAACTACACCAACTTTCAGATGGAACAAAGAAAGCATTCTGTAACTAGATTATAAAGAATTAGGTTGTGTCAGCATAATATGAACTGAGTACTGTGCAAACAAATTACAAAGTCATAATATGTGATGGAAACGTAATTACGCAAGTTTTTTCAAGAACATTTGTGTCAACGGAGGCAACTAAAGAAATCTGTAGATAACTGAAATATGACTGGAAGTTAACAGGATGTTGACATACTTACTTGTATAGTTGCCTTCCCTTGCTCCATCAAAATGTAATAACAAACAATGACCTCTTTAACCTGCCAAGGAGTTTACGATATGTCAGCAGCACATAAAAGAGATGTCACACATAACTAAGAAAATTGCTCAGTGATTTAAGTACTTCTTGCTGTATCACATCGTCGCATAAGTGCAGAAGGGTTCCTTTTCCACTATCAAGCTGCTTATCATACATTGATTTCGTAATCAAATTCTGGTAAGTCACCATATTCGCCTGAAATCTGTTCGTCACAAAATATTCACCACGTTAAAATAAAAGGGCAAGGTAACAGGAAAAGTTCTTTTGAAGGATTATTTTAAGTGTAAATCACTTACGTGAAGTAGATCTTAGCACAGTATCCAATTAAACCAGAAACTATGGCTGTCACAACCCATATATCAGCCTTTGGCCTTTCAAGAGAACCTATCAGAGTGACCTGAAAACAAGAAGCATTGAGACGGTCAAAGAATATCTCACTAGCATGTTTGGTATCTTAAAGCATCAGACACATACCAAACCAAGCACGGCAGAAATAAGAAACTTGACCCAATCCATTGGCGTTAAACTAGGGTTTCTTCTCTGGCTACATCATCAGTAATAATGTCAGGCACGTGTACTGAGAGGAAACAAATAGAACATGCCAAAATAAATATGATAAATCACATATGGAGCGCAAATCAGGCAATTTATATTACCAGGACTAACTCCATGTCTGCCATTGGGATGTTTTTAAAATGCTTTACAAATATTCCTCGATCTGGCTTAGTTTCTGTGCTGGCCCTTCTGTAATTTTACAATGAGAATAAGCAATTGTATCAATATCTCAACCCTAAAGATAAGTTGCTTCATTATTTATATAAATGAAAGTTAGAGTGAATTACCTATATACCACGATCATCCTTTCAAATGTAGGTTCTTGAATTGTCATCTTTCTTAGTAGATTCCTTATGCTGCCATAAAAAAGGAGAAATACACATTAGATAGTGAGTTCAACTTTAGTGTACTAATTTACAACGCGGGTCAACAATCAACAACCTCAGCTCCATTTTTTCTAGGCGAATGCGCTCAACAAAGAGGTCTGCTTCTTCGTCTTCATTGACATCGTCAGTTTTCTTTGTATCCTTTTTTGGCCTCAATTGTCTCTTCTTAAAAAACAACTTATCAATCCTATTTAAAATTGAACTGCGTTAGCAAATTACCATATTGATGATATGTTCACTTCAGCAAAATAAAGATGATGTTGATTCTGGCTAAACTATCATACATTGTGACTTTGAGCAAGAATTTCCAAACTCGAGATATGATTACATCCACTTTCTCCATAAAGAAGTAATCAGTTGTTTGGTCGATGCCAATGCCTCGGCGGAAGACAATATACTACAAAGGTATGGTTGATGGGATCAGAACTCATGTACAAAAATTCATAGAACTAAAGAAATACTTTCAGCATCAAATCTAACTTTCACATGTCGAAGGAGGATAGCATGTAAAACTGCTAATGAAATCATAAGAAAACAATTTGGATTCTTCCACTTCTGTTTTCTATTTATAGATATGTATGAAAAGTAAAACGTGCGGCACATGCCCGTTAAAATCCATGATGAATACCTTGTCAGTGAATGCTGGTAAATTATCCTGTGGGTGCTCTTTAAAGTACTTTGACAACAACTTATTGTCGACCTGCAATTGTTCACAATAGTTGAGCAAATAAATTATCTGTGGGCACAAAGTGCTGTTCTCCTTATTTGAAATGTTACCAAAGTAGCTTCTGACCTTGGACTCGTCAACTTTGATTGGCAGGTTCAAAAGATACTGACCAGAATGAGCTACATCATTCTCTTCATCCGATAGCAACTTGAAGTTGCTCTTATCCATTATCTACTTAAGACACGAATATATGTTGATAAGCGGGACTATTGGTTATGGTCAGATAAAAACTCACAAATTGTTATCTCAGAGATCACATCTATTACTATCGGTTGATATAAACTGCGACCCCACCTGGAAAAGGTACGTTAAAAAATTGAGTTCAAGAGTTTCAATCTCAGCAGGTGTCAGGCTCTGCTGCTCCAAACTCTTCTCACCATAAACAGGATCGAATAGCGCGTACAATTGCTGAATTACAGAATAATATTCGGCTATTAGAAACTTTGCCAACTCGGGATGGTTGCAGAAAAATAAAAGCATGTGAGATGAAGGGGCCTAGTACCATTAGATCCTCAAATTGCAGAAGATACCAAGCACGAATAGTGTACTCCACCCTCCTACATAGCTTCATAAACGCCGCACGATCGTTGTCTTGCTCTAGAGAGTAAATCAGGAGCAAGTGTGATTACGGGAATGTAGATAAAACGACATAATTTCGAGTTCAGTCCCACACGTCAGAAATTCAGTGATACAGAAAAGGTAAAAGCTAGAGAATAAAAACGACACAGATGTTCACTCTACGGTAAAAAATCATGATTTGGTACTTTGTAAAATGGAGTGGAATGCACTATCTGTAACCCATGTGGGCATGCACCAAAACTATAATGATGTTACCAAAGGAAACTTGGACAGAGTAGTTTAGGCCCTGTTCGGAACACAGTCTACAAAAACAAAGGGGTGCAAAACATAGGAACATGAAAGGAAAACACATGTATTACATAGGATTTAAAATCTAGGAAAGTTTTGGGCTGCTAGTGTTCGGAACAGAGGAAACGAGCGTAGGAATCGACGTACAATGTCGATCAGATTAAAAAATTGAAAGCAACCAGCCCTGCTCTTCTGTTTTGAATGATTATGCGCATGGACACAGATCACATGCACCATCTATTTTTCTTTCACGTTTCCTTTTGATGGTCTCCTGGACCAACTCCACGCACCCACACGATTCCCTTTGGCACGAAGGCAGCCCATCCATCACTAGTTCACTACAGCGTGCATTGCATGTTGCCTCGGACTACCGTGAAAACCATGAGGTTCTGGTGGATGTTTGATTTCCCGTAAAATCAAAGGAACTGGAGACTTTCCTTAGGTTTACTGTTCACGTTTTCCTGCGTACCGAACGCTGCTACAGTGAAAAAACCTATAGGAACCTGAATCCTCCATTTTTCCTACGGTTTTCCTTTGTCCCGAACGGGGCCTTAAGCTCTACATTTTTAGACATTATGGTATTTAGACCACAGATGATTCATTTATACTCGGTAATGAATCAAAAAGGCACTTGAAGACGACTTCGAATAGGAGGAGGCTTTCTTTGTGCCTTCTTCGTTCTTAGTCGCTATGGTCCATTGTAGGATGATTTTCCTAAGGCCCTTTGGCTTGTGGTCAATGAAGGTCCTTGGGTTTCATGTTAGAGAAAAAGTCCCTGTCGATAGAAATTTTGAAATACCTTTTTTTTACCTAGGAAGATCACCTTTGGAAACCCACTGCTGAAGCCAAATAGACAGTTAAAGCAAGCTGGAGCAGTATGGCTTTAGTGCATACTTTCTCATACGGGTGGATGAGGGACACTTTACTTATTATCAAAATAAAAAATAGTTGTATGTATACTTTAGGAAGGGGGATCAAACTAGTTATGACCCCAGTTGGGGCTTTAATCATTTGCAGTGATTCGGTGCAGACGTTGTACTTAAGGCTAGAGGTATATCAATGGTTACAATATCCTTGAAGTAATCACACCCTATACGATTTGACTCGGCACAATCTAACGATACATCCAATACCAATGATCTGTGCCTACCGATACCATACTCCTAAATAATTGACTATACAAAGTGCAGTGTCAATAAAAAGGCTAACAGAGAAGAGTTAATCCTCTTTACTCCTCCCGACACCTTTTTTTCGAAAGATTTCCTCCCGGCACCTCAAGATGAGAAAATCCCTATATGTAGGCCGGTGGCAATTGAACAAAACAGGATCCAGAGTTACCACAAAAATGCACATTATCCTACTATCTAAGGAACTAGGTCCGTTTATCGCTTCTCTATTTTAATAACTAACATTTATCGCTGATAGGGCCAGGAATGCAAATGCAGTTGAACTCGTAAACTATATGAACTATGAGGGTAGACAGAGATTAGTGACGACGGTTATAATTAAGAAGCCCCTAGAATCCCACCAGAAGTTGAGAAATCACAAATTTGTCTCCCATTTGCAAGAAATGTGACGCCTCTGGGACAAGCGGCGCAGCCCACAATGCCGCGCGCGCAACGATCAAACGAAACGGTCGGATCGACGGGAAAAGATACCGATGAGGTCGGCGAGCTTCATGACGAGCTTGGGCTTGAGGATGGGGATGACGGACTCCCTCTCAAGCCGTATCACCTCCTTCACCACCCCGTCCTTCTTCTCCTTGGCCTTGGCCTCCATCACCGCCGCCGACGCCGTCCCGGGCACGTCAGCCTTCCTCCCAGCGCCTCCACCATTGGTCCAGGCGACATGTGCGGTATATAGCAGCACCGGGCGGGATTCGAACCTTGAGATCGAGGGAAGGGATGGAGTCGGGTTGCGGGAAGAGGGAAAGCGATCGACGCCGAGGGCGACGACAGAGCCTTTTGTATGGAGAAAAGCCAATAGAGGACCATGGTGAACGTGGCAAGATAGTATGAAGCATTAGCCATGCCGACTGCCGCTGCAATAGGCACGCATGCGAAGAGGAGCCGCTCGAGGGCGGCAACGATGGCAGGGTTCTCAAGCTGGATCCAGCGAAACTGGAGGGACGCCCAGACGCCTATGAGGAAGGAGGTCTCCGCGCAGAGGAGAAGTGCAAGGACCGTGAGGGGCAGCGAGGCGGCGGCGGCGGATGAGAGGGATGCTGAGAAGAAGAATGCCACGTCGGCTGCGACTGTGAAGAAGGCACCCTGCCGGAGGCGCAACGCGTCTAGGAGGTACGCCGCGGCGAGCCCAACGGCAAGGACGGCGAAGACGGGGAGCCCACCGAGGTCGAGGAGGAAGGCCGCGGGCGGCGCGAGCGCCGCCGCGATGCGCGCGTTGTGGGCAAAGCCCGGGGGCGTGGCAGCCGCGGCGACTGAGGCGGAGGAGTGGGGCCTGGAGGTAGGGGAAGGGAAGGGGAGGAGGGGCTTGGGGGAAGAGGTGGAGTTGCGGCGGTCGTGGTGCGGCGAGGGGGACGAGGACGGGGCGCGAGTGGAGGAGGTCGGGGTGGAGAGTGACGGGGAGATGGGGAGGCGGCCGTGGCGGGAGCTGGAGGCAGAGAGATCCATGGCGTGGACCGAAAGTGGAATGGGAGGCATCGGCCGGAGAGGAAGAAGACGGCGGCGGAGGGATGGTCGAGGACGGCGAGGGGGAGGAGATCTGAAGTGGAACGGAGCGGAGGGAGGAGGGAATGGGGATTCTGTGTCCAAGTAAACTCACATCACCTCGGTTTCTTCTCTCCAGAATGCATCCTGAATTTAAATATCCTAATGGTTCCTGAATGTTTATGCACGCAAAAGGACTTGTCTCTTACCCCTGGTACAACTGCAGCAATAAACGAACACTTCTGGATTGTAAAAGCTCGGGGTTAAACAAAACCAAAGTAACTGTTAATTTGCTAATAATAACCAAGAACTTCTCTGGAATAAGATCAGAAAACATTCAATAAACCCATTAGATGTTCATTCTTGTTCTATTTTACATCATCATACAACTGGTGCTACATAAGTAATTACTGGCAACGGGAAAGCAGCTTCGGAACCAAGCAAAAAACCACCACTTCTTGAATTGGGACCATCATCACCTCTTCAATGAGCATGTGCATGAGCAAGATCATGTTTCCTGAAACAAGTTGGTACCGTCATTTACTGCTGTAACTGAGCATTCCAACAAACGACATCTTATAGCCTTTAAATGGCATCTGCACTCCTCTTCCGGGACTTGTGTGGCCGTTCAGAATTTATCACAGTATCTTCATTGTTCACAATTGTGTGATTTTGTACGTTCTGCTCGATTTTAATGTTGACATCCCTTGATTTCCTTTTGCCACTAGAAATTTTGAGCAGGATACATTTTATTACATAAGCATCAAAAATATTGTACAGATTTAAATAGCACCGAAGCATGTGTATCCAGACCTGTTAATTTCTGATGCGTATTCAGCATCATGTACTGATAGCCAGAGCATGGATCCTGTGTGAGGTGGCACTAAAGATCCAGTTATGTGACAATTCATTTCTGTGTCCACCCTATAAATGAATATCAAGCAAAGGCACACAATCAGTTTATTTTAATCAAAATACGGATCGTCACATGACCAATTATCTGACTAAGAGTACAGAGTCGTAACATATGAACTACTTCCAATCACTTGAGGAATTCTCGTATAGTTCTCAACTACAGCTCAGTGTATTGTGGTGATGGCAGTTCATTTCCAGTACATGATTAGGCACGGTATATATATCTCTAGTTAGTATTACATGCTGGTACCGTGGTATGTAGTTTCATGCGCATCATCAAAGTGTTACTGTTGTAAGTTTAAAGTATGGCTGGTTTAAGGGTACCCCCTCATCAGCACAGTAGGGGAGATACTTCCTCCGCTCCAATGATAAGGGCGTACATTTTTTTCGCACATATCTCCACAAAATAAGACGCATATGCCATTTTATCGCTAATATACCGATTGTGCCCCTCCCTCCCTCCCATGACCCTCCGCATGTATCGTGCAAAACTGAAATGAGATTCCTAAAACATGGTGCCTGATTGGTGTGCATAGCTCCAGGCGAGTGTGGCTGGTAGCGAGATACAAGAGTCCAGGCGCAACAAACAAGAAAGATAATTAAGGGGAATGAGAAATTATTCAGGGGCATGATGGGAAAGTATTTTTGTTGCCTCCCTCTCCTTAATCGGCGCGCCAGAAAATACAAGCCCTTCTTATGGGAACGGAGGGAGTATGCTATAGCAGTGCACAGGTACATGAGCAACATGCAGCTAGTATAAGTAACACGTGCAAACTAACAAAAATACACCATCTCAAATGTGTAAAACTGTTGTCCAAATTGGAGAATAGAACAGTGAAGGTCAACCTGACCAAGGGGACTGGATGAGCCTATACCTTTTGACAGAAAACCGTATCATGCTTCCCTTTTTAATCTCATGCCCCTTGTCCGACTTGCTTATAAATTTTCCTCCATCTCTTTTCTGTGAAAACAATATAAATCTCATCAAGCGGAAACAAATGAGACCTAACTTATTAGAGCGACTGTTAGGATTTGTTGAAAACTACTACATACATATGCAGAATTCTCAAGATGGAGAAGTTTGTTCATCACATGCTGTGCTCACCTACCCACTAAAGTTGGAGATATCAGCAAATTTTCTCTAAGGTACAATCATTCAAGGCATGTTCACATCTTTTGGTGTTTAGTTTCTTAGAGTCCTGCTAGTGAATTGGAAGTTTGCTACAGAACAGAAGTAAAAACAATTCCGGAGGATTTGGTGGTGCACATAAAAATGTGGGAAAGCTAAGTAGCAGGCTAGCTGGGGTTGCACAGATCAAAGGTCTTTTGACAACACAATCACAAACCATCAGCTAGCTTCTCATTTTTGCAACAGATAGCAAAATTGAGCAGCAATGTTCATAATATTTGTCAAAAACGTTGAGAGTTGCAAGTTCCAACTATTAAAGATCAACATGAAAAGAGGAAAAACTTCAAAGTCCTATAATTTATGCATAAAGTAACATAGGTTTCGATGAAAGCATTCAAACAAATGCTTATATCTGGGAATGGTAGAAAAGAACAATTTCTCCAGGTTTCAGTTCGACTTCCATGGGTGCTGAGTAGAACTTATTAAGCATCTAAACAATACTAAAATGCAATTCATAATCAATTACTGAAACTAGAAAAGAGAATGTTCAATTTAAAAAGTTACATGAAACAGAATAAATATTAGATTGAATACATTATATAAGCATCAGAATGGCTATTTCCTTAAATATCAATAAAAAAATTGGTCTCACCCTTTTGAATTTGAATTTCTCAGTAATATCATCTGACATAATGGCTACTGAGAAAACTCCCAACACAATGGCATGAATGGATTCCTTGCCAAGCATTTCAACCTTCCCTTCTGAAGTAAAAAAAAAAGCATCACGCATACATATTCCATACTTCGGCCAAAATATTTCTCAATGGAAACTTAAAACAATGACAATAGTCTCAGCTCAAACTTTAATCACACAGGATTCAGTGCTATTTATGGTAACGTCACTAGTTTGTTAAGTTTCTTATATTTTTGCCATGTACAACTGTCAAGTCAGAGCACTTTGATTGAGCTTGGCTGGCCTAGGGAAGAGATGAAAGGTCTGACGAAACCTTGATGACCACGGAACTTTTGCAATCTCCAACGCAACAAAGTACGACACAGCTGAAAATAGGCACCTCTATGATTATTTGAAGTAACTGACTTTTGTCAGTTTGATTTTTGTCCTAGCTTACATACTATTATTTTCAGAAAAACTATATATTCCATTGCTGCAGTTTGTCGACGGGGCTCTGTATGCCACTATGGTGCGGAGCTTCAGGTGTTAAAAAATGGGCAAGCAGACAACTCAATGAACCTGATTTTGTACCGTGCATCTCCAAACATGATTTGGTGCTACCATCAGGTGCAAAGGTAACCAATTTGCACCAAAGTAAGGATAACTAGACAGCTCACACAACGAATTTTTGACAAGCAACATCAATAAGCCATCTGGATTTGAGAAGCACAAGTGCTAACACTATCCATCAGATTATGCAAAATACAATCCATCCATTAAAGTAACAACTGTGAATGAGGGCATATTTAAAAAAAATATTGCCAGCTCATTCAAAATAGTTTGACAGTTGACAGTAAATGCTGTGCATGGCAAAGATGCAAGAAAACTCAACAGATGGCATTTTCATAAATAGCAGTAAAAGAATGGCATGGTCTCAATTTGAGCTGAGACTAGTGGCATTGTCATAAATTTTCAAAAACATATTCAATTGCATAATATATGAAAAACAAATTCAAACACTGTAAAATGAACTGACAACCCTCTAATATGCACACGATGTAGTATCCTAAAGGTGCCATGATTTCATATAGTTCATGTATCCATAACATGCAAATATGAGGTCGTAGGAGTAGTGTCAATTTTCAGAGTTATATATGTGCACCTACCAAGGATCATGCCTTTCTTTGGAGAAAACAGCAGCATGTGTGCATGCACCGGCACGCCGAAATAGGGTACCAAACCATCCATGATTTTGGCCTTATGACCCTTGACAGAAAATTCATGAGCTAGCAACACGCCATCAAACCGATCATCATACCTGTACAATTAATGCCATCATCTCAATTGATCATATAGTGGGCATTACAAAGCAGAAACACGAAATTTTAGAGAAGCGTAACAGCGAGAATGTCGTCGTTTGATTTTCCCCCTCCTAGACTGAAACTGTTTTATCTTGAGAGGAAATTAAACTGAAACAGCAGTAATCAAAAGCCACCACAATCTGTTCCTCCGCAAATTTAACCTATCCGCTTAAACCAGCATCCACAGATGCAGTGTAGCAACGCGAGCAAGGTAGGTGGTAGGGGGGAGGGGGGACGTACGTGAAGAGGAGGGTGCTGAGCTGGCGGGCGACCGCGAGGCGCACGTCGGCGGCGTTGGAGGGGTGCACCTACACCGTCAGTTTGCCCTCCGCCTCCCGGAGCGCCTCCATCGCGGCGGCGGCAGCGGCGGCGGCGGCGGCGTGATAAAACCTAAATCTCAGGTGGCGCAGCAGAGGAGAGGTCCTAGTTATCGCGTTACGCGCAGCCCCTGACGCTAAATGGGCCCGGCCCATTTTCGAGAAGAAACGCTATTTAGTTCGACTATTTCTGCGCGCGTTTGGTTCGACCGTTTTGCTTTTTTTGTTTTTGGTGTTCGCTGCTTGAAAACATCTAGAAAATGTCCAATTTTCGCATTAAAATTATGCTGCTTGCTCATATAAAAAAAAGTCATAGTGCCATGCACCTTCTACTGCTTTGGTCAAAAGCAGTACATGTGTACACTAAAATTATGCCAGTACTACAGTAGATTCCATTCCTATACTCAGTTTGTAAAAGTGAACAGAAAAGCCGATGAACGAAATCGAGTTTTGCGTGATTTTAAAAGGCGAACAAAAAAAACTTTGTGAACGAAAACTATCTTTGAACAATTTTAAAAATGAAGAGAAAATGGCGGTGAACGAAAATAATTTTTGAACAGTTTCAAAAGTGAACAGAAAAAGGCGATGAACGAAATCAAGTTTTGAAGTGAACAAAAAAGGTCTATGCACAGAAATTATTTTGAACGTTTTTAAAAGGCGAACATAAAAAACTTTGTGAACGAAAACTATCTTTGAACGATATAAAAAATGGCGGTGAGCAAAAACTATTTTAAAACGATTTTAAAAGTGAGCAGAAAAGGCCGATGAACGAAATCGATTTTTGAACGATTTTAAGAAGGGAACAAAAAAAAGTCTATGAACGGAAATTATTTTTGAACTGTTTGTAAAAGGTGAAAAGAAAAAACTATATGAACAAAAACTACTTTTTAACGATTTCAAAAATAAATAGAAAATGGCGCTAAACGAAAAAATTTAAACGATTTTTAAAGTGAACAGAAAAGGTTGATGAACGAAATCGATTTTTAACGATTTTAGATAAGTGACAGAAAATGGTCTATGAACAGAAATTATTTTTAACGATTTTTAAAAAGTGATCAGAAAAACTCTTAACGAAAATTATATTTGAACAAATTTTGAAATATGAACAATTTTCAAAGATGAAGATTTTTCTGAAAAATAAATTTAGACAAAAAAAGGAAAATAGTATCTAAAAACGAAAAAGAAAATAAAAACAGGAAAAACGAAAAAGAAAAAGAAAAACAGCCCAAAAAAAAGGGAACGAAAAAGGATATAGAAAAGCAAACAGAAAAAAAATGAACACAAAATGCAATGGAACCAAATCTGGCTAGAGATGCACTTATTGGGCCGGCCCACCGCGTGAGATGGGTGCGCGGAGCGCATTAGGCTCCGCGGTACGTGGCAACTAGGATTTGCCGCGCAGAGGGTGGAAGCGGCGGAGGATGCGAAAGAGGAGGGCGGCGGCGTGATGGTTTGGTACTTCGCTACCGCGCCAGCGCTTTGTACCTTGCATGGCCCATCAGGCCCAGCTAGCTCTTACGTGGTTCAGTACTTCAGCGGTAAAAGAAGGGGAGGTCCTATAGCTCGCAGTACGCGACCTTAGCGTAGCTTCGCGTACCTCTTCCTTCGTTCGACGCGCAGATGGGCCGCCGCCCATTAACTGGTTCGTCGCTCGTTTCTGCGCTCGTTCCTTTGACTGGTTCGTAGGTTTGACTGCTTCGATCGAACGTTTGACTGATTATGAAAGGAAACATTGCAGAAATTTGGGACGTTTTGAATTTCGGCACAAATTTAAAAATGCAACCATTTTTAAATTTGGAACCAATTTCAAATTTGGAACCATTTATTAATTTGGGAACCATTTTCAAATTTGGGAACACTTTTCTTTTTTCAAAACAATTTTGAATTTCGGAACGTTTTGAATTTCGGAACGTTTTGAATTTCGGAACAAAGTTAAAAATGGAACCATTTTTTAATTTGGAACCAATTTCAAATTTGGAACCATTTATTAATTTTGGGAACCATTTTCAAATTTGGAACCACTTTTGAATTTTAAGAACAATTATGAATTTCGGAACCATTTTAGAAAGTGGAACCATTTTGAAGAAAGTGGTCCCAAATTTGAAAATGGTACCATATTTCAAATTTGGAACCATTTTCAAATTTGACAGCATTTTAAAAATTTGGGACCATTATCAAATTTGTAGTCATAGTTAATTTGGAACCATTTTAGAAAATGGGACCATTTTTAATTTGGAACCAATTTCAAAATTTGAACCATTTAAAAATTTGGGAACCATTTTAAAAGTTGGGACCATTTTGAATTTCGGAACCATTTTAGAAGTTGGAACCATTTTCAAATTTGGAACCATTTTTGTAAATTTGGAAGCATTTTTCAAATTTGGAACCATTTTCAAATTTGTAGTTGTAGTTAATTTGGAACCCATTTGAAAATTGGAACCATTTAAAAATTTGGGAACCATTTTAAAAGTTGGGACCATTTTGAATTTCGGAACCATTTTAGAAATTGGAACCATTTTCAAATTTGGAACCATTTTTTAATTTGGAACCATTTTCAAAAAGGAACCACTTTTAATTTGGAACCATTTTTTATTTCGGAACCATTTTTTAGATTTGGAACCATTTTTAATTTCGGAACCATTTTTAAGATTTGGAACCATTTTAAAAAAGGAACCACTTTTAATTTGGAACCATTTTAATTTCAGAACCATTTTTAATTTGGTACCATTTTAATTTCGGAACCATTTTTTAGATTTGGAACCATTTTTTATTTCGGAACCATTTTTAAAATTTGGAACCATTTTAAATTTCGAAACCATTTTTAAATTTGGAACCATTTTCAAAAAGGAACCATTTTTTAGATTTGGAACCATTTTTAATTTCGGAACCATTTTTAAGATTTGGAACCATTTTTAATTTCGGAACCATTTTTAAATTTCGAAACAATTTTTAAATTGGGAACCATTTTCAAAAAGGAACCATTTTTAATTTGGAACCATTTTTAATTTCGGAACCATTTTTAAGATTTGGAACCATTTTTAATTTTGGAACCATTTTAAATTTTGAAACCATTTTTAAATTTGGAACCATTTTCAAAAAGGAACCATTTTTAATTTGGCACCATTTTTAATTTCGGAACCATTTTTAAGATTTGGAACCATTTTTAATTTCGGAACCATTTTTTAATTTGGAACCCTTTTTCAAATATGGTTCCATTTTTAAATTTGGAACCATTTTTAATTTCGGAACCATTTTTTAGATTTGTAACCATTTTTAATTTCGGAACCATTTTAAGATTTGGAACCATTTAAAATTTCGGAACAATTTTTAAATTTGGAACCATTTTTAGTTTTGGAACCATTTTCTTAACCATTTTTTATTTCGGAACCATTTTTAAAAAATGGTATCGTTCTTAATTTTGGAACCGTTTTCAAAATAGAACCATTATTAATTTTGGAACCATTTTATATTTCGGAACAATTTTATATTTCGGAACCATTATTAATTTTGGAACAATTTTATATTTCGGAACCATTTTTAGTTTTGGAACCATTTTTTTAACCATTTTTATTTCGGAACCATTTTTAAAAAATGGTATCGTTCTTAATTTTGGAACCATTTTTAAAATAGAACCATTTTCAAAATAGAACCATTTTGAAAGTTTCGTGTCTAAAATAATTTTTAAAGTGAATACAAAAGAAAGAAAAAACGAAAAGAAAAAGGAAAGGAAAAAGAAAAACAGAGAAGAAAAACAAAAAAACACGAAGCATGAAATTTAATGCTGCAGCCATGAACATCGCCCAAGTCTATGAATGTAGGAGTCTCTCCGCTGGCAAAAAGAAATGGAATGAATAGGTGAATAAACTTGTGCAAAATGATGAAAAGCTAACACGTAAAATGTCAGAAACTTACTCCTTGGGTTTGAAGAACCTGCATCGCACGGATTGGATTCTTGGCTGGCTGTTGTCTCACACGGCAGCAGCAGCACCGGCAACGGCGTTGTCCGGCAAGAAGATGCGGGCGCTGGAGGACAACCTGTTCTCGTCAACCCCCGGCAAGGTGAAGATCGAGCGCGCAGGGAGCACCATGAACCGGCAGCTGCACCGCTGCTTCGCCTCCACCTCCACCATGTTCCTCTGGGCGCTCTTCCTCGTCGCCATGACCGCCTCCTACCTCAGCTTCCAGTCCTTTCGTCGACACCTCCTCCAAGTACTTCGCCGCGTCCTGGGGCGGTCTGCACTGGGAGCGCCAGATCCGGGCCTCCTCCGCGCCACGCCGCCCGCACGGCATGTCCGTGCTTGTGACCGGCGCGTCCGGGTTCGTTGGCGCGCACTGCGCGCTCGCGCTCCAGAAGCAGCGCGCCGGAACTAGATCGACGAATCGAATAAAGGAGTGAAAGAAGTGCGCGAGTGGGAAAGCAATCGAGAAGCTAACACGGGGGGAGGGGAAAAGGGAGAGGAAGAAGAAGAAGGAGAAGGAGCCGCGCCGCCAGGGTCAGGGAAGGGATAAGAAGAAGCAGCGGTCGGAAGGGAGAAGGAGGACTGGAGGAGTGCGGCGCGGTCGTCTCGCGGTCGGAAGGGAGAAGGAGTGCGGCGCCCTCGATCTGTATAAACTGGGCCAGGCCCATTAGCGCGTCGAAGGGAAAGGAGGGGTAAGCGACGCGAAGTTAGCGTCGCGGTACGCGGTGTATAGGAATCACCTAAAAGAAGTCTATTCAGATTTGTTTTTTGTGAGTAGTTTTTTTTAGCAGGGACAAAAATATCTTGGCGACAAAGCGTCGAGCGGGGATCAAAGGTGTCTAACGCACAACACGAAAGAAAAATGATCCAAACACTTGTAGCTGATGCGGAAGATTGCCTATGAAACCAAAAAACGATCTTTCGTTTGTCTACAACCCGGACTCAATCTTCAGGGGCATCCATCGTGCTCCATACTAGTTGATGCCCCGCCAGTGGCTCTCTCGTGGTTTTATCCTCCGTATGCACTCGAGACTTAAAAGGACTAGTAGCCTTGCACGTGCACGCACGTCTCAACTAAATTTTGTAAACACGTCATTCTTTCTATATTCCGAAGTAGTAACTAATGTAGTAAGTCAGCCAGAACATCCACCAAGATCACTTACCTTGAAATTCATATGAAAGAAACACGTTCACAAAAGTGTCGTTTAAAGTGGTACATGAAGTAGCATTATATTGTCGTAATCACATTGTCATAAAGTAGCATTATACTGTCGTAATCATAGAGCATTGTTGTGTATCACAGAAAAAAGAGTAACATCAGTCAGATTCCTTTCTAAAAAATTCCCACATAAGGTTTTGGTGTGAAAAGGTATATCTAATTCTTAATCCATTCTCAGAATAAATGTCCTCCACCTTTTATGAGAATATATTACTCAGTGGCAACAACTCACCGAATGACAATATATCAGGCCTATCATGAGCAAAATGATTTACGAACCTACTCATGATATAGGCTCAATGTCTTGTGTAATGGCAGAGAGACCAGAATTATATAGAAAATATAAAAATTAAGAGCTGAGCTAGGGCATAGATCTTCAAGTGAATAATTTGAAAGGAATGGTAACTATACTTATAAAATGAAGAAGAAGATGATGCGCGAGATAAACTATTTATGCAGGGGCAGTCGTGCAGCATGGGGACTGACCGGAAATGAAGCATTCAGCTGACGGTGTAACAGACAAATCCGAAATCACAGTTTGATCAAAATATCATGGAAACTTCAGACCCAATATTACAAAATGTATAGCTGGTGGGTAACAGTTCCCAGTCTAGTAGCCTTGACATTTACACATGCGTGTTCCACTGACTAAATATTACAATCCTATATATCCCGAAAGTAAAACAAAACCGTACATATTTTCGTGAGTGAAAAATGTTACAACTACATCAAGGAGGTAAATCTATTGTAGGCTTATTAACTGTTATAAAATAATTAACTACTCTCTTACAGGGACATTTTTATATCTAGAATGCATACAAGATTGGACACAAGGGCAGAAGGCCTAAGCAAAACCAAAGCGAACTACACTTCCGCTCTGGTTTGCCGGCCAGCACCCACACGCCAAGCTATTTCGGGAACGTCAGTGCTCCCTTGGGGGTGGCTCGCGTCTAGTTCAGAATGGCCAAGCAGGTCGACCCATCGCTCTGCTTGAGCCAGAAGTTACTCGCGTTGCTGCCGCCGGAGACCAGCTTGATCCCCGGCAGCGGCTTGTCCGCGGTAATGCCAGCGTAGCACAGCTGCTTGAATTGGCTGCGGAGCTCGGGTTTGAAATCCAACTTGACTAGCTCTGTCGTGAGTAGCCCGTACGACGCCGTGTCGAGGAAAGGTATTCCGTCGATCACGAGAACACTGCCGCCTCTGAGCTTCTGATCGCCGACCTTTATGCTGGTTACATGGACGTAGTAGCACCCTTGTGGGAGCTCAGTGCTGCTGACGCCTTTCTTGTCATTATACACTCCAATGGCTGCTGTAATTATGTCGCCGAAACCCTTTACCTTTTCCACCTACTCGGACGGTTTCTTGAAAACCTCCGGGTGGTCTTGGACTAGTTTCCGTACCCCAGCAGAGAGTTCGGCAGCGCGCGGCTTCCGCAGAGAATAACTTAGCGATAGTGACTCCCGCATGCGCGGCTTGAAGGGAGACGGCGACGGCGAGCACCGTGAGGAGGGGGAGGACGCTAAAGCTCTTCGCCATTGCCAATGTGGATCGATCAAGGAGCTAGGTAGCTTTGTCTGGCCGGTAAGGTGTAGGTACGTGTAAGTGTGTGTTGTCCAGCCACGGCCCGAGCGCCCACGAAAGGAAAAGTTGCCTCAGCAATACAATCTTCAATTATCGTGGAAATGATCTATTTCCCATGGTACTACCACTTGACTTGAGGAAGTTGCATCCGAAGGTGCTGCCTCATCACGGATTGGTCTTATGTCCTCAGTCGGACCAAGCAATCATGTACGGACGGCCTGCTAGCTTCAGTTATTGCCCAAATCACTACGGGAAATCCACAAAACGCCGACGGCCAGGACATACGTCGACGGCCAAATGTCGGGGCTGTCGGCGTAGACCCGACCAGGCCAACCGAGATCTTTTATTCTTTTTTTAGCTACGCCGACGGCCATACTTTTTCAATTTTCTATACGGCCGTCGGCGTATACTTTTTTCTATTTTCCATTTAATATGAAATAATTCATATCTTTAAATCCGTAAATCGGAATTTAACAAATTAAATGTCTAAATCGATTAGAAAAATGAGAGGAATCCAAATATGAAATACATAAAATCTTTTTCACCGTTCACAGGACATTTTGTAACATATGTTTGTTACTTGCTTAATTAAAAATCATTTTTTACACTTAAAAAATGGAAAATGATATTTACTAAAATATTTTGGAAATTGTTTTTGGCAACAATGTTTTCCATACCAAGACACCCCTATGTGTCAAGTATGGACACATTATCACAAATTATGGCATGGAGATGGCCATAACTTGGTCATTTGACACGAAAGTTATACATGTCTATAGATGATAGACCTTTTTGTGAAGCATTTTTTGAAATATTTGTCAAAACTCAAGTTTATCATTTTTCCTAGCAACTAGTACACATAAAAGGACTCCATGTCAAAGGAATTCATCTTTTGAGTATTTTCTCAATTTCTTTTATTTTTGTGAAAAAACGGTCAAAATGACCGTCGTGTCTATTCATTGAAAGGGTCACATTTTTCAAAACTATCGATGTTTCTGTGATAAAGTCACTACTTTTGTACCCAGAAAGTATTTTTGTAAAAAAATTAGACCAAACTATCACACACTTGTAGTTCAATTTCAATTACTTTTGGAAAATCGGCATAAAGTCATTTAAATAGGAATAATTAGGTAAAAATCGAGAAAATTCCTAATACTTGGGTATTATCCATAAAATATGTAGTACCCTTTGTGACAATAAGATGGGTGCCTTTTGCAACATATTTTTGGTATTTCCTCCATAACAAAAGTCATTTTTGAGGGTTTTTCACTTTATTTATTTTTGTGAAAAAAAGAATCAATTTTCTAAAACCATCGATGTTTATACAATGCAAAGGATGATATGGATGTCATATTTGAATTCCTCTCATTTTTCTAATTGACATAGACATTTTATTTTTCAAATTTCGATTAACGGAATTAAAGATATGAATTATTCCATATTAAATGTAAAAAGGAAATAAAAGTAAAAATAATTTTATTTTTTCATTTCTTAAAAATATACTATTTTACAATCATTGTTACTTATTCAAATGAATTTTCTAAATTTAAACAATGAAAAAGTGTAATATCCTAAATCAGGGGTTAATATGATTGATATGATATAAGTATCAGTAAGTTCTCATTTCTCATTTGGAAGCTAATAATGAAGGAACTCAAAGGTTAAGCGTGCTTGGGCTGGAGGATGGGTGACCGAACGGGAACTTTGACCAGCGTAAGTACTTTGACCTATGATTAAATGTGTAATTAGAGATTTAGTATGTAGCTGAGTTAGAAATTTCGAAATAGAAAAAAAAAGTTTAAACAAGTTCAAAAAAAAAGTTCAAAAAATTTCAAAAAAATTAAAAAAAATTGCATTCATAGGCCGACGGCATTGCCGTCGGCGTATGAGGCCTCGCATACGCCGACGGCAGAGAGCCTACGCCGACGGGCTGCTACGCCGACGGCCGCCGTCGACGTAGGCATACGCCGACGGCAAACGTGCCTATTCGTCGCTTTCCCGTAGTGAATGATCTATTATTGGCTGTGCTGGCCGGTATCATTAGGTGTAGACTTGGTCAATTCTTTGCAACGTATATACCGGAATAAGTAAGATGCATGGGCGACCAAATACATATCACCATCTCTATAAAAAAAACCACGCAATCAATCTCCGGCTTGCCATGTTTAGTGTGTGATGCTGACCAGGGTATGTACGACTGGGCCAAGTGTGCGTCATGGCAGGTGCATGTGCGTGATGGCAGCTGTGAAGCGATCCCAGGGAAGTACACACAGGGGCGGTCATCATATTTCAGAGCGTCTCCACTCGGCCCCCCTCCCACCCCCCACCCCCTAGCCCTCCCAATGGCGCTATTGGGCGCGCCGGACGAACCCAGTTGGGAGCCGCTTGGGCACGCCGCCACGTCGGATCCCGACAGGCGGGCCAGCCCTGTCATAGAGACAGCGTCTGGTCAACCTAATTAAACACAGCGCAGCGCGTCGGTGCGCAACATTCATGGCAGCTTCGGTTTCCCAGGCGGCGCTGTGAGCCGTCGCGTCGCCTCGGCAACTTCACCACGCGGCGAGCTCCCACGCGGCGTCGTTAATGCGCGCCTACCTCCCGGCGCTGTTAAAAGCGATTGCGCCGATCCCTCCCTCACCTTCTAGCGCCCCCCCCCCCCCCCCATCGATCTCTCTCGCCTCGCTCGCCCACCACCGCCACCATGTCGAGCAACCGGTGCACGGGCGGAGCCGCGGCAAACGTTTTCGGGCCGCGCACTCTGTTAGTGGAGGAGGCGACGACGCTGCGCCATAATGGCTACCCCGCGCCGCCGGACATGCGTTCTCCGGGCACGTGGGCGCTGAGCGTCAGCAGCATCCCGGTGCCGCCGGCCCCGACCCCGACGAGCCGCGGCTGGAGGACGGCGGTGATGCGTCACTACTGGGGCCAGCTCACCCCCGAGCAACATGCCGACCCCTAGTGGGCTCCGACCAACGAAGATCGCTACGCTGAGGAGTTCCGGCGACTTCGCGCCGAGGAGATGAACTACTGGGACGGCCCGGGAGCGCCGCCGCGGGACAAGAACGTGGCGGCGAAGCGTTCTGGGGCGTGCCGGGGCGCACGCTCCCCGCCGTGATGGCGCACATCGCCAACCGCGGCCTGCCCCCTCGACGGCATTCAGGGCTCCCCCGTCCCCGGCAAACCGCTGGGCACCGAGGAGGACGACGACATCATCCTCGCGCTCGTTCTCGTCGTGCTCCGCTCCGTCGTCGTCCCGCTCGACACCGCTCACCCCAAGCCCGAGGTGAAGGACGAGCCGCGCACACCGCCGAGGAGACGCACGGGCGCCCTCGTCATCCGCGAACGCGCGCCTCCATCTCCGCCGAGGGGCAGCCATTCCCTGCGCCAGCCGGCAAAGATGGTGAAGACAGAGCCGACGGAGCTGGCCGCCATGATCTGGGCGCAAGAGTCGCTGCGCGACCCGGATGCGACCCCGTGGAGATCCCAGGGCTGAACCGCGCGCTCGAGGAGTCGCGCAATGTCGTCCGGCGCTCTCCAAGGAGGAGGCCCTGGCGTGGTCTCTGAAAGACCACGCCGAGTCGACCGGGTGCCCCTTCCTCCACCTAACCGGCGACGACGACGGCGCAGGACCCAGCGGGGTCAAGTCCGAGGAGGACGAAGACGGCGGGGTCAAGGCCGAGGACGACTGGGAGGACTGGAGCGCCTTCCGGCGGCGGTAGATCTAGGTTGAGGTTTAGATTTACGTAAATTTCATTCAAATTTGTAAACTTTCCTAAAAAATTGTATGAAATCCATCTAATTTCGTGTTTAAATAAAGTTTCAAATTTCTCTACTGGGGGCGACACTAGGAAGAGGTGCCCCCAATACGCGGCAACACGCACCAACGCTCCCAATAGCGCCCGTCCAGCGTCGTTGCCGGACGTTCTATTGGGGGCGCGAGTGGAGAGGCTCTCTGGAGCCCGGGGCAGAACCATAATCCGGGGCCCTACAATATTAGTACATTTTATATATGTATATATAAAGTGTTATTAATAGACTTTAGACTCCTAAAGTGCATCGGCAAAAAACTCGTAAAGTGGTATGTCAATATCGATTTTATTGATTATCACGCCGAATGTTGCAAGAACCGTGTCGTCAGAAAGGTCTTGGCCTCCTATCGGCGACTCGGCTTCACGCCTCCTGACGTGGCCGGGTGAGGACCAAATATGGGTAGTCTCTAGTCCGTCAATTTTTTCTTTCTAGTGGAAGAAAAGAAATGTGTCAAATTTTTTTAGAGAAAAAAGAAAATGTGCCACTTGTGCGCTGCATTCCTGGATTTCTTCCAGTCTTCCTGCCCTTGTCCGGACTACCTGTCTCACCCCAGTTTTTTAATCAACCGAACCGTACTTAGTGCCTGCATATAGCTAACTTTAGAAAAAAATGCCCAAGTAAGCCAACGGAGAAAAAGCCCAACCTACGTACGGTCCAGTAGGACGCACGCAGCATAACGCCTCGTCTTTGTTTCACTGAATCCTACTGTGTGAGAGAAGCTCCAATGGCGCCGCCAAATTAGCCTATTCCTCCACTGCGTATACCTTAGCAAGTTCGGATTTTGTGGGCCCCGGGAGGAGAAACGCGCATAGCTGAATCCAATGGGCAGTCAGATTGATAACCTGCAAAACATGAAAGTTTCTTGTTCTATTAAAAACAAACCTATTTCGACAATTCCATAGTGCCCAAGATAAAGCTGAAACTCCAATACGAATTCGAGCATTTGCCTTCTTGTCAATTCCATTCAACCAATTACCAAACATATTAGTTATATTAGTTGGTGGAGGAATATTATAGACAATATATACCACACGCCATACAATTTTCGCAAAAGGGTAAGATATGAACAAATGTTCCACCATCTCTTCATAGCCACAACAAGAACATTTAGTACATCCTAGCCATTGTCTTTTGGCAAGGTTATCATTCGTGAGTAAAACTTTTCTATTCAGAAACCACATAATTTTTTTTATCTTAAGCGGTATTTTAAGTTTTCAGAGGTATTTGCGAATGTATCTAGTATGTCCGTTCATGAAATCTTCGTACATGGATTTCACCGAGAACACACCATTACTTGTAAGCTTCCAAACAAAAGTGTCAGGCGTCTTCGATAGATGAACATCCATCAAACGGGTACATACCACAAATCCACCTATCTCCAATTAGTGCCTTTCTAGAACTTATATTCAAGTGAGGAGCACTAGATAACACATCATACACAGAAACATTTTTCCTTTGCGCAATGTTGTATAATGATGGATATTGAGATTGTAAAGGAATATCGCCTAAGGAATATCGCCTAACCAAGTATCCTCCCAAAACCTGGTGGTTTTACCGTCTCCAATTTTAAAAAAGACCCTATTTAAAGAACTCATTTTTAACCCTTATAAGACCTTTCCAAAATGGAGCTAGAATCCATAGGTTTGGCCTCAACTTCTGCCAAAATTTTATTGTAAAGTTATTTGTTGTGTAACAACTCTTGCCACACCCCTTCCTCATTAAGTTATTTAAACAGCCATTTGCTGATTAAACATTTATTTTCCAGCTCAAGTACTTCAACACCAATACCCGGAGAGAAATGACCTGAGGAAGAGAGTAGATGGGTCTCATATGCTGCTGCTTTGGTTGGTTGAATTTTCTAGCACTTCATGGTCTCAGCACACCGATCCTAGGCGAAGGGGATGAAACCACCGTCTCCTGCTGCCCCCTTTGCTCGTGCCCTTACTGGATGGATCTGCTACGGGGTATATATGCTAATCATCCATGAAAAAGGTTCCTACTTTGTGGCGTCATCATCGTCAGCACGATCGATCGCGGCGCCCTGTCTGTCTTTCGCTCTGTAGCGAAAACGTCATGTTTTTTCCTCGCCCGTGTGGCCGGTGGTCTGACGTCATATTTTTCCCTCTGGCCATTGCGTCGTCGAGTAAAGTGTTTCATTGCATTGCATTTTCCACAAAGTTCTAAATTATAGGATGCGAACGCATCTCTCATTTCCTTCCTCACGGGTGGACCTCCCATAAATGAAAAACAAGGGTGGAGTTCTCATTTACACCATCATAATACTAGGGCGTTGACCTGGGTAGTAGCAAAAATTCAACGATGATTTAGGTTTAGACGAGGGAGCGCTCTGAACGTGCCGGCGAGCGGGTTGCACACGATTAGGAGGTGGCCGACGCGCACGAGGAGGAGACCGTAGCGCGACGTGAGCGGCACCGTGTAGTCACCCATGCCGGAGACCAAGGAGCTGAGAATGCCGTACGTGAGGGCCCAGGAACGGACGCGGCCCCGGGAGGAAGCATGGCACAGGATTCCCGTCGCGGCCGGGTTGCTAGGTGAGGATAGCTTCTCCTTTTGTATGTCCACGAAGCTCTTGAAGCGTTCGTCTTTCTTGTGCTCTCTCATATCTCCTCTTTTCTCACTTGAAACCTCTTTGACGCTTATCATTTCGGCCAATGATTCTTACAATGAGCTTGATGAAAGCGCACGCTTTGCGTCCTTCTAAAACTTCCTTCCCCTCGGCCGAAATGTAAAAGAAAAATATAAAATGTCTTTGCCGTGTGTCTATTAAAACAGACAGGAAAAAAATAAACGAAAAAGAAACATCGCGGCAAAATAGCACCGGCGGGAAAAACTGGCGCCAAAAATATCTCAAACCTGAAGGGGATCGTAGGCAGAAAACAAAAAAATTTCTAACGACGATAACCTTATACTAGCCAGGATCTACTCTATGCAGATATACTATACGGTAAAATACGGTATACATACCCTTGTAGACCATAAGCGTCGACGATCAAAAGATTGTTTCGATGACGACGCGTGATGAAGACGACGTAGCCGACCTCAAGGTCGCAAAGATCTTGGCGCGACGATGAGGATGACGCCATCCTCATGGTGGTGGAGGCAAGCACCTCCTAGCACCCCAAGTGTGGTGCCTCGCAAGGAGTCACACACATACGGTGGAGATGACGACCTCCGGGCTCCGATCCAGGGACGAGCAGCGGAAGTAGAAGACTTGGACCGGAAGACCAGCAGCACGGCGGTGTGCATATGGTGGAGAAAACCTCTACCCAAGCACTACCCCAATTGCGGAGTCACGCTCAAGGTGAGAGAGAGAGAGAATTAGTCTCTTTTCAAGGCAAGGGGGCACCCATATATATAGGTGGAAGAGGGAGACCATCTCCCTTGGCTAAGCCATGTGGGACTAAACCCCACATGGCCTAGCCGGCCAAGGAGGCAGCCGCCCCCCTAGGTGGGCTCCATTTGGCCCACCTAGGCCGGCTGGCCCTTCCCCCTTTTTCTTTTCTTTTTCTTTTTGGGGTTTTTCCCCTAATGGGCCTCTAAGACCCATTTAAGAAAACAGCCTTTAAAAATTCAGAATTAATTAAATAAAAATGTATTTGACTATTAATTACACTAATTAATATCAAACACATATTATCTAATTTATTCCGGCTCCGAAAACTATTTCGTCGGCTCCCGAACTCCGTCGGATATCACCCGGAACACTTCCGGTGTGTCCGGAACACTTCCGGTGTTCTTCTCTCTATTTTCTTCTCTACATCCAATCTAAATAAACATGTCATCTCCCCTTAAGTGTGTTACCCTACGGTTCGAGATCTCGCCAGACACAATCGAGACACGCTCTCCGATTAATGACTAACCCGTGGACCTTGGATACCCAGGATTAATCCCTGTGAGATAACGAATAACTTTTTCGTTCGAACCTTAGACATCGATTCTTAAACCTTTTGCCTGGCGATACTTAGCGTGCCCGAGACTCGTTCATAGATATCATGATACCTACACTACAAGAAATATGTCAACTAGTGACCTTTTAGTAGTGACTTTCAAAATATTGGTCATAGATCTATGACCATTTTAACCCACTTGGTCATGAGCTGGTTTGTAGGGTCCTAATCCAAAAAATTAACGACCAATTTGGTCCAAAAAGTCATAAATCTATTTACACAAATTGGTCATAATGTAGACAGCAGTTGCGTATGACCTTATTTACGACCATTCCGATTGGTCATGAGGAACGATTGGACAGCCACCTCATCAATCATGCCCACGTGGCAGCCATATGTCGCTTACGTGTCCATATTCAGTCATGGTGAACTCGCTGACTGGTGGGAGCCATTACCAGGATGTGTTGATATGACTGGACTGACACCTCAGCGGTCTCGCCTACATGTCACTTCATCGCGCCTACATGTCACCACCTATGTGTCATTTGTGCTTACATGTCACCACACTGACATGTGGGACCTGTTGACAGGAGGTGTTGACTGTTGACAAATCTGTCAAGTAATCATTAATTCAAAATTGGAGTTTAGTTTAATTTCTTTTATCCAAGGTATTTCTCAAAGACACCTTCATCTCATAAAATGTTTATTCCAAGTATTTGATTGTAAATATTTAACTTTTGACTATTTATTAAAAACCTAAAACCATATTTGCAAAGTGTTTTAAATTATTTAAAGCATATTCTATTTAAAAAAATGTTTTGATTCAATTATATTTATTTGAAAAACAAATAAGTTTAAAATCGCTTATTTTCAATATTTACATTTGTGGTAATTTTATTTGATTTTAATAAGTCACAAATGATTTTATTAAAAACCTATTTTAAAATTGACATAAAGTGTAAATTAAGCAATTATGCAATATTTTGAATTTTTATTTTTTAAATATATTGGAAAAGTGTGCTTGAATATGTTAAATGATAGATATTAGTTTTATAAATTTTTAGAAACTAGTTTGAGTTGATTTGGACATTTAAAACAAAAGTTATAAAGAAATAGAGAAAACCAGAAAAGGAAAAAGAATTAAAAAAAAAGGGACCTAACCTAACCGGGCCAAGCAGCCCAGAAAATAGAAAAGAAAAACGTAAAAAATAAAAGATTGGACAAATCAACTGGGCCGAAGCCCAGAAAGCAGCCGCACACCCCCCCTCCCTTTTTTTCCCTCGCGCGCGCAGCCCAACCCAAGCCCATGTTCTATTCGTTTTTTTTCCTTCTTCTATTTTTCTTGATGGGCCACATTTACCTGGCCCATTTAGGCTTCCCTTTTTCCTTTTTTTTCCAGCAAGCAGCCTTCCCCTTTTTCCTTTTTATTTTCGGATTTGCCTTTGGACAGATTTTTAGGCAACCTTCAGAAATTCATATCAAATCAACCGTAATTCCGTTTTTAATGTTTTTGTAGTCTATCATTTAAACAAACTATCTCATGAAAGTGGCCATAACATCCGTCATTTGCCCTGAAAGGTGTGAATCTTCATACATGATAGCTCATTTCTGTGAACACTTTTTAAAACTATTTGATGTATTCCAAGTTTATATTTTTTTCTCGAAACTAGGTCACATACAACGACACATCGCGAAGGATTTCCTATTTTTTGATTTTTTTGAATTTCTGATGCCGATTTCAAAATACGGTCAAAACGACTGACATGACCGTTCATATCTAGGTGTCGAATCCTGCAAGAATCTTGGTATATCTCTGATGAAATAGGTACTTTTCTATCTAAAAATGATTTTTTCAAAAAATCATGAGCAAACTACGAAGCACTTGCAGTTCAAATTTGACCCGCTTCCTGTTGAATCGACACAAATTTGTCTTTTTCACGAGAGGTGGATGGAAACCTTTATACACCCAACCATTTGGTTATTTGTACATATCATGTGGTCTAATATTTTTTTTAAATGTTGTGATCCAATTTTGCAACAAATATTTGGTAGGCCCTTCACAAAAAACCCCCATTTTTTGCACTCTGAAAATAAAAAATGACTTTTCCGTGCAAAGAAAATAAAAAGTTTATTCGGCAACATTGTTCGCCACTCCATGGTGCACGCTTGTGCAAAAGATGAGATCATTTAAACAAACTATGTCATGAAAGTGGCCATAACATCCGTCATTTGCCCTGAAAGGTATGAATCTTCATACATGATAGCTCATTTCTGTGAACACTTTTTAAAACTATTTGATGTATTCCAAGTTTATATTTTTTTCTCGAAACTAGGTCACATACAACGACACATCGCGAAGGATTTCGTATTTTTTGATTTTTTTTGAATTTCTGATGCCGATTTCAAAATACGGTCAAAACGATTGACATGACCGTTCATACCTAGGTGTCGAATCCTGCAAGAATCTTGGTATATCTCTGATGAAATAGGTACTTGTGTATCTAAAAATGATTTTTTCAAAAAATCATGAGCAAACTACGAAGTACTTGTAGTTCAAATTTGACCCGCTTCCTGTTGAATCGACACAAATTTGTCTTTTTCACGAGAGGTGGATGGAAACCTTTATACACCCAACCATTTGGTTATTTGTACATATCATGTGGTCTAATATTTTTTAAAAATGTTATGATCCAATTTTGCAACAAATATTTGGTAGGCCCTTCACAAAAAACCCCATTTTTTGCACTCTGAAAATAAAAAATGACTTTTTCGTGCAAAGAAAATAAAAAGTTTATTCGGAAACATTGTTCGCCACTCCAAGGTGCACGCTTGTGCAAAAGATGAGATCATTTAAACAAACTATGCCATGAAAGTGGCTATAACATCCGTCATTTGCCCTGAAAGGTGTGAATCTTCATACATGATAGGTCATTTCTGTGAACACTTTTTAAAACTATTTTATGTATTCCAAGTTTATATTTTTTTCTCGAAACTAGGTCACATACAACGACACATCGCGAAGGATTTCCTATTTTTTGATTTTTTTGAATTTCTGATGCCGATTTCAAAATACGGTCAAAACGACGGACATGACCGTTCATACCTAGGTGTCGAATCCTGCAAGAATCTTGGTATATCTCTGATGAAATAGGTACTTGTGTATCTAAAAATAATTTTTTCAAAAAATCATGAGCAAACTACGAAGCACTTGTAGTTCAAATTTGACCCGCTTCCTGTTGAATCGACACAAATTTTCTTTTTCACGAGAGGTGGATGGAAACCTTTATACACCCAAACATTTGGTTATTTGTACATATCATGTGGTCTAATATTTTTTAAAATGTTGTGATCCAATTTTGCAACAAATATTTGGTAGGCCCTTCACAAAAAACCCCATTTTCTGAAAATAAAAAATGACTTTTTCGTGCAAAGAAAATAAAAACTTTCTTCGGCAACATTGTTCGCCACTCCAAGGTGCAAAGAAAATAAATATGGTCATATATTTTTTAAATTTGGTGCGCTCTAACTTTATCGAAAATTAAGTCGTTAAACTTTCTTATTTGAGCTCAAAAGTTATAGTTTTTTCTTTCTTTATTATTCTGCCTAAGAGGGCCTAAACTGGTGCAGCCTGTGATCTCCTTCCGGGTTTTTGGCCCGTTAGACAGGTGCTAGAGCACTGCGACCGTCCGATGCGATCCGATGGTTGCAAGAGGGCACGTCCGCAATATAATCCCGAGTCGCCGCCTCCCCGGCAAACCCTACCTTCTCTCGTACTCGAACCCGTCCCCTTTCTCTCGCTGAGTAGCGACGGCGACGGCGACTCCCTCTCGATCCCGCCGCTGGCGAGCACTGGAGTGCCATCGCCGTAGCCTCCCAGGCCACCTCCGTCCTCCGCCTCGTCGAGCCCCTAGGTCCACCGCGTCTGCAACGCATCTGGATCTGCTCGTCCTCGACAACGATAGCTCCGAAGAGCAGCCGGATCCGCTCCTCCCCTACAAGGCCGGTGCCGCCGTCCTCTCCGACCACCTGCGTCCCCACCCTGCCTCTCCGGTGCCAGCGACGCGGTGGCGTTGCCTCCAGCTCGGGTGTCCCGCTCCAGCCGCGCCTTACGCTTGTGGTCGCCGTCACCGTCGGGCCCGCCATCCCCGTCACCATCCAGGTTGCCGTCCCCGGCCCAGATTGACGCCTGGCTCCTCTCCGTCTTATCCCGCTCGCCGTACAGCTCGTCGTTGGTTGCTTCCTCTCCTTCCCAACGTTGCTGCTAAGATGGAGCACAGGTGAGACTAGCCTCCCGCGCCCTGCCTCACATGCCTTGCTTGTTCTTGTTTTTTTTTTGCATCATGGTTATTTGTTCTTTCATTGGTAATCAGTCCACAGATTGTTGTGCAAGCTAGAGATTGTTGCAGATGGAACATTGTAAACTGAACATTTTCTGCCCACAGATTCGACCTCACAAAATTGGTGCCTCACAAAAATTGTTGTGCAGCTGCATTCTTCGCTGTATTCCAGTGGAAGTGATGTAGACATTCGAGGATAAATCAAACTGTAAGAAACTCCCTTTTGTATGCAGTTCAATGGCTTCATACCTAAAAGAGAAACTGAAATTGGTACTGTCTCACTTTCTACTTTGTTTTCTGTATTCTTGTAACTGAACTTGGTGGGGTTGCTGGCAGATGTTTGTTGATCTGATACTGCCGGTTTGTAGTTCTGGTAGTGATCTATGGCTGCAGCGTGCATAGTTGTGTGTGTTGTGCCCACTGTAGCTTAACGAATGCAACCTGAACTAAGAGTAGCTTGCCCCCTGTAGTACATGTATTCTGTTGAAATTGATTAGATCAAATTCCTGTTATTGGCTTTCGCTCATGCATGACGAATAAAACCATATCATTAGTCATTTTTATATCCCAAAATGTTTGGGGTTGAACTAAATATCTCTGGATCACCTTTGTTATTTTAGGAAACGTTCTGCACTTGTATCTTATAACCCTTTGGCCACTTAAAGTTAGATTGATCTTTTCTCCCATTGTATGCAAATATCATTTCTTGGAAAGATTACTGTATTTTGATATTGCTGTGTAAAATATTGCAGATGATGAGGACAGTGAATCAAATGGGATTAACGGGCAAGCAAAGTCATGTGAAGTCCTGGTGTTTGCTAGCTCCACAAGAATGAGTCCTTCGACAATGCTAGTTGTGCACAATACATAGTCATACTGTCATTTACATTCCTGATATTTGGTAGCTGCTTGTAAATTTGCTCAAAAAGTTGATATCGTGGAAGATTTTTCTGCTGGTGACATTGTGGAGATCTTGCGGCTGTCGGAGGAGGTGCTGAATTGGTCGGAGGGGAACCAGGAGAAGTGGGCAGTGTGGCGTACTACACCCGCAAGCGCCAAGTGGGGAGGTCTCTGATGGCTTCCTAATCTTATCTATCTTGTTAATCTAGGTAGTTTTTGTGGAATGTTTTTTCCTGGATTGAACATGCAGCGGCAGATTTCTTTGCATATCATATCTATCTTGTTAATCTACCACAACATGCCTGATTTGATTAATCCACTGGACTTGTGTTGGTTTGGATAAAATGTTCCCATAACTAATCAACTTAAGCTATGCCTGGTTGTTCTATTTTTAGCTCACAGTTATTGTTTTTTATAGCTCTCAATGTTTTATTTGCATATCATATCTATGCTCGGTCTTTTATTGTTGGCCTATTATTTGTTTTACAACAAATGTGAACACACATGTATAATTCAAGTTTTTTGATGGCATACTAAGGACCATGCTACAATGTTTAGTTTGCTACAGCTGTAACTCTAGCTATATTTCTTATATGTGACAACAACTCAGAGCGCTGCTTAACTCAAACGCACGCACACATCATGTTCCTGTTGCTTGCAGTTTTTTTCCTGACCCTTAATATCTAATGGTCGTGCTGCTGTTGTTGTTCCTAGGATGGCTGTGAACTGGTAGGCTCGGCTTCGACTATGTGCTCCGTGGTGGTGATGCTCTAACCACTATGGTGAGTACTTGCTTGCCAATGACCTAATGTATGTGCTAGGCTTACGAGTGGGTTAGGCCATAATTCATGCATGTGCTCTGTTCGAAAGTGAAAAATATATGTTTGATGAAAATTGAGTGAAGTTGAGTTATATTCTGGGAAATTATTGGTGCATTTTTTCAGTTCCTAACTGTTGGTACCAATGAAATTTACTGATTTCTGGCTGTTAGTATTTACTTGGGTAGTTAACATGTTAGATTTGCTTTTATTTTGTTCCTGACCATTTTGTTTTATCAACATGCAGATGATGGCCTTCATTCAGTTTCGCCGAGAGCTGCAGGATGCCATGAAGAAGAGTTCCAGTTCATTGGAGCTAGTTATACCTCGATGGCTAGTTTTATTTTGATAATTAATTGTGTTTCAGGTAGCTGAATAGACTATGTATAATTTGTAAACCGATGTGAACTTGGTTTGATTGTAATGATTGTAATGTGCAAAGTTTGGCCATTGGCTCTGTTATTATTATTGCTTCTGTTTTCTGCATGTTCCCTTTTAGATATTGTTTATTTCGTTACTGGAATTTTAGATCTGAAAAATGTATACCTGACAACTGGGAGCCACCACTGTAGCCTGACAGTTTCAACTGGGACCCAATCTGACTGGTGGACCCAACTTTTGAAAAAAGAAAACAGAAACTATTGGGCCAAAAAGGCCGCCGCCCATAAAAACAATAGGCTTAGTTATTGGGCTTGGCCCATGTTGCTGCCCAGAATTCACAGAAAAAAAAATATAAATAGGCTGAATTGTTGGGCCTGGCCCATGTAAAGGATCGAACTGGACTGGGCTGATTCTGATCCATGGCCTTCTTATTTGGTCACAATTTTGCCACGTAGGATTGGCCACGTCGGATCTGACGTGGCCATGACAGACAGAGTGTGACCAAATAAATTGGTCATAAGAGTTATGACCCTCAGATTTGGTCATAGATGGTTCTGACCAATTCAAAAAAAAGGTCACATATGACCGTTTGAGACGCTCCGTATGTGACCTTCAGATTTTGGTCATAAAAAGGTCATAGATGAAAAATGATGACCTTTTAGTGACCAAATTTGTGAGTCACCTCACTAGTTGACCTTCAAAACCATGGACACTCAGCAAAGAAATATGTCAAAACCAGTGACTCACAAATTTGGTCACTAAAAGGTCATCATTTTTCATCTATGACCTTTTTTGACCAAAATCTGAAGGTCACATACGTAGCGTCTCAAACGGTCATATGTGACCTTTTTTTTGAATTGGTCATAACCATCTATGACCAAATCTGAGGGTCATAACTCTTATGACCAATTTATTTGGTCACGCTCTGTCTGTCATGGCTACGTCAGATCCGACGTGGCCAATCCTACATGGCAAAATTGTGACCAAATAAGAAGGTCATGGATCAGAATCAGCCCAGTCCAGTTCGATCCTTTACATGGGCCAGGCCCAACAATTCAGCCTATTTATATTTTTTTTTCTGTGAATTCTGGGCAGCAACATGGGCCAAGCCCAATAACTAAGCCTATTGTTTTTATGGGCGGCGGCCTTTTTGGCCCAATAGTTTCTGTTTTCTTTTTTCAAAAGTTGGGTCCACCAGTCAGATTGGGTCCCAGTTGAAACTGTCAGGCTACAGTGGTGGCTCCCAGTTGTCAGGTATACATTTTTCAGATCTAAAATTCCAGTAACGAAATAAACAATATCTAAAAGGGAACATGCAGAAAACAGAAGCAATAATAATAACAGAGCCAATGGCCAAACTTTGCACATTACAATCATTACAATCAAACCAAGTTCACATCGGTTTACAAATTATACATAGTCTATTCAGCTACCTGAAACACAATTAATTATCAAAATAAAACTAGCTATCGAGGTATAACTAGCTCCAATGAACTGGAACTCTTCTTCATGGCATCCTGCAGCTCTCGGCGAAACTGAATGAAGGCCATCATCTGCATGTTGATAAAACAAAATGGTCAGGAACAAAATAAAAGCAAATCTAACATGTTAACTACCCAAGTAAATACTAACAGCCAGAAATCAGTAAATTTCATTGGTACCAACAGTTAGGAACTGAAAAAATGCACCAATAATTTCCCAGAATATAACTCAACTTCACTCAATTTTCATCAAACATATATTTTTCACTTTCGAACAGAGCACATGCATGAATTATGGCCTAACCCACTCGTAAGCCTAGCACATACATTAGGTCATTGGCAAGCAAGTACTCACCATAGTGGTTAGAGCATCACCACCACGGAGCACATAGTCGAAGCCGAGCCTACCAGTTCACAGCCATCCTAGGAACAACAACAGCAACACGACCATTAGATATTAAGGGTCAGGAAAAAAACTGCAAGCAACAGGAACATGATGTGTGCGTGCGTTTGAGTTAAGCAGCGCTCTGAGTTGTTGTCACATATAAGAAATATAGCTAGAGTTACAGCTGTAGCAAACTAAACATTGTAGCATGGTCCTTAGTATGCCATCAAAAAACTTGAATTATACATGTGTGTTCACATTTGTTGTAAAACAAATAATAGGCCAACAATAAAAGACCGAGCATAGATATGATATGCAAATAAAACATTGAGAGCTATAAAAAACAATAACTGTGAGCTAAAAATAGAACAACCAGGCATAGCTTAAGTTGATTAGTTATGGGAACATTTTATCCAAACCAACACAAGTCCAGTGGATTAATCAAATCAGGCATGTTGTGGTAGATTAACAAGATAGATATGATATGCAAAGAAATCTGCCGCTGCATGTTCAATCCAGGAAAAAACATTCCACAAAAACTACCTAGATTAACAAGATAGATAAGATTAGGAAGCCATCAGAGACCTCCCCACTTGGCGCTTGCGGGTGTAGTACGCCACACTGCCCACTTCTCCTGGTTCCCCTCCGACCAATTCAGCACCTCCTCCGACAGCCGCAAGATCTCCACAATGTCACCAGCAGAAAAATCTTCCACGATATCAACTTTTTGAGCAAATTTACAAGCAGCTACCAAATATCAGGAATGTAAATGACAGTATGACTATGTATTGTGCACAACTAGCATTGTCGAAGGACTCATTCTTGTGGAGCTAGCAAACACCAGGACTTCACATGACTTTTTGCTTGCCCGTTAATCCCATTTGATTCACTGTCCTCATCATCTGCAATATTTTACACAGCAATATCAAAATACAGTAATCTTTCCAAGAAATGATATTTGCATACAATGGGAGAAAAGATCAATCTAACTTTAAGTGGCCAAAGGGTTATAAGATACAAGTGCAGAACGTTTCCTAAAATAACAAAGGTGATCCAGAGATATTTAGTTCAACCCCAAACATTTTGGGATATAAAAATGACTAATGATATGGTTTTATTCGTCATGCATGAGCGAAAGCCAATAACAGGAATTTGATCTAATCAATTTCAACAGAATACATGTACTACAGGGGGCAAGCTATTCTTAGTTCAGGTTGCATTCGTTAAGCTACAGTGGGCACAACACACACAACTATGCACGCTGCAGCCATAGATCACTACCAGAACTACAAACCGGCAGTATCAGATCAACAAACATCTGCCAGCAACCCCACCAAGTTCAGTTACAAGAATACAGAAAACAAAGTAGAAAGTGAGACAGTACCAATTTCAGTTTCTCTTTTAGGTATGAAGCCATTGAACTGCATACAAAAGGGAGTTTCTTACAGTTTGATTTATCCTCGAATGTCTACATCACTTCCACTGGAATACAGCGAAGAATGCAGCTGCACAACAATTTTTGTGAGGCACCAATTTTGTGAGGTCGAATCTGTGGGCAGCAAATGTTCAGTTTACAATGTTCCATCTGCAACAATCTCTAGCTTGCACAACAATCTGTGGACTGATTACCAATGAAAGAACAAATAACCATGATGCAAAAAAAAAACAAGAACAAGCAAGGCATGTGAGGCAGGGCGCGGGAGGCTAGTCTCACCTGTGCTCCATGTTAGCAGCAACGTTGGGAAGGAGAGGAAGCAACCAACGACGAGCTGTACGGCGAGCGGGATAAGACGGAGAGGAGCCAGGCGTCAATCTGGGCCGGGGACGGCAACCTGGATGGTGACGGGGACGGCGGGCTCGACGGTGACGGCGACCACAAGCGTAAGGCGCGGCCTGGAGCGGGACACCCGAGCTGGAGGCAACGCCACCGCGTCGCTGGCACCGGAGAGGCAGGGTGGGGACGCAGGTGGTCGGAGAGGACGGCGGCACCGGCCTTGTAGGGGAGGAGCGGATCCGGCTGCTCTTCGGAGCCATCGTTGTCGAGGACGAGCAGATCCAGATGCGTTGCAGACGCGGTGGACCTAGGGGCTCGACGAGGCGGAGGACGGAGGTGGCCTGGGAGGCTACGGCGATGGCACTCCAGTGCTCGCCAGCGGCGGGATCGAGAGGGAGTCGCCGTCGCCGTCGCTACTCAGCGAGAGAAAGGGGACGGGTTCGAGTACGAGAGAAGGTAGGGTTTGCCGGGGAGGCGGCGACTCGGGGATTATATTGCGGACGTGCCCGCTTGCAACCATCGGATCGCATCAGACGGTCGCAGTGCTCTAGCACCTGTCTAACGGGCCAAAAACCCGGAAGGAGATCACAGGCTGCACCAGTTTAGGCCCTCTTAGGCAGAATAATAAAGAAAGAAAAAACTATAACTTTTGAGCTCAAATAAGAAAGTTTAACGACTTAATTTTCGATAAAGTTAGAGCGCACCAAATTTAAAAAATATATGACCATATTTATTTTCTTTGCACCTTGGAGTGGCGAACAATGTTGCCGAAGAAAGTTTTTATTTTCTTTGCACGAAAAAGTCATTTTTTATTTTCAGAAAATGGGGTTTTTTGTGAAGGGCCTACCAAATATTTGTTGCAAAATTGGATCACAACATTTAAAAAAAATATTAGACCACATGATATGTACAAATAACCAAATGTTTGGGTGTATAAAGGTTTCCATCCACCTCTCGTGAAAAAGACAAATTTGTGTCGATTCAACAGGAAGCGGGTCAAATTTGAACTACAAGTGCTTCGTAGTTTGCTCATGATTTTTTGAAAAAATTATTTTTAGATACACAAGTACCTATTTCATCAGAGATATACCAAGATTCTTGCAGGATTCGACACCTAGGTATGAACGGTAATGTCCGTCGTTTTGACCGTATTTTGAAATCGGCATCAGAAATTCAAAAAAAATCAAAAAATAGGAAATCCTTCGCGATGTGTCGTTGTATGTGACCTAGTTTCGAGAAAAAAATATAAACTTGGAATACATAAAATAGTTTTAAAAAGTGTTCACAAAAATGACCTATCATGTATGAAGATTCACACATTTCAGGGCAAATGACGGATGTTATAGCCACTTTCATGGCATAGTTTGTTTAAATGATCTCATCTTTTGCACAAGCGTGCACCTTGGAGTGGCGAACAATGTTTCCGAATAAACTTTTTATTTTCTTTGCACGAAAAAGTCATTTTTTATTTTCAGAGTGCAAAAAATGGGGTTTTTTGTGAAGGGCCTACCAAATATTTGTTGCAAAATTGGATCATAACATTTTTAAAAAATATTAGACCACATGATATGTACAAATAACCAAATGGTTGGGTGTATAAAGGTTTCCATCCACCTCTCGTGAAAAAGACAAATTTGTGTCGATTCAACAGGAAGCGGGTCAAATTTGAACTACAAGTACTTCGTAGTTTGCTCATGATTTTTTGAAAAAATTATTTTTAGATACACAAGTACCTATTTCATCAGAGATATACCAAGATTCTTGCAGGATTCGACACCTAGGTATGAACGGTCATGTCAGTCGTTTTGACCGTATTTGAAATCGGCATCAGAAATTCAAAAAAAATCAAAAAATAGGAAATCCTTCGCGATGTGTCGTTGTATGTGACCTAGTTTCGAGAAAAAAATATAAACTTGGAATACATCAAATAGTTTTAAAAAGTGTTCACAGAAATGAGCTATCATGTATGAAGATTCACACCTTTCAGGGCAAATGACGGATGTTATGGCCACTTTCATGACATAGTTTGTTTTAATGATCTCATCTTTTGCACAAGCGTGCACCTTGGAGTGGCGAACAATGTTGCCGAATAAACTTTTTATTTTCTTTGCACGGAAAAGTCATTTTTATTTTCAGAGTGCAAAAAATGGGGGTTTTTTGTGAAGGGCCTACCAAATGTTTGTTGCAAAATTGGATCACAACATTTAAAAAAAATATTAGACCACATGATATGTACAAATAACCAAATGGTTGGGTGTATAAAGGTTTCCATCCACCTCTCGTGAAAAAGACAAATTTGTGTCGATTCAACAGGAAGCGGGTCAAATTTGAACTGCAAGTGCTTCGTAGTTTGCTCATGATTTTTTGAAAAAATCATTTTTAGATAGAAAAGTACCTATTTCATCAGAGATATACCAAGATTCTTGCAGGATTCGACACCTAGGTATGAATGGTCATGTCAGTCGTTTTGACCGTATTTTGAAATCGGCATCAGAAATTCAAAAAAAATCAAAAAATAGGAAATCCTTTGCGATGTGTCGTTGTATGTGACCTAGTTTCGAGAAAAAAATATAAACTTGGAATACATCAAATACTTTTAAAAAGTGTTCACAGAAATGAGCTATCATGTATGAAGATTCACACCTTTCAGGGCAAATGACGGATGTTATGGCCACTTTCATGAGATAGTTTGTTTAAATGATAGACTACAAAAACATTAAAAACAGAATTACGGTTGATTTGATATGAATTTCTGAAGGTTGCCTAAAAATCTGTCCAAAGGCAAATCCGAAAATAAAAAGGAAAAAGGGGAAGGCTGCTTGCTGGAAAAAAAAAGGAAAAAGGGAAGCCTAAATGGGCCAGGTAAATGTGGCCCATCAAGAAAAATAGAAGAAGTAAAAAAACGAATAGAACATGGGCTTGGGTTGGGCTGCGCGCGCGCGAGGGAAAAAAAGGGACGGGGGTGTGCGGCTGCTTTCTGGGCTTCGGCCAAGTTGATCTGTCCAATCTTTTATTTTTTACGTTTTTCTTTTCTATTTTCTGGGCTGCTTGGCCCGGTTAGGTTAGGTCCCTTTTTTTTAATTCTTTTTCCTTTTCTGGTTTTCTCTATTTCTTTATAACTTTTGTTTTAAATGTCCAAATCAACTCAAACTAGTTTCTAAAAATTTATAAAACTAATATCTATCATTTAACATATTCAAGCACACTTTTCCAATATATTTAAAAAATAAAAATTCAAAATATTGCATAATTGCTTAATTTACACTTTATGTCAATTTTAAAATAGGTTTTTAATAAAATCATTTGTGACTTATTAAAATCAAATAAAATTACCACAAATGTAAATATTGAAAATAAGCGATTTTAAACTTATTTGTTTTTCAAATAAATATAATTGAATCAAAACATTTTTTTAAATAGAATATGCTTTAAATAATTTAAAACACTTTGCAAATATGGTTTTAGGTTTTTAATAAATAGTCAAAAGTTAAATATTTACAATCAAATACTTGGAATAAACATTTTATGAGATGAAGGTGTCTTTGAGAAATTTTAAATCATTTAAATAAATTGGGGTTATTGAAATACCTTGGATAAAAGAAATTAAACTAAACTCCAATTTTGAATTAATGATTACTTGACAGATTTGTCAACAGTCAACACCTCCTGTCAACAGGTCCCACATGTCAGTGTGGTGACATGTAAGCACAAATCACACATAGGCGGTGACATGTAGGCGCGATGAAGTGACATGTAGGCGAGACCGCTGAGGTGTCAGTCCAGTCATATCAACACATCCTGGTAATGGCTCCCACCAGTCAGCGAGTTCACCATGACTGAATATGGACACGTAAGCGACATATGGCTGCCATGTGGGCATGATTGATGAGGTGGCTGTCCAATCGTTCCTCATGACCAATCGGAATGGTCGTAAATAAGGTCATACGCAACTGCTGTCTACATTATGACCAATTTGTGTAAATAGATTTATGACTTTTTGGACCAAATTGGTCGTTAATTTTTTGGATTAGGACCCTACAAACCAGCTCATGACCAAGTGGGTTAAAATGGTCATAGATCTATGACCAATATTTTGAAAGTCACTATCAAAAGGTCACTAGTTGACATATTTCTTGTAGTGATTTTTGATAGCTCTCGGCATAGAGCCCCCTTGCTGAGTGCCCGACAAACAACACTCGGCAAACGCACTAACACTTGGCGAACACCCGTTTTCCGGTAGTGACGGAGACGAGAAGGGGCAGGCCGAAGTCCGTACGATACTCTGGCGGCTAGGGGAGGATGCCCACAGCAGAGGTGGCGGCGTCGAAGGCCGGGATCTTGGTGCCGTGGGGCTTCATGGCCACGATCTTGGTGTCGTGATCGATGAAGGCGTCTAAGTTGGCATGCGCGGCGTCTAAGCTGAGTGGTGCCCGTTCGCATAGTTCAATATTATGTGTCATCCAGTCTCATCCAACATGAAAGCACGTTTCAATCTGCAAGGACGTCAATACAATTTGAGATGCGATACATAAGAAGAGAATTGTGCCATATATATCAAGAGTGCGAAAGTAAAGATTATCAGGCTTCAACCTGCTTATTACTGTAGAATCCAAATACATTTGGCCAAATAGCTGACAGAGCACCATGATAGGAACATGCCCCTATCCATACCATCCATTTTTTGTGTTGAGATTCGTGCGCAAACTTTCTCTTTTTTTTTCTCTCCCAAACGAAATTAAATAAAAGTTTGAAACTTTGCAGATGAACATTATATTGGAACTAGTACACTGTATGAAAAATAAAATCAGATTTTTTTGTAGAAAATAAAATTTTAAATAATGAAATTTATCCTAAAATCATCAGTTTATATATTTACGGTGCACCAATTTTTTTATAATTCCTTGATTCATTATTTCCTTCCTTCCTTTCTTCCTTCGTTGTATCAACGACACATACATACATTTGCAATTTATGTATACATAAGCTAGCCATGCTTGTACGTACAGGTGCAAACAATGGCAGTTAATTATGTTGTAAGCCACAAGAGCTCGATTAATTTTAGAGCTCGTTAAATATACTAGTCATTTGGGTGCGGCGACACGCCGCACGTGTTGTGATTTGAAATATGGAAAATGCGTTAAAATTTGTGGTTTAGGGTAATTTGAAATACTTAGTAAATTTGAATGTTCGATTATGTTGGTAGGTCGGCATAAATAAATTTAGCTCCGTAATGAAAAGATATGCATTATATGAGCATGTAGGAAAGTTAATCTATAATTTGAAGAACCGCATCTGAATTTCATATTTGGAGGAAATTAGTTTAGGTTATTTCCAAATATTTTCCAAATTCAAATGTTTAATTTACGGTCATAGCCAATTTCAAAATTTCGAACATGTTTGTTTTTAGTCTTAAATTATGTTTGTATTCTGGCATAAATAGTTGGTATTTATTTTCCCTGAGTATGTCGCTATATTTTGGAGTATCTATTTTTTTTAAGCGTATTGAAATGTTCGAATATGGTTTTTTGTTCATTACCATTTAATTTAAGTCCATAATGCGTAGAAATGTACATTTGTTCAATTGGATTGCATATTAGGCAATGTTTATTTACATTACTTCAAAATATTTACGAATTTGAAATTTTTATTTTGAGGCCATTAGTAGAGGAAATGCATTTTATGACCATTTATAAAAATTTCAGCTTCACATAATCAGAGGATGTGCGTTTGTTTTTTCTGAATATTCACTAATTCGAAAAGTTCAAATTTGTTTGGTTTGTGCTGTGAATAGTTTTTTTTTTCGGGCCGTGTTCATATATTTTAAAGTATTTCATTTTTTTGGCAAATTGAAATGTTTGAGTATGTTTATATTTTCCATTAACATTTATCTGAAGTTCATAATGAGCGGGAATGCATGTTCATTTTGTTGGAGATATGCCCTAGAGGCAATTAATAAATAGATTTTATTGTCATATCTCAATAGTTCATAATAAGTTTTAATACCATGCTATAACTGTATTACTCGGAAACATAGTACACGTGTGGTATAGAAACAACCAGGTCCCTAGTAGCCTCTACTTGACTAGTCCGTTGTGTAACAGATGATCAAGGTTTCCTGATCATGGGCATTAACCGGTTAACGACGGAGTCATATCATTGGGTGAATGATTTGATGGACATACCCAAAATATAGAAACGTAGTTTCAGATCTTGGACCGTGAGATTATATCAAGTCGCTTCTGAAAGATATGGCTGATCGCATCAAACGTCATGCCTCATAAGCTGACAATAAAGATGACACTTTCGGGTATCGGAAGGAAGTAGTCGGGGCGAGTGATCAATAGCGGGAATTGCCAATCCACATAGCAGGATAGATACTCTGGGCCCACTCGGTGAGATTACATCAAAGAGCTTGCAAGCATATGACTAGTCCGACTAGATCACAGGGATGTAATGTCATAGACGAGTAAAGATAGATTGTCGAGGATGAGGTCAAGCTCGGTAAAATGTGATACCGGAGAACGACGCTCGACAATCTTAGTATCGCCAGGCAAGAGATTTGAAATTGGACGTCTACAGGTTCAAACGAATAAAGAGACATTCGTGGACACACAGGGGCTATCATGGATATCCAGATTCCGCTGTTAGTCGATTGATCGGAGAGAGAGTCTCGATCATGTCTGGAGTGATCCCGAACCATGGGGTAACACACTTAAGGGTGGGTGACGATTAGATTGGATTTAGAGAGAATGAGAAACAGGAACTCCGGAAGTGTTCTGAAGCTCCGGAAGTGTTCCGGTAATTGTCCGATGATTGATCGGAGGCCACGAAATATGTTTCGGGGTCCGAATGAATTAAATAATATGTATCTAATATTAATAAGTGTTATTAATGATTAAATATATTTTTTATTTAATTAATTTCGAATTTAAAAGGCATTAAAAGTTAAATGGGCCTTAGAGGCCCATTAGGGGAAATGAAAAGAAAAGAAAAAGGAAAAAGGGGGCTGCCACCTTAGTGGGCCACATGGGGAACGTAATCCCGCTTTCGGTCTACAAGGGTATGTATTCCGTTCCCCTCTGTATAGTATATCTGCATAGTATAGATCCTGGCTAGTTTATGGTTATCGTTGTTAGGAAATTTTTTGTTTTCTGCCTACGATTCCCAACAGTGGTATCAGAGCCGATCTATGCGTAGATATATCTGTACGGTTAGAACACATGTTGAATGTGGGCATCGATTCTACATTTGTTACCCTCTCGCGTGTACTTGTTTATATCGCGGCATTGTGGGATGAAGCGGCCCGGACCGACTTTACGCGTACTCTTACGCGAGACTGGTTCCACACCTGACATATGGCTTGTACCGTATATGTGGCTGGCGGGTGTCTGTATCTCCTACAATAGTTGATATCGCATTTACAATGGAGGGCCCCGAAAGGGGTGTAATAGAGACAATTGTCTTATCGCTGTTGTGGTTGTTTTCGTAGGTAAGAAACGGTTCTTGTGCGGAAGCCCTAGCAGCCACGTAAAACATGCAAAAGATAAAGTAGAAGCGTCTAACTTTATTTTGCAGGGGCAATGTGATATGGTCAAGGTAGGTTTATTAAATTGTTTATAAACTGTTGGCGCGAAGGAGACCATCGGCGCGGAGGAGACCATATCATGTCGCATTACATTTCATTAGATGTTATGTAGATTGTGTGCATCTTATATTGTGTATATATATATGTATATATATTAGTTACACGGCGGTAGTTATATAAGATGATCCCTCCCAAAATTCCGATAATAGTGTTCTCCCTCTGTCGTGCACCACCAATAAAGTTCTACGTTACGGGGTACGTCGTTTGGGGTTTCGATCCCTTTCGTCTACACTCGTCTCTTCGTTCGCATACAGTGGGTGTAAGCCACGTTGCACACGCATATACGGCAAAGGGTGTTATGGCGAGCCTAGCATATACCAGTATATGGCCTCGGAACACAAGTACCGAAAGGTTAAGCACGAGTCACATACGATGATGTGATTGATATACGATGTCTACCTTTGAAGTTATGCTATCCGCCCGATCGAAGGGGATAGTATAATGGATGGGGATTGTGTAATCACTAAGACGATGAGAGGGATACTCGTCTTGAGTGGGAGTTCTAGTAGTTTTATTTTGAAAACTTAGTTTTACTTTGAAAACTTAGTTTTATTTTAAAACTTGAACCCATATTTTATTATGAACAAAAGTCTTGTTGCTTTGCAAAACCTTTGTAGATGATAACCTCTTCTATACTCTTTTTAAACTTAGGCGCATTCCTGCGATTTGAGAAACTTAAAAGAGTTGGGTCCAAACTTCATATTTTTATACCGTAGCTTGAGGATACTCCTTGTTTCAAACCTTTTAGCTCTATTCGATACAAAACCCGCTAGGAGATAAAACCGGAGATTCCGCTGACAAAAGATAATTCAGATTATCGAGTTTTGTGCGGATGATTTCATTATAGTCCAGTGTATGCTATGATCTCTGCCGTTGAGATTAAACTGTGGGTGCGTGTTCACAGATCGCGAATGGTCGCTGATCTGTATCCACCGTAAATCAGGTTTTCTGCTCAACCGAGATGGAAGAGAACACTTGCATTAAAGGAGCACGTGGCAGTCATACTTGATGACATTTGGTCATATTTGATGACATTGAGACGCCTCGCTCAACTCGATCACTGGATGACAACAACGTTGCCAGGTGCAAATGGTTTGTCATAGACTATGTCATGAAAGGGGAATTGTTCACCTTCATGAATTCTTGATTACGTTGAAGAATCAAGAAGATGAAACGGATCACCGAGAAGTCATCAATGATGATGGTATATATATGATATACAAGTTATGAATGTTTTACCTAAACAAGTACTCGCAGTAGTGACTAAGATTTGATACTAGTCATGTTTTATGAAAACAAGATTTTCTGCTTGAGTAGCTTGGAAGGATGAAGAGACAATGTGTGTAGGTGATGGCAGGCAATATGTTGTGAATATGTTGTGATGGCCATAGACACTCTCTCTGTATCTACCATTTAAATCAAATTTGATTTGAATGAATTCCATTTGATCGCTTGCTAGCATGATCATTATAAGTGTGTCTCCCTCTTGCGAGACAATCATTCATATCTGTTAGTGATAAATCGTTATCCTACATTTATGAGCGATATCTTTAATGATCATACACCGATCGTGAATGGAATGTTGTCATGGTAGTAGCTCTAACATTTATAACATTAAATGCCAAAGGATACAAACTTAGTAATGACACCACATTTATGTGGCACTCACGTTTTGAATCATGTCAAAGTTATAAGCATAAAGAAGCTCCATTCTGATGGATCTATGAGTCTTTGGATTTTGATCTTCTGACACTTGCAAGATAACTAAGACACCGTTTTCAGGAAACGGGCGTATAACTTATTGAAAATCATACATAATTGATGTGTGTGGATCAATGAAGTATTTCAACGTGTAGTGGAAATCATTATTTAGTAAACTTTACCAAGGATTGATTTAAGTAGATGTATGGGCATCCGCTTAATGAAATGCTGGTCTGAATAGTTTGATAAATTCAAATAAAGTTCAGAAGTAAAGTAGGAAAGTAAACTTAACAAGATAATCAATTTCCTACGATACAGATCGAGGGAACGAGGATTTGAGTTATGAGTTTGGCATATCATTGGAAGACTTGTGAAAAGAGTTCCACAAATTACGCCGTATGGAACACCACAATGTTATGGTGTGTTAGACGTCGTAATCACACAATTGGATTGTGTGTTATTAATAATCTCTTATCGAATTTTGTGATCATTAGAGTCGTATGGTAGGAACAAAACATTCACTTTAGATAGGGAAACCATCTAAATCCATGGAGACAATACCATATGAGTTATGGCATGGCTTTTAGCCTAGATTGTCGTTTCGTTGTTTTAGTGTTTTGATACGATCAAACCTAAATGGATAAATCTTTGTAGTGTACCTAAAGAATTAGTTGGGTACGTGTCTCACGACAAGAAGGCAAAATAGTTGCTGGAATATATCTTACTAAAGAAATAGTTTCTTGTCCGAAGGTATAAGTGGGAAAGAAAGTAGAGCAAGACGGAGTTAATGAATTCCTCTCTAGACATCAGAGTGACGCAACGGAAATTGTTCCGATACCGGAAACTGTTCCGATATCGTCCTCCATAGATGAAAGAAAGCTAATGATAATGATGATGCTTTAAGCTCGTACTAAAATCATAGGCATACGAGAATGGTTACGTAGCAGTGAGTGCTACGACTATCTTGTTATGAAACGTCATGTTAATGGAACATGAAAATACCTATGAACTACAAAGAATCGATGGTGAACCTAAGTCCGAGAAATGGCTATGAGCCATATAATCCGAGATAAAATCCATGTACAATGACTAAGTAATGACTTAGGTATATTTTCTTGATGGCATTCAGGCCATTAAGAATAAATGGAATTTTATGGAAAATAGACACTGACGGAAAGGCAACCGTCTATAAGGATCGATTTGTCATAAAACAGTTTTGACGAATTCAAAAGTTGACCGCAACGAGATTGTGTCTCAAGTGGCGATGCCTTAGTCTATTTAGGATTGTTCTAGCAATTACTTTCAATTGAAAATTGATAGGAGGATAAAGAAACCGTGTTCCCTAATGGCAACATTAAGGAAGAGTTGTAATCGGTACAACAAGTAGGTTTGGTTGATCCTAAGGATGCTAGACATGTATGCAAACTTCAGTTGTCCATTCATGGGCTGAAGCAAGCATATCGGAGCTGGAATCTTCACTTTGATAATGTGATCAAAGGATTTTGGAGTCGTCCAAAATAATTGAAGAAACCTGCATTTATAAAGAAGTGAGTGGGAGCTAAGTAGCTTTTCTTGATCTCATATGTGAATGGCATATTTGAGTGGGAGCTAAAAGTAAATTCCCTTGTCTTATATGCGAAGGCATATTTGAGTGGGAGCTAGGTGTCATTCCAAATTTTATATGTAACGACATATTGAGAATGATACAGATCCTCTAGTAAAGTATGAATGATTATTTAAGTGATTAAATTTTCTATGAATGAAGTTTAGAGTATTAGGCTTTAGATCTATAATTCGTATAGATCATAAGGGGCTTAATAACATTAGGTCGGAATATTGTCCTACGTTAAGATTCTGAAATGTTTCAGAATAGAACAAGCGAAGAAAAGTTCTTACTTGTATGACTGGGTTAAAATATTAAGATTGTCTTGGCGTTTCAGTGATGGTTGTTAGAACTGGATGTCCGACATCCTCTATGCCTCAGACATAGATTCTATCTGAAAGCTCGACTTGGTGTGACCCAAGTTCTTGGTTGAAGAACGGGTTCTAGAGTGATCCCTGGATGGATCAATGAACAAACGTTAAGTATATCCTTCAGTGTCTAAAGAGAACTGAGGATATGTTTTCTGTATGGGGTAAGAGTGAAGAGATAACTTGCCGTAAAGGTTTACGATGATGCAAGTTATGACACTGACCCATACGGCTAGAAATCTCATACAGGAGAAGTCCTTTGTTTTAAGAAAGGGTTAGATTGTGAAGTTGCATATGAATGCACTATTATAGAAGGGTTAGTCTGCGAAATTGCATATGAATGCACTGTCGCATGATCTACATAGGTATAGAAATATATGGCTATTTCGGAAATAGCAAGTGTGATTGGATTGTGCTGTTTTCCCGAGCATGACTGGTTTCCCTTAATAGAAGGCTCATGCTGCGTGAAATTGAGTCTCACTCCATCGACAAAACATATTTTCGCCGTTATCATAAGATACGGGATGATGTCAAACTAGGTGACATAGAAGTGTTGCAAAGCACATACAGATCTCAATGCGGGAAGATCTGATGACTCAACCTCTTCCACGAGACGAGCATGCACCATAATGCTATAGGTGTCAAGCTTTTACCAAGTTGTAAACTAGATTAATTGGTACTCTAGTGCAAGTGGGAGACTGTTGGAGATATGCCCTAGAGGCAATTAATAAATAGATTTTATTGTCATATCTCAATAGTTCATAATAAGTTTTAATACCATGCTATAACTGTATTACTCGGAAACATAATACACGTGTGGTATAGAAACAACCAGGTCCCTAGTAGCCTCTACTTGACTAGTCCGTTGTGTAACAGATGATCAAGGTTTCCTGATCATGGGCATTAACCGGTTAACAACGGAGTCATATCATTGGGTGAATGATTTGATGGACATACCCAAAATATAGAAACGTAGTTTCATATCTTGACCGTGAGATTATATCAAGTCGCTGCTTCTGAAAGATACGGCTGATCGCACCTAACGTCATGTCTCATACGCACGACAATAAGGGTGACACTTTCGGGTATTGGAAGGAAGTAGTCGGGGCGAGTAATCAATAGCGGGAATTGCCAATCCGCATAGCAGGATAGATGCTCTGGGCCCACTCGGTGAGATTACATCTAATGAGCTTGCAAGCATGTGACTAGGTCACGGGATGTAACATCAGACGAGAAAAGATAGATTGTCAAGGATGAGGTCAAGCTCGGTAAAATGTGATACCGGAGAACGACGCTCGACAATCTAAGTATCGCCAGGCAAGAGATTGAAACTGGACGTCTACAGGTTCAAACGAATAAAGAGACATTCGTGGACACACAGGGGCTATCATGGATATCCAGATTCCGCTGTTAGTCGATTGATCGGAGAGAGAGTCTCGATCATGTCTGGAGTGATCCCGAACCGTGGGGTAACACACTTAAGGGTGGGTGACGATTAGATTGGATTTAGAGAGAATGAGAAACAGGAACTCCGGAAGTGTTCTGGAGCTCCGGAAGTGTTCCGGTAATTGTCCGATGATTGATCGGAGGCCACGAAATATGTTTCGGGGTCCGAATGAATTAAATAATATGTATCTAATATTAATAAGTGTTATTAATGATTAAATATATTTTTTATTTAATTAATTTCGAATTTAAAAGGCATTAAAAGTAAATGGGCCTTAGAGGCCCATTAGGGGAAATGAAAAGAAAAGAAAAAGGAAAAAGGGGGCTGCCACCTTAGTGGGCCACATGGGGCCCACCAAGGCAGCCGCACCCCCCATGCAGCCGCACCCCCCATGTGGGTTTAGTCCCACATGGGGGAGCTAAGGAGGTTGGCACTCCTTTTTCTCCTATAAATATAGGTGCCCCTTTGCCTTGAAAAGACACACAATTTCCTCCCTCCTTCTCTCCTACCTTGAACGTGGTTCCGATTCTGGAGCTGCGTACGAGGAGAGAAGTCTCTCTATGGTATGCACACCGCCGTGCTGCTAGATCCACTCTTCCACTTCCGTTGCTCTGCTGGATCTGGAGCCCGGAGGTCGTCATCCACACCGTACGTGTGTGGAACCGCGAGGCGCCATCGTTTGGCGCTGGGAGCTGTCTACTTCCGCTACACGACCTTGAGGTCGGCTACGTCGTCTTCATCGTCAACGTTTGTGCGGGAACGTAATCCCGCTTTCGGTCTACAAGGGTATGTATTCCGTTCCCCTCCGTATAGTATATCTGCATAGTATAGATCCTGGCTAGTTTATGGTTATCGTTGTTAGATTTTTTTTTGTTTTCTGCCTACGATTCCCAACACATTTGTAGTTTGAATTATGTAGCTATAGATTTTTAAAAAAATTCAAATCTTTATATTTTGGGCAAGTGCATTTGAGTTTTTCATAAATCTGTACCTATTTTAAAAGTTAAAATATGTTTGTCTTGTGCAGCCAACCAATTATATTTTGGTCATGGAGCATGAAAATTACTTGTCCAATGCCCAGGAATATTCGAACCAATTATATTGTTGTATTTTGGGTGAAGATATCTATATATCATCATGAAATTGCCAGCCAACCAACATATTGTGTTTATTTCCTCATATAATGTGCTTATTTCCTGTTTTTCTGTGGAATCTGCCCCCTCTTCTGTTTTGTTCATGCTCCGCCACTGCTTGTGCTGTAAATAGTTGGCCCTTTTTCTTTTTTCTTTTTTCTTTTTTCAGGCATGTTGATATATTTGGGAATATTTCATATATTTTTTTAGCAATTTGAAATGTTTTAATATGTCTATATTGTTCATTAACACTTTTTTAAAATTCGTAATGAGTGAAATGCATATTTTTTTCATTTGAATTCTATATCTACAGGAATGCTTTAAATTCAAATCCATGTAATTTGGGCAAGTGCATTTTTTTTCCCAAATTTTGACTAATTTGAAATGTGTAAGTGTGTTCACATTTTGACATAATTAGAAGGTTTGAATTTTTTGGTTTTATAGCATTTATCATTTTCTGCAATTTGTGTAAAAAATGTGGACCCCATTTGTCAGGAATTTAGCAGCCTGTGCTTTTTTTTTGGTGGAAAGAAAAAAGAAAAACTGTCAACCAGGGCCCACGCCGACGTCGTGATGACGTCATCAGCGGTGGGAGCGTCTGGGACGGCAACGACGGCGACGACCACGGCGCCGCCGCGTCAGGGCGAGCCGGGATGCGTGCCTCAGCGCGACGGATGCGGCTGGACGCGGGGGGCCCGGGAGCGGCCGCGCCGCTGGACTTTGGTCGCCGGAGCGTCCGCGGTGGCGATCGAACGCGGCGGCGGGAGGAAGGCGACGGCGGCGGCGATTCCGGCCCCGCTCGGCCAGCCCAGCACGCGTCTCTCGGGGAGGGGAGAGAAGAGGTGACGGCGAAGCCCGCCGTGCCCGTAGATTTGAGTGGGGAAGCGCGGAGCGGCGGTGTGCCGCGTCGGCATCGCCGGCGAGCTCGGCTCGCGCGGGGGAGAGGAGAGAGGGAGAGGGGATCTGCTGGTGTTTTTGCGTTGAGGACCCTGCTGTTTCCGGGATTTAAGATTCAGTCCTTTGCGGGGGGCTTTCTATAAAAAATTGCGCCAAAAATCGTGCGGGAGGGGGCGACCGGCTGTGACCGGCTCGACGGGCTGGTGACCGGGCGACCTCTCGTTGGTAGAAAATCGGTTGGTACTGTAGCTGCTACAGTACATCGCGCGGGGGGAGACGTGGACAAATCCTGGCCGTTGGACGACGCCGATCGGACGGCCCTGAAATCGGGGCGACGTGGAGGCTGCGGTCTGGGGGTGAATCCAGCCAGCTTTTATATATAGTACTTATTTTTAGTTCTTTTTTTGGGTCCCTTTTAATTTGTAAGTAAGTGGTGTATGAATCAGTTCAACACACGCTCATTTAATTATTTTTACGTACTCCGAGTTGTGATAACAATATATATCAGTTATTTTTTTCTTGAAGAAAAAGATGTGATAACAATATCAGTTGCTTGCAATCTCTACGAACTAAGTACAGTTATTATGGTATCAGTACGTACTTATTTCGTCAGTGTCACTGAAATCCGATGAGAATTAATTCTCTAACACAACAAGCACACAAGCTCTGAAAAGGGAAGCTGTGAGGGAGAGCAACGAAGATACCAAACCCTTCCCCCCACGAAATTCCCCCTCCCCAACCTTAACCAATGGATCATTCATTCCCTTGATGCCACGCTTTTCTTCCTATATTAATTGACCTCCCTTGATGACACTCCATTCCTCCTATATTAATTGACCCGATAGATAACCTAGCTAGTACGTACATATATCAGCTAGCTATTCGTTTGATCGATCGTGAGTAGAGCTAGCGCTGGATCGCAATGTCCTTCAGTGACGAGGAGGACGTTCCTTCTGCAGATTTATCAGGAGGTTTTATTTCACACCATATTTCATTCAACTTTTATTTCATAAACCGTTTTGAATAATGATCACTGAAAAATGAATCATGATGAACCTGCAGCTGCAGGGCGAAAGCTGCTGCGCAATGGCGAAAAAATAGTGCGGCTGGTGGCGTACGGCAACAAGGAGGCGCCACTGGAGGCGAACATGCAGCAGGTGATGCTGGAGCTCACCGATGCATCTTCCGCCGCCTACCGCTCGGGGCTAGACCTCGTGGCTGTCCTGGACGTCAGCGGCAGCATGGAAGGGAAGAAGCTCGACGACACCAAGACCGCCATGCAGTTCATCATCAAGAAGCTCAGCCCCATCGACCGCCTCTCCATCGTCTCCTTCTCCGACACCGCCAAGAAGGTGTGCTCACTGCGCTTCATGACCGAGGATCGCAAGGCAGTGCTGGAGCGTCGCGTCGACGAGCTGAACGCAAAAGGCAATACCAACATCACCGACGGCCTCCAGACTGGCCTCCAAGTCCTCGACGGCCGCTACCTCAGTGCCGGCCGCGTCGCCAGCATCATTCTCATGTCCGATGGGAAGCACTTCACGGGCACCCTTCCCAGCGTTCCTCCTGGTGAGACGGTTGATGTCGGCAATGTGGCGGTCTACACGTTGGGTTTGGGTGATGACCACCACCCGAGCGTACGTACAGTCGTACATCGATCGATCCATATTAATTAGTAGTACATTTGATTGCTATTCCATATTAATTAGTAGTACATTTGATTGCTATATATATATATATTAATTCTATTTGAACGTACGGCCGGCCAGGTACTGGACCTGATCGCCAGGAAAAGCCAAGGAGGAACGTACAATTACGTCAAGGGCGGGGTGGCCCTGAGTGTGCCCTTCTCGCAGATCCTGGGTGGCCTCCAAAGCGTCGTGGTCCGGGACCTCAAGCTCACCGTGACGCAGCACCCAGACGATTCCAAGATAGAGAAGGTGGACCCCGGGGGCTTCGACCCTCCGCCGAAGGACGTCACCGCCGGCTCGTTCACTGTTAGCTTCGGCGATCTCTACAGCAGAGAAGTACGCAAGGTTATGGTTCACCTCCTCCTCCCTGAGGTCGTCAGGGAGTACGTCGCGACTATCATCATCGCCCATTGCTAATTCTTCTAAGTCGACCGGCCGAGATTTTCTTATGGGAACGTGCGTGCATGCTTCAGTATCCAAGGAGAACACTTCCTCACCCCTCCCTTGAAGCACTCTATACGCCGCACCCGATCAGCCGCCGGCCCGGACGCCCAAATGCCAACGGAGGTGAAGACCGAGCTGGCCCGTCGCGATCACGCAGACCTCGCCAACGGAGGTGAGTACAACGGACCACGCCAGCGCCCGTGACAAGCTGGAGGCGGGCCGGAAAGCCCTTGACAACCTTGGGGTGTCCAACCCCATGATCGACATCCTCAAGAATGAGGCGGAGCAGCTCCTAAAGCTGACGGGGGAGCGGAAGCCCTTTCTTAATGCAAGATTAATATTTAAATTGATATTAAAGGCAGCCCCTGCATTTCTTAATGGAAATTACAGATGGGGAGCCGGCAGCCGGCAGCCGGCTCTCTTATTATCCCTTTAACAGGCGGCCCACTCTGATAGGCGGTGCCAGCTTGGAATTGGGTGTCCCTTCCCATTATTAATGCGAACCGTGATTATTAATCCTGTTTTATTTCGTAATAACGTGTCTGAGTTGACAAGGCTCATTCCAATCTAGATCTCTTGCGATTCTCCTCCTTCCTTTCAATAAAGTCCACTCCTAGCTTGCTTGCTTGCTTCACGAAACATGCTTGAAAATCTATACCGATCCTCCTAAGTTTGCAGGCCTTCTGCTTTGTTCGCTTCAGATCTCTGACGAGCTAAGGCGAATCCTCCTCTTTGTCTTCGCTACTGCGCATCGACATCAAGTACCTCCGTCCGGCATTGCTAAATTATACGTATGAAGAAACAGTGGGAAAGCTCAAGAAATGATTTGTATTGCTATTTCTTTTAGGGGTCCTGATACTGTATTTGGTGTTTACTTTCAGCTCAGCGATTGAATTTCTGTCAACTAGGACAAAGTCAGTTACATGGGTTAGAAATCACTATTCAAATCTGTAAAACCTATTGTGTAAATTCAGTCTTCTAACTGTTTCCTATTAATTTCCCAAGCAGAAGAAGGAATACAATGGACAGCAACGCATTTGTCGATCCAAGGCCTATGCCCCTGCATTTCTTAATGGAAATTACAAATGGTTTCTCTAAGGATCACAAAGTTGGAGCGGGTTCATATGGAACTGTTTACAAGGTATGATTTAGAACCTATGTAGGGTTCCTATATGAAGTAGTATCAAATAGTTTTACATGCTGGGGTGAGGGTCACACTTCGTGGACTGACACGCAAACCATCCATCTTAGGATGAACAAATGAACACTTTGTATTCAATTGCACTACAAATTTATATGTTACCTGGAGGTTCATTAACGCAGCAATTACTAATTAGAACATAAGCTTATGGACACTCATTATTAACTATAAATTCAGGACCACACCAAAGATTCAAACAGATCACAAAATGTACCATAAACCTGGACGCTGACGTTCACTATCCACTAGAGATTTGGTCTCTAGGGAGCTTCTTAGTTACTACCTTGCATACTCATGCCCTATTGTGCTCTTCCCTTCCCATTGCAAACAGACATCAATGTACAACAATAAAGGATGTGCACCACTTCATACATGACTATGTACCTTTATCTTTTCAATGCATGTTAGAACAGAGAATATTGGTGTTACGAATGAGAAAAATAAACTGCGGATACCCGATACTTAATAGGGAGAGCAGAAAAATGGAGAGACAATTGCTGTGAAGTTGCTTCATGAAAATCCTGGACTTGGTGCTGAGCAATTTGAGAAGGAGTATCACAACCTTGCAAGCCTCCAACACAAAAATGTAGTGAGGTTAGTTGGATATTGCGATGAAACTCGACGAGAAGTCGTACAATTTAATGGGAAAAATGTGTTTGCTGAGGTGACCAAGAGGGCCCTTTGCTTCCAGTATATGCATAATGGAGGCCTTGACAATTATCTTTCAGGTATGATACATGGTTCACTGTCTATATTGGCAAGTATAAACTTAGATGTAATTCTTAACACAAAAGGCGCACACAATTCTTAACACAGATGAATTTTGTGGACATGATTGGCCCCGGCGATATGCAATAATAAAGGGGATTTGCCAAGGTTTGAAATACCTTCACGAGGAATTGCATTCCCCTATGTACCATTTGGATTTAAAGCCGTCCAATGTATTACTGGATGAGAACATGGATCCAAAACTAGCAGATTTCGGATTGTCTAGACTATTTGGAGGAGATAAAACACAAAAATCGACAAGTCCTATCGGAACAATGTAAGCTTACTTCATGGAAAATAAATTGCTATAATAAGATTTTTTTTTTCTTGCACTAGCTAGATTCATGTTATGTGTGACATATATATTTGATGTATCATGCAGTGGGTACATCCCGCCAGAATACATAGATACGGGAATTATCTCAAATAAATATGATGTATTCAGCTTGGGAGTTGTAATCGTAAGGATAATGACCGGACCTGCAGGATACTATAGAAGCGTAGAAATGTCTTCCCAAGAATTCATAGAGCGTGTAAGAGAAATTCCTTTATTCAGATCAACACTATATATTCACCCAATACCAGCAATCTTTTCAGATATACTACCATGTTTTGTGTGAAAATGTAGGTACATGCGAATTGGAGGAAAAGGCTAAATACAGCGTCAGTGTACCTGCGGGATTCATATTCTGGACAAGTGAAGAGATGCATCGAAATAGCTTTAAGCTGTTTGGAAGGCGATCGACATAAAAGGCCCAGTATAGGGCTAATCGTCAATATGCTGACTGAGACAGAGACTCTAATGAAGTCTCCATATAAAGATATAGGGACATCGGCGTACAAGGTTTGATCACTAATTTCACATTTTAATTGTCGGCTAAAGTTGTTTTTATCCATACTAACTTAACAAAGTTAGACATACCCACATGTCTATGGTGACCATAGTTTTCCTTTTCTAGCTCCAGATTTCGGGTAACCAGATATTTCGTTTTCCTTCGAAAATTGTTGATATCGGTATAAAAAGTATGGAGAAATTTGGATCGTAACATCCAATAATTAACAAATAGACATCGTTTGTCATAAGTAACTAACTAACTAACTGATACGAGGTTCTGCCTAGTGGAAAGGTTCACGTGCGGTCGTGGGTTTAACACCTTAATGTTTTAGGCTGCGTCAGTGTCTTCAAGCCGGCACAAGGGTAGCTGTAGCGCGGTGGGGAAATCCAGCTGCCATCAGTTCGTGAGTCACAAGGCTCGGATCATTGCAACGGCGTGCGATCCTTACCGGTAGAAATATTTTTTATTTGGCGCACAAACATTTGACAAATAAGTTTTGCGTCCTCCTATATTAATATAGCAACCACCCGATACAACTCTGAGACCACTGCTGGGGCAAAACAGCACAATCAAACCAAAAAGAAAAGAAAGCAAAAAAAAGGGAAAACAAAGCTGACATTGGTGGATCAGCGAAAACGAAAGTGACTCGCAACCGCTGCGTCCTCTCCAGCCAAAAAGAGAAAACAAAACCGAAATTGGTGGATCAGCGAAAACGAAAGTGACTCGCAACCGCTACGTCCTCTCCAACCGATTCCCACCATGATCTTTTTTTAGAAAAGGAAATTTTATTAATCCCAATGTCTTCATCGAGTGATGCACACAGCCGATTATTACAGAGTTTAAACGTATCTTATTCGGGTTTACATCTGAAGAATCACAAAGATTGAGACAACTCTCAACCGATACTGACAAGCGGAAGCATAACTACGAAAGCCTACTAATATGTTGCCACGTATGTCGGGAGAAAAAATCCTTAGCTGGAGCCGAACCGAGCTCGAAACTCCTGGAGCTAGCATTGTAAATAATTCGCGGAAAAATATAGCCATGGGCACGAGTGATCCCGATTTTGATTTTTTTAAAATAATATTTTTTAGTTTAAAAAATCTAATTTTAGAACGTGAATATAAATATAAGGTATATTTATGTGTGCAAAGTTTCGGTTGAAAAGACTTTTTATTTCTGGCGACAGAAAAATAACAAATTTGGGTATCTATAAAGTTGTATAAACAACACGAATTTGTCTTTTTTGTGTAGTCTAAAATAAAAGGTATTTCAGAACAAAATTTGGTGCGTATATAGATAATATGTATATGTATGACATATACATTTTTCCAGATTTTTCTTAAGCATACAAATGCGATTTTCAATCTTGTTTAGAAAACGGGATCACCAGTGTCCATGTGCAGAAACAAGTTCTGCCATCCCTTTTATCTTAACTATGAAGGACATGAAACTATAATATTAGTTTTCAAGATGCTTCCAATAGCACCGAGACATTTGTAGCACAGTGGCTTTGCTCCTTGTGCTGAACCGGGAGACCTGGGTTCGATTCCTAGCATCTCTAATTTTTCTGCCTTTTTCCGTGTGTCCAGGTCGGCTCCAGCAAGCGTGTGCCTGACTCCGGAAATCTCCAGGTCGGCTCCAGCAAAAGTCCAGCTGACTCCGAGAGTCTCCAGGTCGGCTTCATCAAAAGTGCAGCTGACTCCGAGAGTCTCCAGGTCGGCTCCATCAAAAGTGCAGCTGACTCCGAGAGTCTCCAGGTCGGCTCCTCAATCTGAGACGTTGATATGTTAGGGGCGGCGCACTAAAGTAGCTGACTCCGAGAGTCTCCTGGGTTCGAATCCTAGCATCTCTAATTTTTCTGCCTTTTTCCGTGTGTCCAGGTCGGCTCCAGCAAGCGTGTGGCTAACTCCGAGAATCTCCAGGTCGGCTCCAGCAAAAGTCCAGCTGACTTCGAGAGTCTCCAGGTCGGCTCCATCAAAAGTGCAGCTGACTCCGAGAGTCTCCAGGTCGGCTCCATCAAAAGTGCAGCTGACTCCGAGAGTCTCCAGGTCGGCTCCTCAATCTGAGACGTTGATATGTTAGGGGCGGTGCACTGAAGCAGCTGACTCCGAGAGTCTCCTGGGTTCGAATCCTAGCATCTCTAATTTTTCTGCCTTTTTCCGTGTGTCCAGGTCGGCTTCAGCAAGCATGTGGCTGACTCCGGAAATCTCCAGGTCGGCTCCAGCAAAAGTCCAGCTCACTCCGAGAGTCTCCAGGTCGGCTCCATCAAAAGTGCAGCTGACTCCGAGAGTCTCCAGGTCGGCTCCATCAAAAGTGCAGCTGACTCCGAGAGTCTCCAGGTCGGCTCCTCAATCTGAGACGTTGATATGTTAGGGGCGGCACACTGAAGCAGCTGACTCCGAGAGTCTCCTGGGTTCGAATCCTAGCATCTCTAATTTTTCTGCCCTTTTCCGTGTGTCCAGGTGGGCTCCAGCAAGCATGTGGCTGATTCCGAAAATCTCCAGGTCGGGTCCAGCAAAAGTCCAGCTGACTCCGAGAGTCTCCAGGTCGGCTCCATCAAAAGTGCAGCTGACTCCGAGAGTCTCCAGGTCTGCTCCTCAATCTGAGACGTTGATATGTTAGGGGCGGCGCACTGAAGCAGAAGTGACTGTTCACATAAACGTTTTTTTGTGCTAATCATTTGAAACTAATGGAGTAGTACGCTGATGCTAGCTGTCATCTACTTTCCCTGCTCTCAAAGTAGTATGCACGCACGAGAAACGAGCCATCACCTCAGCATGAGCATTCTTCCGGGCGCCGGCTGGGCAGAGGAGCTCGTGTTCTCGCAACAAGGAGCAGCTCGCGCGGGGCAATGTAACAGACCCGGGCCAGGCGTCCCGCACACGTCCTCGCCGGCCACGCGCACGCCGGAGCCGTGCAGAGCCACAGCAACAGCAGCGAAACAGGGCTTCAAGCGGCGATCTTGGAGAGCTGTGGACAACGATTCAGCCTCGGGGGGACGGAGATGGGTGGATCTCTTTCGGTGCTCGACCGGATTTTGACGGCACGCCGCCGGTGGTTGGTCGTAGTTGGGCGGCGCCGGAACCTAGCCGGCCGCTTTCTCCTGAAGCACGAGCCAAGAAAGAACCAAAGAGAAGGGAGGAGTTCGTGCGATGTGCGGCTGGTGAAAAAAGAATTGAACGGTATTCACTTACCAGGGATAGCTAGTGGTGGGTAATTTTGGTGAGAACTTGGAATGCACCGCAGCAAAAGTAGGGTTGGACCTGCTGTGAAAATTACACTAACAAAAGCTGGTTGCTTCCAATAATCTGCTACCCACAAAACTGCCTTTGGTTAGCTTTCGACTTTCTAACCGCAGAAGCAGGTTTAGAAAGCACAATCAAACGCACCCTGAGGCCTTGTTTGGTACTAGAGTATTTTAGGAAATTTGTGGGGATAATACTATAGTGGATTGGGTGAAACCCGGGATTGGGGATCCAATCCACTACTGGTAGGAGTAGTGGATTGAGTATTGAGAAAAATGCACTAGAGTTTAGGGATTTGTGTGAAAATGTGGGGATAATACCTGTCAAATACACTAGAACCAAACGATGTTTTGAAATATGTGGGGATTCACGGGTTTGACCGTGATAATCCCCACCAATCCCCTAAAATACTCTAGTACCAAACAAGGCCTGAGGCTGCTCGTGGCCTTAAATTCTTAGTCAAGAGAAACCTAGATATTTTCGTGGTACCTAGATATTTTCATGTAAGTATGCGTACTTTAACTGTGCGGTTGGTTATTTCTTTTGTAGATCTGCCATTGCATTTCAAGCCAAACAGGATTGATGCTTAATCCGCTGAACAAATTATTCTCCTACACACTAGATGTAACTGACAACAGAGGAAAATTGCACGAGACAGTAATTTCCACTGTTTGGCGCCCAGAAGATGATGCATCAACCTTTGAGGTCAGTTGGCCTTCTTGGACTTGACTCATTCTCACTTACGGAGTACATGCGAGGATATTGTTTGATATTTATCTTTTGTTGCACGCTTAATATCCAGGAACCTATCCGGCCAAAAATTGAGGTAACGTATACTCTTTTCAATTTACCTGGTTTTCATTTTGCTTATTTCTCTTGAACTATTTTGCAATCCTATCAATACAGATCATAGACTGCACGGAAGATTTTGGATATGTGGCAAAAATAGATGTTCACCCAACGGAGCCTTGGTATGTCTCATGCTAAGTATATATATTTTCTTTGCGTCCAGGCCACTCCAGCGACTATCTAAGTGAAACGTCTTTGATACATACGATACTTTAATATCGCAGATCAAGTGAAACGTCCTTATTATTTGTGACATTAAGTATAACTAGTTTAAGCGACTGGATCTCGGGTTGTAGCAAAATATTTTGGGTAAGTTCATGTGGTGTTTTGCTGTAGTCTAAGACCAAAACATAGTTGAGCCCAACCAATAAAGGTTCCTTGTTTTTAAAAGTAGCTAGTAATTGTATTTATGAGACAACTTTTTATAACTTCATTTCCAAACAATCACCCTACTAATTGCAAGAGAAACAAAATCGAAGTTAGCAAGCAAGGGACACTTGATCAAACGACATACATTACAAAAGGGCTTTGTCCGGGGGGTTTTGAACTTCTTACCCTTCTAAACGGTTGCATCCTTCACTACAGGAATGACCCTGTACGCCGACGGCTGGAAGCCGTCGGCATAGGTCAAGAAACCGTCAGCGTATGTATACGCCGACGGCCGCCCTCGGCGTACATCCCTCGACGTCTTACGCCCTCGGCTCAGCCCGTTTGGCCGTCGGCGTATAGGCCATCGGCGTAGTCCAGGACTCCAGGTGGGCACCGCGACGGGTCGCTGACGAGGGCATTTCTACGCCGACGGCTTTGCCCTCGGCATAGCTTGTCCACGCGTCACAAAAAAAATCCCGGCCGTCCCTCGGTGGGGACGAGCTGGGTACGGGCTGGGGGCGGGCTGGGGGAAGGCTGGGGACGGGGAAGGCGAGCTCTCGGCGAAGTCGCGCATCCACTCCTTCTCCTCCGGCGTGAACTGGGGCGGTCGCCGTCGAGGATGCCTTCTAGGAGGGCTTGAGACTTGGCCGCTGCTGCTGCCGCTTAGACGACCGGCACGGAGAGCTTGGCGGAGATCCAGTCGAGGCCGAGGCGAGCATGGAGGAGGCTGTGGCGGCCTTGGCCTGGAGTGTGGCGAGCGCGCGCGCGGAGGCGACGACGGCGCCCATCGACGGGGGCGCAGCTCCGGCGAGCATGAGGAGCGGCAGGGGGGCTGCCATGGCGTGGATGGAGCACGGGACGGCGAGCTGGAGGAGGTTGGGCGTCCGTCCATGGCGGCGCTGGTGGCGATGGAGGAGAAGATGCGCCCATGATCTGCTCGACGACGGCGCCCATGATCTGCTCGGGAGGCGCTGCCGCTGCTCGGGAGGCGGCCGCGAGCGACCCTGCTATCGGCGGCAGTTTTGGCTGGCGACAGGAGAGGTTGGGGAAGAGAAGAGATGTCCACGCGACAGGATAAGGTAGAAGGAAGGAAGAAAGAAAAAGAAAATAGGAAGAGAGCAGATTTTTGGTGTGACGTGTTTTGACCAATCATGTGGCGCCATGTCATCGAGCCACACCTTCCTCCTCCCAACCAATCAGAATAGAGTACATCCATTTGTGTTTCTTTGCCATTTTCAAACACACGTAAATAAATTAAAATAAATCTAAAAAATGTGAAACTAGTGGCTTGGTCTTTGTTTCTGTAACAGTTGCAAATAAAAATCATAAATACGGATTTAATTTTTTTTGTGAGGTTTGTTTCACTTTCTTTGGGGTTTTTGAAAAACGGTCAAAATGGCCGCCGTGCCTATTCATTGAAAGGGGTCAAAATTATCAAAACTATCGACGGTTCTGTGTATAACCACTGCTGGTGTATATTAAAATGTTTTTTGTAAAAAATTTAGAGCAAACTATCACACACTTGTAGTTCAAATTCCAATTACTTTTGGAAAATAGGCATAAAGTCATTTAAATAAGCAAAATTAGGTAAAAAAGAGAAAATTACTAATATTGCTGGATTATCCATAAAATATGGTCTACTTTGTGTGAAATTTGGATGGGTGCCATTTTCCACCATATTTTTTGTACTTGCTTCACCGACTTCATTTTCTCTCTAGTGAGTTTCTGCATTTAGAGGTGAAAACTCCCCCTTCGGGCGAACCGGATGGAATCTTGTGTTGATTTGCTGAAACTCACTAGAGAGAAAGTGAAGTCGGTGAAGCCGGTCACACCCCGGAGTAGGAAAGGGGGCAACAGTACCGGCCTTATTGGGCCTTTAGTACCGGTTGTGCAACCGGTACTAAAAGGTCGGGACTAAAGGGGTACCCCTTTAGTACCGGTTGTATATACAACCGGTTCTAAAGGCCCTCCACGTGGGCAAACCTGCGCGCGCACAGCTGAGGACCTTTAGTACCGGTTGGTAATACCAACCGGTACTAAAGGTTCCTGCTTTTTTTGCCCCCCCCCGCTTATTTTTCAGGGGGTTTAGGTTTTCGGTTTTATTTCTTTTCGCTTATTTTTCGGGGTTTAGGGTTTCTGTTTTTTTCCTTTTCGCTCGTTTTTCAAGGTTTCGGAGGAAATCACGTATAAAGTACTCACTACACATATAAAGTACTCATTACACATATAAAGTACTCTCGTTACATATAAAGTACTCATAATTACAATGGAGATCACCGCTAGCGGAATTGTACTTTTATAGTGGTGTAAAGATGTGATGTGTCTGAATGGCCCGGGATATTCATAGAATCATAATGTACCAACTTAAACTTAGTTGTAGTAGGAACTAATAGTACTAGGATTAAATGATCTTTTTGCAAAAACTGTGTAGTATTATCAACATTTAACTAAGCATCTTCTTGCATCATACAGGATTTTGGTTGGTCATCTGGGTGGGGATGTCTCTGTTTGGAACCATCAGACCAAGGTGTAGCGCCCCGACCCGACTTTTATACAGTGATACTGTGTTCCCGGTTATCTGTTACCACCAGACGCACTATCAAAGCATAACAGAGAGATCAAGACTTGTGGAACAACTGGCACATCACAGACTCTACGACACAAATCATATAGTTCAACTCTTATAATAGAGAAAGATAGCAAATGACAACTAGAGGTCACAGACCCAACATTACAACAAGCGGAAGCAAATTAGGTGGTTCTAAACCACAAGAACCAAATTATGGCCTAAGAGGCCTGCAGATAAACATCCAGCGCCAGCTGTTCCGGGATGTCCCAAGCTGCCACCTGGGAACCCCAGACTACTCGTCGACGTCCACAAAGAACCCACCTTCGGGACCGGAGAAGTCCTCCTCTGAAACAAAGCAAACGACGTTGAGTTCGACGAACTCGCAAGATTATAATATAGAGCTTTAGCTCGATGAGGCTTTCAAAGTTTTAGGCTGTTTTGCATAAAGCTGATTTTATTTATAAAACACAACTCCATGGCATCGACTAATCAGAACACTTTAAAAGAGGGGTAAGAAGTACTCTTTTCCTTTGATCACTTACTCACCATCAACCATCATCACCATCATTGTACCTGTTCATCAAAGGCACCTCCCCGAATCACCCTCGAGGAAGTCAACCTTGCATACGTGTGTGGTACCTCTAGTACCCAGTTTTTAATCATTCCGTTCAGGTTATTCTATGATCCCTGAATACGTCACCAAGTTGTCCATAACCGCGGACACGGCTTTTCGAAAAGATTTATCCCTGCAGGGGTGTACAATGTGAAAGTCGCCAGGTTCCCGAGGGACCTCCCAGCTCCTTATCCATGCGTACCGTCCGGCTCATTGCCTACGCTTAGCTCTCTTCCGGGGAAAGCCGGCTGAGTGGGAACGGTTACAACCTTTACCTTGTTGAGGACTAACCCAGGATCATCAGTGAGGACGAGACAGCGGTGCCTCCAACACCCTGTCCCGTGGCCACTCATTTTCCTAAACACCACCATCCTCTTACCAGTCTTGGCCACCATCTCAACGCACGCGCAAATGGAAGCTCAAACTAGAGGACCCTGGCTAGCCCCGCTCAAGTTAGTCGGTCGACGAGGGCTCCATATACCCCACGCACGGTAGCACGCTCATCTTGGCTCGTAGGGGAGAACTCGCATCTAGGCGGCGAGAACGAGACAACCCACCACATTCCATGTGGCCTCTCATCCCCACCTTTAAGCATTTTATTATCCATCACCGAATTACTCCACCATCATCCACATTTCATGTCCTGTTCCCAACATTTGGTAACCATAGCACCACTAGGCAAGTACTAAGCATGGCTAAGCATCAACTTAGTATAATTAAGTATCTCATGGCCAACAATACCAACCTATGGTATTAGGAGGGGAAAAACAGGTATTGGCATCGGAAACTTAATGCATTCTATAGGATACTCTAATCCAAGCAAAAGACATTTAGAACCGCATGCAATATTATAGTGGAGAAAATACTTGCCGAAAATAGGATAAGATATGCTCAGAGGGGGGGGGGGGGGGGGGTTACGCTTGCCTTGCTCAACGTGCTGGTCGTACTGCTCGGCGGGGTATTGAGGTGGAACCCCGTCTGCTTGGCCTATCGAAACATAACGCACGGGAAGCAATAATCAATCACCACACATTTTTAGCAAGTGCAATGCGCAAGCACATGATGACATGCCGTTTTAATGCACTGGAATTTATTAGAAGCTCTCTAGCAAGATCGACCCATTTTAAATTGGGGAGCGAGAAATAATTATTCACCGATAGAGAAATATTGTTCTACAATATTTTTAATGCTTTCCTGTGCTTAAAATAAGGTCAACATGTATGTAATGATGCCACAAATTAGTCCACCATTTTTGGGAGCATTTTGGTATAAACTACCATTTTTAGAACGCACCAATTAAAAGTTATTACCTTTATGAGGTACTAAATTAAATAAGTGATTTGAATTATTTTAAATTCCTCTTTTCATTCTTTTATTTCCTCCTTTAATCATGCCCTGTGTATAACTTAAAACCAACACCAACATCAATTTGGAACCAAGAGAAATGAAGGACAAAAATTAAACAGGAGGAATATTTTGCACTGGACCAAATCGGAAATTCCGATTCTTTCCCAACTCGGAATATCCGATCGACCTCACGTTCGAAGAAATGGCTAAGGACCAGAAACTTTCGGTACTGGTACAAATCGGAAAATCCGGACGCTGCAAGGATCGGATTATCCGATAGGCACTAACGAGCTGAAATTCTACTAAGGACAGATTCGATTCCCGTACTGGCTTCAGTCGGAATATCCGGTTCGACACAAACTCGGATTATCCGAGCGCGAGCAGAGCACACGGCCGCGCACGGCGGCCGGCGGGAAAACGGCGACGCAGGGGGTTAGGGGAGGAACGGAGGGGAGAGAATGATGGGCGTGCTCACCCCGAGCTCATTTGAGAAGACGGCGCGGTTGGGGACGGACCACGGCGGCGGGAATTCGTCCGGCGAGTGGCGGCGGTGGTCGGCGGGAATCCGGTCGGCGGCGTCGATTTCCAGCGCCCCAGCCCGATTCCTTTGGTGGAGAGGACGGACACGTCACGGCGGAGCGTTTGGTGGCCGTGGCTCGGCCTGGGGAGCCCTCAGTCGACGGCGATGCGGCGGTGCAGTGCGGCAGCCATGGCGGCTCGGCGGGAGGAAGAATGGGGAGAGGAACGGGGAGCAGGTGGCGAGTGAGGGGGAGCAGGGCGTCGTGGTACTCGTGGGGCTCGGCCTCCTCGCAGGTGAGGGCAGAGGGAAGGGGGGGGGTCCCGTGCACGGTGTGCGGTATGGCACCAGGGAGGCGCGGGAATGGCGGAGGTGAGAGGAGAAGAAGGTTTTCCAGAAACCCCCCTGTTAAATTGAATTCCTCACAAGTAGGTCCTTCTCCAGTACTGGAATTTATTCCAGCAGCTGTATTTGAATTTAAGGAGCAACTTAGACAATTCCAAGAATTATGTAACTTTTTGGGTAGCATCCCTGTACCTTGGGCCAACACCCATAAAAATTACAAGGCATTTGGAGTCCATTTGATTGGGTAATAAAATAAGAAGTTGCCATTGGCATTTTTGAGAAATTCCAAATAACAATACTTTAGCAATTTTGACTCAAGGGCAAAATATTACTTTGAACCTTTGGAACTTCCTGGACAATATGATTTGTCAAAGTACCTTTGTTTGCAAATTTGAGTGTCTTCCTTGGTGTGGAATTTGGTGGAACAAGCTTTTGCATTTGGTTTTCTATATTGCCAAAACCATTAGTATGTTGTTTACCAAAATCCAATGAATGCAATGATGTATGCATGCCATGATTCAAAAAGGATACGAAAGTGAAAATTTGGTACTCAAATTTTGGGGCTGTTACAATTCTACCCTCCTTACAGGAATCTCGTCCCGAGATTCTAAGAGTAGGAAAGAGGGGGAAGGGTTACAAGGTACTACACGATCTTCTCGCTTCCGTAGGCTTCTTTCTTGGAGAGGTTGATCAATGGCATCATGAAGATCGTCACCGACTTCACTTCGAAGTCACTATCACAGCACACCTTAGGAACGAAGGAGACCTCACCGAAAGGATGGATCTTAGGGAGGATACAACGGCCGAGTACCTCCTAGTAGAAACCTTAGGATGAGAATTCGAGCATCCGTTGAATTGACATTTAGGAGACACATACGGGTGACGGGAGAGGGGCAGGGAGTTTCCAATATGTAGACAACTGTTTCTCAAAAGGTTGGAAATATGAACTTTGCACAAGGCCTTAAGTTTCTGAAAACGAAGGTTAAGCGAGATTCCGACAGATGAAGAGGTGACTTAACCTATACGGCTTGAGTAGAACTTTCCTCGCGGAGTAGCATTGCGGATCACAGAAGAAGGACCGGGAAGATGGACCAAGAGAATTTTAGAAACTCCGGGAACGATAGTATCGGGAAAACCTCTGGATACTCTAGACATCGAGGACAAGCTTCTTGAGGATCACCAACCATCATTTCTGATTGTGATTCAGATTTGGTTAGGTGTAGAGATACTTCAACTCAACATGTATGAATAGGAAGTCTTGCAGAGGATACCAACGGATTACATTTGCTAGAACCCCAAGAGTTAAACTAGAATGTCTAACTCCAAAGGAGGAACGAGATTGCAGAACACATGTATTAGCAACTCTCCGAAGACAATCTGCAGCTACATGAATTACTTGCAATGAGACACAGATGAGCCCTTGTTGGGGAATATCAAAGAAGACAAAAGGATTTCTTGGAATCCTTCTCCTTCTTGAACAGTTCCACTAGTGGCTTGGAGGCATAGACGAAAATTTCTCAAGGAAGGGAGGTAATCACGTACCTTACCAAGAAGATTTGCACATACAGGATTTGAGTGGGGATGATTCCGTGGAGACAAGACAATTTACCCAGATCCACGGCGACATCTTTCAGCAATTGCACGTGAATCAGAGAAAGTCATTTCTAACTTCAAGAACACATGCCTTGTGACGACATAAGTTAGTGCTAACAAGTTTACAATGCCACGCCCACTATTCCATATAAATCTCCCCAAACATGGAGCAAAATAAGAGGTAGTTGATGGGCTCAACAACCAACTTATCTAGTTACTCCAAGATGGTCGACTCATATGTCACATGAACGGGCATAAGCATTGCTCAGATTAACACATTCAGGGAGGTCGGTCGGAGTTTGATTTGAAGATAGCCTAATTCAAATCAAAAGATTTGGAGGGTAGCATATCCAAAGAGGAGATACCACCTTGTTTCAACATGAACAGACTAGACATCCCCTTGAGAATGAACTATAACAGATAGAGAATAATTCAAGACATCCAACACAATTTTCTTGGAGAGGGGAGTTGTTCAGAGAACCAGCTCACTCATAAGCTCAACATCATGGACAGGTGACAACCTGGCGATACTTCTGGAAAAACCTACAGAATATCACGATCCACCTACAGGATATCACGATCCGCCGGTATGTCGTGAGTTCGAGAGAGTATCATGCCATTGAAGGCACAACGAGGTGGTCTTGGGAGTTTCGGCGTGAACCTAGCTCTTTGACCGAGGGAGGGCACCGGAGAGAACGAAGTGTAGGAGCATCACCTCATCAAGGAGATCATGATACTTAGCACTAGTGCACACTCTTTATACCAAGATATCGTGCTACTCCAAGATGGAACAGAAACAGAGACTAATAACCCTCTTATTCTGTGGACTACAAAACTTTGACCTAGCCCGAGAAGTGGACAAGGTACTGGAGTTTGTTTCTCCTAACAAGGCGAAGTGGAAGATCTTGACGGATCAAGAGAGTGACTTGCATCGGAAAACACCAATGCACGATAGAAACATGACGGTCAAGCGGAAGACACAGGTCGGAAAGAAGATCAAGAGTAACAACATGCTCGGGAGAATCCTAAGATGTTGAAGATGCACCGGTTATTACCCAGTTGTGACAACCATGCCCCCAAAGAGGGAGAGATGCAGAAGAGTCAAACAAAACGGTAGCAAGATAAATGTTGATTCGTAACTCACCCATAAGGACGCCAGAATCTTCTTCAGCTTCTTCAGCAGAGACGTGGTTCAGGCGACGACGCACAGTAGGTCCAGCCTTGCCAGCTGGCGTGGCAGAGGCTCGTGCAGGTGTTCCCGTGACCGGTGCCTTCTGGGGCACTCCTTGGAGTAGTGGCCAGCCTGGCCACAAGCGTAGCACTTGAATCGTGGTGGAGCAGGTAGCATAGGACGATACCCACTCCTGCCTACCCCAAGTGTCGAAGTAGTGGGGCGCGTGGTGGCATGCTGGGCAATCTTCTCATGGGCATCCTTTACTGCCTCCACTAAGAACTCCATAGAACATTTAGCCGGAACATGATCATTGCCTTCGCATAGGTAGCAAGTGGCGCTAGCGGTTGGGCACTGGCCAAGTGGATGCGAGTTGAGACAGTGCGGGCAACTGCCGGGGCATTGACTCGCCTGATGTCCACCCCTTCCGCACTGACTACATGCCTTTCCTTGTGGTAGTCCCCACTGGCTGGGGTACTTAAGGGGGTACTTCCAAGACGGATGTCCACGCTCCTTACAAGTGTGACACCTGCGTTTGTTTCTAGCTTTCTTGGGCAAAACTTTAGATGTATGAGATTCCTGCCGAACAACGGGTGTCCAGTGGGTTCCTGGGGTGGCTTCGATTTGATGGAGCGGAGGTCGTTGTGCCATTCTGTAGAGTTGACAAGGACGCCGTTAGTATCCACCTTCATAGGGTTGCGACATTAGCATTAGCGTACTCAAGTACTCAGACTAGGGACGATAATGCTTTGTGCAACAACGAACAAGGAACCAACAAGATGGGACTTGGGTCAAAGATCAGCATCATGCACCAGTAGTGTGAGATTCAAATGGCTAAGAAACCACGTGATTCAACCCACACTATCCAGCACAATCCGGGACCTTATGTTCAAGTCCTTGGGTTAAACCCCGAAGAAAGGAACAAATGGATAGACTTGATAAGAATGGAAGCGTTCGTAAACATCTGAGCGGAATTCGGATGGCAACGCAGCGGGAGCAACTGGACACATAACACACTAGAGGTAGAACCCAAACCACGGGATCCTAATTTTGAAGTAACAGAAGAGAAGTAAAACTTTTAACTCAAATCGAGGTAAGATTGCTCCGAGATTAGAGGGTAACCAGATAAGGAGTAAAAAGAATCCTAAGATGGTTTTCACAACTCATTTTTAGGTTAAAAATATTTTCACAAACACTAGACTCAACGTCGACCAGTAGAAAGGGTTTCCTACAGGCAGTCCTGCTCTGATACCAACTTGTAGCGCCCCGACCCGACTGTTATACAGTGATACTGTGTCCCCGGTTATCTGTTACCACCAGACGCACTATCAAAGCATAACAGAGAGATCAAGACTTGTGGAACAACTGGCACATCACAGACTCTACGACACAAATCATATAGTTCAACTCTTATAATAGAGAAAGATAGCAAATGACAACCAGAGGTCACAGACCCAACATTACAACAAGCGGAAGCAAATTAGGTGGTTCTAAACCACAAGAACCAAATTATGGCCTAAGAGGCCTGCAGATAAACATCCAGCGCCAGCTATTCCGGGATGTCCCAAGCTGCCACCTGGGAACCCCAGACTACTCGTTGACGTCCACAAAGAACCCACCTTCGGGACCGGAGAAGTCCTCCTCTGAAACAAAGCAAACGACGTTGAGTTCGACGAACTCGCAAGATTATAATATAGAGCTTTAGCTCGATGAGGCTTTCAAAGTTTTAGGCTGTTTTGCATAAAGCTGATTTTATTTATAAAACACAACTCCATGGCATCGACTAATCAGAACACTTTAAAAGAGGGGTAAGAAGTACTCTTTTCCTTTGATCACTTACTCACCATCAACCATCATCACCATCATTGTACCTGTTCATCAAAGGCACCTCCCCGAATCACCCTCGAGGAAGTCAACCTTGCATACGTGTGTGGTACCTCTAGTACCCAGTTTTTAATCATTCCGTTCAGGTTATTCTATGATCCCTGAATACGTCACCAAGTTGTCCATAACCGCGGACACGGCTTTTCGAAAAGATTTATCCCTGCAGGGGTGTACAATGTGAAAGTCGCCAGGTTCCTGAGGGACCTCCCAGCTCCTTATCCATGCGTACCGTCCGGCTCATTGCCTACGCTTAGCTCTCTTCCGGGGAAAGCCGGCTGAGTGGGAACGGTTACAACCTTTACCTTGTTGAGGACTAACCCAGGATTATCAGTGAGGACGAGACAGCCGTGCCTCCAACACCCTGTCCCGTGGCCACTCATTTTCCTAAACACCACCATCCTCTTACCAGTCTTGGCCACCATCTCAACGCACGCGCAAATGGAAGCTCAAACTAGAGGACCCTGGCTAGCCCCGCTCAAGTTAGTCGGTCGACGAGGGCTCCATATACCCCACGCACGGTAGCACGCTCATCTTGGCTCGTAGGGGAGAACTCGCATCTAGGCGGCGAGAACGAGACAACCCACCACATTCCATGTGGCCTCTCATCCCCACCTTTAAGCATTTTATTATCCATCACCGAATTACTCCACCATCATCCACATTTCATGTCCTGTTCCCAACATTTGGTAACCATAGCACCACTAGGCAAGTACTAAGCATGGCTAAGCATCAACTTAGTATAATTAAGTATCTCATGGCCAACAATACCAACCTATGGTATTACGAGGGGAAAAACAGGTATTGGCATCGGAAACTTAATGCATTCTATAGGATACTCTAATCCAAGCAAAAGACATTTAGAACCGCATGCAATATTATAGTGGAGAAAATACTTGCGGAAAATATGATAAGATATGCTCAGAGGGGGGGGGGGGGGGGGTTACGCTTGCCTTGCTCAACGTGCTGGTCGTACTGCTCGGCGGGGTATTGAGGTGGAACCCCGTCTGCTTGGCCTATCGAAACATAACGCACGGGAAGCAATAATCAATCACCACACATTTTTAGCAAGTGCAATGCGCAAGCACATGATGACATGACGTTTTAATGCACTGGAATTTATTAGAAGCTCTCTAGCAAGATCGACCCATTTTAAATTGGGGAGCGAGAAATAATTATTCACCGATAGAGAAATATTGTTCTACAATATTTTTAATGCTTTCCTGTGCTTAAAATAAGGTCAACATGTATGAAATGATGCCACAAATTAGTCCACCATTTTTGGGAGCATTTTGGTATAAACTACCATTTTTAGAACGCACCAATTAAAAGTTATTACCTTTATGAGGTACTAAATTAAATAAGTGATTTGAATTATTTTAAATTCCTCTTTTCATTCTTTTATTTCCTCCTTTAATCATGCCCTGTTTATAACTTAAAACCAACACCAACATCAATTTCGAACCAAGAGAAATGAAGGACAAAAATTAAACAGGAGGAATATTTTGCACTGGACCAAATCGGAAATTCCGATTCTTTCCCAACTCGGAATATCCGATCGACCTCACGTTCAAAGAAATGGCTAAGGACCAGAAACTCTCGGTACTGGTACAAATCGGAAAATCCGGACGCTGCAAGGATCGGATTATCCGATAGGCACTAACGAGCTGAAATTCTACTAAGGACGGATTCGATTCCCGTACTGGCTTCAGTCGGAATATCCGGTTCGACACGAACTCGGATTATCCGAGCGCGAGCAGAGCACACGGCCGCGCACGGCGGCCGGCGGGAAAACGGCGACGCAGGGGGTTAGGGGAGGAACGGAGGGGAGAGAAAGATGGGCGTGCTCACCCCGAGCTCGTTTGAGAAGACGGCGCGGTCGGGGACGGACCACGGCGGCGGGAATTCGTCCGGCGAGCGGCGGCGGTGGTCGGCGGGAATCCGGTCGGCGGCGTCGATTTCCAGCGCCCCAGCCCGATTCCTTTGGAGGAGAGGACGGACACGTCGCGGCGGAGCGTTTGGTGGCCGTGGCTCGGCCTGGGGAGCCCTCAGTCGACGGCGATGCGGCGGCGCAGTGCGGCAGCCATGGCGGCTCGGCGGGAGGAAGAATGGGGAGAGGAACGGGGAGCAGGTGGCGAGTGAGGGGGAGCAGGGCGTCGTGGTACTCGTGGGGCTCGGCCTCCTCGCAGGTGAGGGCAGAGGGAAGGGGGGGGGCCCGTGCACGGTGTGCGGTATGGCGCCAGGGAGGCGCGGGAATGGCGGAGGTGAGAGGAGAAGAAGGTTTTCCAGAAACCCCCTGTTAAATTGAATTCCTCACAAGTAGGTCCTTCTCCAGTACTGGAATTTATTCCAGCAGCTGTATTTGAATTTAAGGAGCAACTTAGACAATTCCAAGAATTATGTAACTTTTTGGGTAGCATCCCTGTACCTTGGGCCAACACCCATAAAAATTACAAGGCATTTGGAGTCCATTTGCTTGGGTAATAAAATAAGAAGTTGCCATTGGCATTCTTGAGAAATTCCAAATAACAATACTTTAGCAATTTTGACTCAAGGGCAAAATATTACTTTGAACCTTTGGAACTTCCTGGACAATATGATTTGTCAAAGTACCTTTGTTTGCAAATTTGAGTGTCTTCCTTGTTGTGGAATTTGGTGGAACAAGCTTTTGCATTTGGTTTTCTATATTGCCAAAACCATTAGTATGTTGTTTACCAAAATCCAATGAATGCAATGATGTATGCATGCCATGATTCAAAAAGGATACGAAAGTGAAAATTTGGTACTCAAATTTTGGGGCTGTTACACAAGGTATGTCTCCGTTTGGAACCATGGCATGACTCCTACACGGTTCTGAGGTGGAGAGCCTGTATCCAATATGACACAGTGCATGTAGAATGTTTTGGCCATTATAAGGGTTTGCTCTTATGTTTATTTTTTTGACCAAGGAAACCTAGGGGAGGCCCCCACGGTACAATTTGGATTTATAAAGGCCACATAATAATTCCGATATATATCCAAAGATAAAATGGAATAATGGTTGGGAGGATCTACCGTACAAAACAAACGAGTGCTAGAATTTTAAAGCTAATTAAAGAGAGTCTAGCCAGATTGTAGGGACGAATGACTTTTCTATGTCTTAAGCTGTGAATACTAAGATGCAAATACTTCTAAATAACAACGTGAAGACTAAGATGCAAATACTTTTAAAATAACAACATTACATTACATTGTCCGAACCTTGGTCTCCTTTGATAAAATTTGAAGCACCACTAGAACAGTAGGATATAGAAGGTCAGGGACCCCGCGTCGCCCTCACCCAGATGAGTCGAGGGACGCCACCGGTGAAACACTCAGCTCGGCAAAGCCACGATGCGCCTAAGGTGGCAGTGTGGGAAACTCTCGCGGCGTCATGAGATCCATGGGCGGTTGATCTTGGCGGCGATCGGTTGTGCACGGTACGCACAGGGGCGGTGCCGCCCTGGGGTGTGGCGGAGGGGCATGTCTTGCGGTGGTGTATTGCGATGATGGTTCTCTGGTTGGCGTTGTTGTTCGTGGTTACAGACGACGACTCATATGCCATATTTGATGCCCTCTTACGCGAACCGATGCAACTCCGGGAGAAACCTCAGATCCCTCAGGATCGAGCGATGGAGGTGCTTATGCGTTCTAATCCCTCTTGAGGGCATCCTTTATAGAGTTTTCATCGGTTGACTGGAACTGGCTGCAGTGGTGTGAAAGTCGCGGTGGCCTCGTTTCTTCCTGACGTCATGCATAAGGAGAGGGATCTTGAATGGCTTTCCGAGGAGAGGTGGTGGCTGCCGGCGGCTGCTGTTTCACCACAGCACGGCAGCCAGCAGCCAGCAGCCGGCTTATCGGAGGCGTTCTGGCTGCAATTTGCGCGATGTGACGTCATTTGGTGATGCCGTATAAGTTTGGTGATGGGGCGGCAGCCTGTCTTATTCGACATTGGCGGTCTCCGTTGTCATGTGGATGAAGGGATGGTCGACTCTTGGTTATGGTGATGGTCTTCAGCTCTATTTTCGCAGTCGATGGCGGTACGGTAAGTCCTCATCTGCGGCCGAGGAGTTTCGAGGACGGCATTGGTATTGGATGCCCCCTCCATTTCGAGATAGGGTTCGATTCAAGAAGGTTGTGCTATGCATGACGAATACGGACTAGATGTCGAGGCTTGCATGGTTGGCGTTGCTGATGTGGCATCTCATGTGGAGGCATCATCTTAAGCCTGATTCTGAGCAGGTGCTACGCACGACGTCTCATATGCGGTGATAAGTCATGCATCTGCTGCTTGATGGAAGTGGTGACACCGTGGTTGGCGGCGTGGCGGTATTTGACATCATCGGCTTCCCGTTTCTCCTTCGGATGCATCTGGTCAGTGTCGGACTAGTACAAGTGTATACATTGAGTTGACGCACTTAGGTGGAAACATTTAGGACACTATTAATGTGTGCTTGGACGTATCGTTCTTAAAGGTGTTGTCTTGATCGAAGATCATCTTTGCAGATGAAGATTTCGAGCTAGACCCTTGGATGGACTCGTCAACACCGGTGCACGTGCGGCCTTTTCGATGTAAAGGCCAGCTGGCTTTGCACCTCGTTTCGAAAAAATGGGTGGCGACATGGTTTCTCAAGCACGAGGTCGAAGCATCTCTATCCAGACAATACAACTATCGGGTAGAAGCTTTAGCCAACCGGGTAGATTTAGGTTCCACGACCAACGCCTCCGTGGAGAGGAACAATACGTTGTCGTTGTTGGATCAGCCCTTGTTGAGGGAGCTTAATGATGCTCACTCGACCTAGACCCGACAAGGCATCACCACAGCCGCATGGCCGAGCGACAGATCTGGCTCTACTGGCAAACGAGGCTGACCCAAAGCCAATGTGTAGCCGCGCTAGAGCCGCTGTCCGAGCAGGAACGCGGCGCAAGGAGCTGGACTCCAGGGGAGGTGATCGGAGAACCAAGTTCCAGCGACAACACGATGGTCCATCACCCACCGCGCGCCACGCTCCGTCCACCACTCATTGCAAGTAAGACACCGAGCCAAGAGTCCAAACCGGCACGACCGCATGAGGATGTGACTCTCCTGGGTGGACTTCGTACTTTTGATACATTTTTTTAAATTCCATAAGAAAAGTCAGTCCAAAATTTGTATTCTTAAACCAAAAAAATGAGCAAAATTATCCCAAATATCGGAAATCATGCAGCAACCAGAATCGATCTATTCATTGCTTATACACCTAGGAATGGGTCCAGTTGATTAAACTCCAATCAGCAACTCACTCGATTTAGCATATTGACTAGAGGAATCAGAAAAGGTACATTAATCATGCTGCCGGCCAGTGACAGTGGAAGAGAGCTCGACTGGTGGCGCCTGCTCCCAGCCAAATTAACATCCAGACGCGCGGCCGGCAACGTAATTCAAAACGACCTTTATGTACTTGTGTTTGTTCTATTATTAAAAAAATGTACTCCCTCCGTTTACAATTAGTTTGCGTTCTGGGTTTAGTCAAAATCAAACTTTGCAAAGTTTGACTAAATATATAAGAAAAAATATAAATATTTACAATAAAATTTAACATTATTAGAATCTTCATAAGATATATTTTTATATTATATATATAATACATAGTATAGATATTGATATTTTTCGTATATACTTGATCAAATTTTGAAAAGTTTGACTTTAAAAAAGCCTAGAACGCGAACTAAATAAAAACGGAGTGAGTACTTGTGTTGAGAAAAGCGGGCGCCCAGTTGGTTTTTCAATATTTTTTAAATTCACAGGGAGGCTCTCCCCGGCCGGTTCAATTAGAAACTAAACCATCAGTCACACATACAGGGTAGAAAGCAGTAAAGCAAAAAAAGCGGGCGCCCAGTTGTCCCGTGTCATACTAGATCATTTCGTGTTTTCCATTTCCATCGAATTGATTAGGGATTTCTCAACTGTGAGCAGGCAAGACAGATGACATTTAAGGAGCAGATGGTTTATGTACTTGCCGTTAGATTCATTGCACGGAAGGAGTGGATTATTGCCGGTGATGACAATGGCCAAATCCACGTGTATATATATACTACTACAAAGAGCAAGCTGAAGGAGTTCCAAGCGCATGGGAGCTGGGTGAGTTCACTCGCAGTTCACCCAACTGATCCGTTCGTTCTGTCATCGTCAAAGGACAACCTGATAAAGCTTTGGAACTGGGAGAATGGTTGGGAGTGCATCAGGACATTCCAATCACACTCCTCATCGGTGTGGTCAGTGAAGTTTAGCCCGCAGACTGCGAGCAACACATTTGCTAGTGCATCGATGGACGGCACAGTAAAGGTTGAACCTAGCACATTTGGTACCGTCAGAAAGGTTTTTTTGTTTCCATGTACGTTTGGTAACCAATGCAATATTGGTATCTACAGATCTGGAGCATGCTTTCGGACACTCCTATCACCACGTTGGAATGCGGGACGGAAGCACTAACATCGGTTGATTACTTCGTTGTTCATGGTAATCACGAGTACATTGTTACAGGATCTCGCGATGGGACTACACACGTAAGCCATATTCGCTATTCTACAATATGACATGCATGCACATCGAGTAATACATACATACTCCTCAAATTAATACCTCCATCCTTATTATTCAACAGATCTGGAATTTAGAGACGGAGACATGTATTCAACACATCGAGGGACTCCAAACTTACTTGATAGGTGTTGCTGTTTTCGACTACCTTCCGGGACTTCCAATTTTGGTTACAGTTTCGGATGACGAAATTGTTTCTTTCTGCAACTCCACTACACACAGGTAATGTACGATCTTGAAAAGAAAAAAATTCACATGATCCTGGCCGCCTCATATTTCCCCTTCCAGCGCGATCTTGAATGCATCTTGTACTCTGAAAAGCACCGCAATATGGAGATCCAACCCTTCATACGTAGTCCTGAATTCCAAGACTTTTCTTTTCGTCTCGCCTCCCCTCCCGGGCCACTGGGCCAAGGCAGCAGGGGTATGTGTTGAGCGGCGCCAGAACTGGCTGGAGACGCAAGATCTGGCGAGAGAGGAACCGGAGCTCGGAGCAAGACCATGGAGCCCGTGCGACTTCCTTGCCATGCTGACGCCTGAAAGCTTTGTTTTGCGGGGAGGAGGAGCAGCAGGCTCGGGAATCAGAGATGCTGACACGTCCGCGGCGGCGGCTCAATTTTCTGGCAGCTGTACATCAAGGACATTTAGGCTAACGGATGAAAATTTCTTGCAAATAACACATGCTTTACAATTTTGCAGATACCAGAACATGGTTGACTTTGAAGTAGGATATATTGTGGATTTAGCCTACATCAAGGACACAAGAAGGTAACAAAAATAAAATTCTTGGCACTGTTGTAGCTTACCATGTATATGTTTTCTTTTGAAGCTTGTTTGTTAATATGTGAGGTTTTCCCGGACAAAATTTTGTGCTCTTCAGCTCATCAGCAGTCTCAGTTTGGGAAAAATCGATTTTCTCGGGAAAGATACGCAAAAAAATAGCTTCTTCGGCATTCAATTTAATCCTAAGGGTACATGTTTTTATGTGAAAATGTGTGATTTTTTTCCATAATTATGATAATCTAGATTTTATTTTCTTTTATTGTGAAGCTCACGATCTTGTGGAGGTCTGCATCTGGATGATGTATCCTTCATGAGCACAACAAACAAAACAGTTGACGTCGTCACCACTAGATGTCATATTTAAATATGTTTTATACATGAAATTTCTGGATTGATTTCTATATATAATACTTGCACTATTTCAGTAATAAATAATATATGAATATGTGTTGGAATAAATCTTCTAGCCTAGAGTCTTTTACATTTTCACATTATTTTAGACAAAAGAAGGAAAACATACGCATTAGAGAAATCTAGTTTACAACCTTACAAAATAATAAAATATATTTTGTAGAAAAAAACTACTTAAGTCGTGGAAATATTGGTTGACTGTGACAACGCCGAAATTTCAATTATACCCAAAAAGATAGATTTTGAAGTTAGCGTAGTGCATCATCCAAAACTGTAAAGTGAAGTGGGAGAATATATATACTTGGCGGGCATTATAAACATCCAGTAGTGCTATAAAGGAAAATAACTAAGAGTTGACATGTTTTGTTTAGTCTTGGCTCTTTTATATACTCCCTCCAGTCCACAAAAACTATTGTGGAAAATGAACTGGGTACATACAATACACAATACAAGTTTCCACACGTTTTTAGGATGGGAGAGAGTATTATATATAGAGAGCTATTTTTGACAGTTCAAAACTTCTTACTATATCATCGCATGTTTGCAGCCTCGTCGTCGCGGGTACGAAGGGAATCGCAATAATGGAAATTAGTTAATTCTACTTCAAAGATCCAGCTTGCAGACACGGAAAAAATCAGAGAAACATAGAACATCAAATGTATGACCATGAGTTTGCAGTTTGAAGGATGCCTGATGGATAATTACCTGTGGTGAACTTTAATGACTTTACTATCATGTACTTTGGTGTTCAGTCCGTACATTATACTGTTATATACGATGCCATCCTCTTGGCATCTACTTTTTTTTTTTGACAATCAGTACCATATATTATATTATTAAATAGTACATGGTAGAGATACACGAGCTGACTACTGCGATTACAAAATAAAGACTAAAAGGGGCGAGCAAATTTTCAAGATCTTCAAGCTCTTTTTTTTCCATGACACAATCTTATACTTTTCTGAAGGCAGCCATAGATCGATGACAAATATACCAAACCATATACCTGTGAATACCAACGAAGGTTCTCACATAATTTTATTTTTGAGCCGCAATGCCAAGATTTTGTGCACGCACACAGCCATTAAAGTAATCAACCAACATCGGCAAGAGTACCACTATTGATATTCCAGGGAAAAATAACCGAACAACTTGGTCGACGTCGTTGGGAGCCAAGAGAACGAATCACCATTGTCGAGGACGTAGTAGCCGGGACAGATATTGCGAGGACAAACTTCCTCACGACAACCATGAGAAAAAATCCAAAATCGATCTGTCGAACCTAGACAAATATAATCTTTCAACACCACCATTAACGCCGGGAAGAAGATCTCGTCATCGAACGAAGCGCCGAACACCTGTTTTTCCGAACGACGTCGCCGAGTGGGAGGAGGAGAATCCCCGTGGTGTCTTTTACAGCGCCGACACAACCTTCCTGTACAGCATCTATATTGTAGGCGACGATGCCAGGTTCCGGGCGGCCCTCTTGCGTCCAGGCAGCGACGTGTGTACAGTTGTTGAGAGGACCCTCCGGGCACCCAAGTACGGCGCGTTCTGCACCGCTTACCCTATGGCGCATCGTCACCCTGGAGCAGGCTAGCGATCATGCGAGCGACGTGCTTGTCTGGATGCCGCCTTTGCCGTGGTGGGAGCGAGGACACTACTTGCACGAATACAGCTACGTCCTTGAGTCTCGCGGCAAGTTGCTATGGGTGTCCGTCAAGATCAATCCTCAGTATAATCGGGATGTGAAAGCAGAACACAAGATCTGGATGACGGTGCACGAGCTGAGGCAACAACGAAGCGGGAAAAAAGGCGCGTTGGATCAAGAGAGATACTTCTATCCTGGCCGACCGCGTGTTGTTCCTTGGAACACCCAATTGTTTCGCCGTGGAGGCTTCAAGGTTTAGCGGTCGACATGGTGGGTGTGCCTTCTTCATCTACCACGACAATAAAGCTGGCCGCTTGAAATGTTTGGTGTATTCAGCTAGAACCTCGTCTCCAGGAAGGTCAACTTCTTCGAACGGCTACCTAGAGGATGGAAGGATGAGAGGTGCACGTGGCATGTCATTCAGCCCGCTATTGCTCCAATTCAGGTAAACTACATTCACAGTAATTTATTTATTTTTGTTTTATAATTATAAATACTTTCGATAACATGATATCTATTGATTTTGATATATTGCATTAAGGCAAAACAGAAGGATAAGAATTTAACCATCGGACTCTACATAAGCATATAAAAGTTATTAATTTGATGTATCAGGAACTAATGAAGGCTCAAGAAGTGAATAAACAGAGGAGGCTGCAACAAACGACTCTAGTATTGAGTCCAACACTCAGCATTCACATCAGGAGACATTACGAGCCTTGTTTCAATGTGGTTGTGCGTAATCTTCCTCTCAGTGTGAAGAGCTCTCAGCTACAACTCTTCTTGAGCGAACACGGCAAAGTGTCTAGGGCCGAGGTACTCTACTATAAGAACACAAAACGCTCGCAGGGTATTGCCATCGTAACCATGTCTACATGTCATGCAAATCATGAAGATGCTCTAGATGAGCTCAACGACCTGTCTATGGATGGATTCAACCTTGATGTTAGGTTTGTAAAGAATTGGCAGCAAGGGTACAGACGACGACGCCCACGTTCCACTTCCACGGGAACACATTAGTTACATATAGTTTTGGCTTCCTAATTGTAGTTATAGTGGTTTGTAACTCTTAAGTTTCACATGTGTTTTTTCTACGTGTATCCGAGAATTCATTATATGTCCGAGAATTTATAAGCCTACTAATACTTACATCGATGGACGGAAATACCCTTTTATAGAAATTGGAGGTGGTGTAGAATATATCATTACCTATTCTAATTTGTATATATGCCAAAGTAATTGCAACTGTTCTGAGCTACTACCTATACCAAATTTTCTCAAAACTACTAAAAATTCATAATTTTTACGATGAAAATATACCGTAACTAAAACTAAAGATTATAGACATGCTGTTTTGTCTCGTATGAGCATCTAGTCTCATTATGATAGTACATTTAAAAACTATTTTAAAATGTCAAAAAAATTCTGAAATTTAAATTTCGGTATACATTTTAACATTTAATGTTGGCACACAAAGCTTCACGAAAAAATATTATTTGTCATGTTCTGTATAAAAATACAAATGCAGTAGTTAAAAATAACATTTTGCTAGACATTTTATTAGTCTTTTTTACACAAGGCACAAAAAATATCCTTTTTGACAAAAAATTGCGCTTAACACTAGTACAGAAATGGCCTATTAGTGGCGCACCAATTTGGTATTCTGTGGCGCACCCCCAGGTTTGCTGGGTGCGCCACAGAATTCTCGCCACTAAATTTTTTTTCTGTGGCGCACCTGGCTTGGTGTGCCACAGAATTCTCACATTTCTGGCCTGGTGCGCCACAGAATTCTGAAAATTTCAAAAAATGTAAAAAATTTATAAAAAGTTTCAAAAAAATTCAAAAAAATCAAAATATGAAATAATATGAAAAATCCTATTTATTTGAATTATTTTCAGATTTTTTGCACATTTTGAACTGATACCTTCCCGCTAGGTCACCCATCATCCAATTGCTCAAACCCTAGCATGCTTAACTTCTAAGTTCCGCCCACTTCACCTACCCTTGTGCTACTCAAGTTCTTATTGATATATATATCATATGAATCCTCTTAAGTCTTGTATGTGTATATGTTATGTATGTGTTATAAATATGTGTTTTCAAATTTCAGATTTTTCAAAAACTTCTAAACTTTGAAAAGGAGATTCAAAAGTTTCAAATGATCAAAAAATTCAAAAAACTTCAAAATTTTAAAAAAACTTAAAAAAATTCAAAAAATCCAAAAAATCCAAAAATTTCAACAATCTTCTTTGTTATACATTTCTGGTTCTTTTTTTTTGGACTTTTTGAATTTTTTAATTTTTTTGATTTTGTAGAAAAAATCGTCTGTTTGAAATAACTTTTTTTTCTTTTGGAATTTGAGGAATCTGTGAATTGCTGACCGGGTAAACCTAACTAGACACTCAAATCGTCGTATGCAAAAGTTATGGCCGTTTTACATTTTTTTTCTGGTTTTTGCAAAAAAGGTCAAAATTCATATTTCAAAATTTCTATACCTACTAGACACTCAAACCTAACTACATGTCAAACGATTTTATTTATTGAAATTTTTATCATTTTCCTTTACTTCCTGGAAGACTAAAAGGCGATCCGGGGGGGGGGGGTGGGATTTGGAAAAAAAAAACTGTGGCGCACCAAGCTTGATGCGCCACAGAATGTCACCTTTCTGTGGCGCACCTGCCTGGTGCGCCACAGAATGTCACCTTTCTGTGGCGCACCTCCCGGGTGCGCCACAGGATTGTTTTTTCCAAATTTTAACCTGCCCCCCAGATAACTCTCTGTGGCGCACCAAGCCATGTGCGCCACAGAATTGTCAAATTTCTGTGGCGCACATGACCAGGTGCGACACAAAAAGTCACATTTCTGTGGCGCACATGGCTAGGTGCGCCACAGAAATGTGACTTTCTGTGGCGCACCGTGCTTGGTGCGCCACAGAAAAATATTTCTGTGGCGCACGGAAATTGGTGCGCCACAGACTGCCCACCTACCTATATAGGGTTTCCCTACTAGTGTAAATAAAATGTTTGGATGTATATATTTTATTTCTTTTTTGGTATTTATGACATTTCAAAATATAATTTTCATAATCGGGGCATCTAATCCTACGAGGCAAAATGGATTTCCAAAAAGTTATTTCTTACAGAGATACTAATTTGTTCCAATCTTTGAGTCATCGCTCCAACAATGAACTGAATGAAATTGTATAATAGTTGTTGTATGGTTCATGAGTAGGGACTTTTTACTCCCGAGCTCCAGTGAACACTCCAATTTAAAAAATTCGAGAATTATATCTATGAGTTCAAAAAATTATGAAAAAAATGCGGGTGTAGCAAATAGTATATTCCACAAAAGTGTAAAATATCAACTTCAAATACTTTGTATTTTGAGCTATACAAAAAATGACAAATTGTGGATCTAAATATGCCTACTTTCAAATGTCTAAGTTTTACCAGATTTGTTATTTTTGTATAGCCCGTAATATAAAGTATTTCAAACTGAAATTTTGCACGTTTATGGGATACACCATTAGCTACACCCATGATTTTTTTCAGAATTTTTTGAAAATCACAAATATAATTTTCGAATTTTTTTAACTGGAGGGAGCACTGGAGCTCGGGAGCAAATAACACTTTCCGTATGGTTCATGTACATCTAAACTCCAGAGAAAACATGGACATTGAAAGAAGATACAAAAAAATATCCTTATATGACGGATTTGAGGACTAAACGGAACGTTAATAGATGCATGTAAGGTTCAGATCCGCACGAACAACATACCAGGAACTACATGGTGAGCATATCTAAGCGGAACCATATATGGTCCGCCATACTAATTGTTCATATAGCGGCGGCAACAATGGTGTGTCTTGTTCCAATTATCGAAATGGACAACGTCATCCTCGAGATATTTGAACGCGGCAAGGACATGGTGAACTTCTTCCGCTGCGCCATGGCCTGCCAGGGCTGGCGCCACCTCTTCATCGCTGACCCCTCCTTCGTCAGTCGATGCTGGACAGAGGACATCTCTGTCGCTCGTCCCCGTTTCTCAGCTTCTTTCTTCAGCGCTGGTGTGGCCAAGGAGAGACACGTTGCACTGGATCACTAGTGCACACAGGGCCTCTCGTCCCGGGTGGTAGAGGCCTCTGGTACCGGATGGCCACCCGGGACGCGGCAATCGGGACTAGAGGCTGCCCCCTCTCGTACCGGTTGGATTACGGCCCGGTACAAGAGAGGTCCACGTGGGGGCCGTGGCAGAGGCCTGGCTGAGGACTTCTTGTACCGGGCCGTAATACGACCCGGGACAAGAGGTTCCACGTGGGGGCCGTGCAGAGCGCCTGGCTGGGACTACTTGTACCGGGCCGTAATACGACCCGGTACAAGAGGATCCCCACGTGGCAGCCTCTGGCTTTTCTGTTTCTCCAGGGTTTAGGGTTTAGGGTTGTATATATATATTAGGTTAATTAATTAATTACAAATCGAAAAATAAATATAGCATATCAAAATATTCATAAAAGAAATATTTATCAGAATTCAACCGGGACTAGAGCCGTCTATTCGATTACAACCGGGACTAGATCCCGTCTATTCGATTAATTACAACCGGGACTCGAGCCCGTTAATTACATAGAGGTCGACCGGGACTAGTTGTATTTTCCCTTTGAGTTAAGGACTTGGTCGACCAAAAATCCCGCAATTTCCTCTTGAATTGGTCGAAATTTGTCCTTTAGTTCCAGGTTCCTCCGCATGCTATCCATCTATAAAAGGAGAACAATGCGAATATCAATCATCATAACAGAAATTAGACACTCAACACAATTGATGGTAATAAAATAAAACTGTGAATATATTTTGTTCACTTACGTCTAGAAATTTCCGTGGGTTCCGCTCAGAGACCTCCTCGCGAATCCACTGGCACACGAAGTATCCACACAAATTGGTCCCCGGTGGCTGCCTCTCACATTTCTTTACGAGAATGGATTTCAATCAAATAGTAATCAAGCATGGTATGATGGTATTGAAATTTGAATTAAAAAGATGCGCGAACCTAGCTCGTACTACTTACCCTGTCAGGATAAAAACTAAGCTTCTCTTTAAATTCACCTGTTGTCCTCTTTCTGAATTCTTTCCAAATGCTGCCCGGCAAACAAATGAATAAATGAGTTATTAATTAGTTACTTGATATCTCAGGAATTGAACAAATTAAAGAGACCGATATAGTACGATAGAAAATACCTTTGGAGGACATCCTTAATGAATTGGTACTTCTCTTCGGGCCAATGCAATGAGTCGAGGATGTCAACTCTTGCATCATCAACTTGAATGATTAGCAGAATGTAATGGTCGCTGCGCACGTTTATATATGTCAGTAACTAATCAGTTACACTTAACATCGAGTAAGCAAAAATTAATGTGTACAAGACAGTAACACTCTTAATTACCTGAGGTGGTAAGGAAACAATATCTTGCTTTTATAATTTTGCCTATGTATGAACCTAAACAAGTTGGCCTCCGTTTCCCCGGGGTAATCCCGTAGCAATTTTTCATTAACTCGCCTCGGGTCAACGAACCCAAAGTCAAACATTATTTCTGTCACATTCATCACTCTTCATTCTGCATAATAGCGTAGTGAGCATAATTAGAACAAGCAATGACCGAGTTGAGCTATAGACTTTATTTTAGAAATAATTAAATGAATTGAATCACTTACAGACAATAGATACTGACGATACTCAAGTCCAGGGAGTCAAACTGGTATAACTGATAGAGTTCTTCAAGATAAAGATTTATCTCGTCTCTACCTATGAAATGTTCTTCCGTAACTTGCACAGGGAGCGCCGCTAGATTTTCTTTGTGACATCCATGTACCAATCATGCAGTCTTCGCATTTGTGTTGGTAGAAACTCGATCTGGTCCCGTGGCACTAGAGACTTCCCGTATTCCCAGACCCATTTATCAACATGCGACGGTAGAGGGAGCTCGTCTTCCGCCTCCAGTTGAGAAAGTGACATACCAGTTTCTGCAGCAAATTGCGCGCGGTAGGCTAATTCATCAGTGTTCGCCGCGCGCGCGGAGCCCTTACGAGTGGTCACCTTAAACGGGGAGATCGACTGTTTTGACTGTGCTCCGAGCTGGGCAACGTCTCTTTTTCTTTTCCCGCTGTCACTAGTACTTGTCTTCTTCTGGAGCTAATTTTACCCAGACAACGTGCATAGTCATCTTTCCTATTTATCTCTTCTTGCGATGGACCACTTAGAAACCCGTAGCCCACTTTTTTGATCTGCCGTATATACTTGCTTCGGCGGGGGCTTTTTCGGTGCCAACTGTTTTTTAACGTCGGCTGCCACGATCGCCTTGTTTTCCTCTACAGTCCTTTCCCAAGGTCTCGGGGGAGGAACCTTCGGTACTTTTGGGAGGGGCTCTTGTCGGGGTACCGGCGATCGGTCGCGACGGAAACCCATTAGTGTCGAAACGACGGTCTTAATCGAGTTGCTCCTAGTGGGCGGAGACCGCGGAGGAGACGGCTGAGGTGTCTGCTGAGGCAGCGGCGGAGGAGACGGTTGAGGAGTCTGATGAGGCGGCGGCGAAGATCGAGATGGACTCGTGTTGTGGTGGTCGTCCAAGTCGTCATCATGTGGACTTGGAGACGATGGTGGCCTTGGCGCCGTCCAACCTGGAATCACGATGTATTTCTTGGGCCATAGAATGAGTCCCTGGACATCTCCCAGTGTCCTCTCATCATCACCTCCAGGGATTTTAAGTTCGAGTGATTCAAATCCGGGGTGAACTTGATCCACGCCGACACGAGCAAAGCCATCTGGAATCTCATTGCCCAAATACAGTGCTGTAGATTCACAAGGTAAAGCATAGCCCTCCGCCGCCTTCACTGATATGTTGCTCATGGCCCCATGTAGCTCACAAGTTGTCTTCTCAGTGATATAATCCACGGGGAAGGTTTCCTTGTTCGATGGCTCATCAGCACCAACCCCCGTGGAAGCCACGCTGCTTCTCAGTTGAGATGGACCACCTGTTGGAGCACCTTCCTGCAGCTGACGAGTTGCCCCAGCTCGCGCATTTCATCTACTTGCTGATGAAGGTGGCTCACATACTTTCTAGTTTGCTAAACCGGTCTGAATTCTCCTGCTCCTTCCTCTTCTTTGCTCTTGCTCGGCTTCTATAAGATTCACGGTCCGGGAAACCCTTGAGCACGTCACATCAGCTCCGAAGCCTCGTACTCGTCCTCCTTTTTCTTTATTACCGAGGGCCTAGATAAAAAATATCTATGTCAAGTTGGTCGGCATGATTGTCATAAACACGAAACGAAACAAATATATAGTTATAACAAACCTTTGTCAGCTCGTCGTATTCTCGGTCGGGAATAAACCTTCCCTCTTTAGCATCGGTGATTGCATCAATAATTTGCTGCCGGGGTATAGGATATTCTTTCTGTTGATCAACTATTAGATCCCCTGTTTCCATGTCATACTCCGCCCCATGCCCAAGAATCCAATTTCTGCATCTACGGGGCCATCCATCTGTAATTGGAGTGAGCCCTTTTTGCGCAGCTCAGCCTCAATCTTACCCCACTTAGGCTCGGCACTTATGTAGCCACCTGCCCCCATGTATGGTGATATTTCTTTTTCGCTGCATTTTCCTTATTCTTTTTCGATCTTTCCTTAGCTTTTTCTGATTCCTTGTATTCCAGAAATGCCTTCCAGTGAGGCCGCTGCCTCTCTAGTGTCCCAGTGAAATCTGGAGCTTTCTGTTTCGATTGCCATTCACGGTATAATCTGTTCTTGTAATTGTTGAACTGTTCAGCCATCTTCTTCAGAGCCCAATGCTTGACTTTTTTCGTCATGGCTTGTGTCCTTTCGGTAGTATCGAACACCGGTAGGGTGAACTTTGCTATGAGCTTGGCCCAAAGCACATCTTTAGTTCTGTCGCTGACCCAACTAGGTTTCATGGCGCCCTCTAACTTTTTTGGCTCATTCCATTCCTGAATGCTGATCGGAACATTGTCCCTAACAACAACTCCGCATTGATGCACAAACTTAGATGCGTTCGCCTTGGGCTCCGTAGGTTTGCCATCTGCATCGACGGCCTCAATTATGAGATGCGCATCTGCGGCCAACCCTTTGGCATGGCCTCGTTTAGTTGCAGATTGGGCCGATGCGGAGGTCTAAAAATTAAAAAAATATGTGTTAATACATACATATAGTAATCAATTATTCCATCTGATCAACAGAGGCTTAATATACCTCGCCAGACTGCGGAGGTGCACAAATTAGCGAGTTGTCATTGCACTCGATGCTCGTTTGCGCTTCGTCTCTTTGTTCCTCCTCCATTCCGGACCGGAGTCGTTCAAAAATTCGGAGCCATCTTCTGTTCCACCGGCTTCTGCTCCCCCCACGGGTTCACGTAAAATGTCGAACACCTCATTTTCATGTGTCTGCTTTCAAGGTGTCTGCTGTTGAAGTCATCCATTGGGCTTAACTAATACAAAAGAAATATAAAACAATGTTAGCATTAATTAGGAGAATACAAAAGTTATACAAAAGAAATTTGCAAAAAGTATCACTAATACATAGCAAATTTAAATCTACACTTAGCAAATTTACACCAAATTTCTAACACTACAAAAAAATACATAGCAAATTTAAATTTACACTTAGAAATTTGCAAAAAGTATCACTAATACATAGCAAATTTAAATCTACACTTTGCAAATTTACACTAAATTTCTAACACTAAAAAAAATACATAGCAAATTTAAATCTACACTTAGAAATTTGCAAAAAGTATCACTAATACATAGCAAATTTAAATCTACACTTAGAAATTTGCAAAAAGTATCACTAATACATAGCAAATTTAAATCTACACTTCGCAAATTTACACTAAAGTTAAATCTACATTTCTAATAACATTTCTAATAAATTTACATTTACCCTTGGTTCTGTAGACAGTCTTCTTGCAAACATAATGGACTATTCTAATCATCGGCTCAGCAAATTTACAAAAGTTAAATCTACACTTAGCAAATTTACAAAAGTTAAATCTACACTTAAATCTACACTTAGCAAATTTACACTAAATTTCTAACACTAAAAGTTAAATCTACACTTAGCAAATTTACACTAAAGTTAAATCTACATTTCTAATAACATTTCTAATAAATTTACACTAAATTTCTAACCCTAAATTTAAATTAAAAATTTTCTAATAACATTTCTAATAAATTTCTAACACTAAATTTAAGTTTCTAACACTAACCCTAAATTTCTAACCCTAAATTTGAATTTCTAACACTAAATTTAAATTTCTAACCCTAAATTTAAATTTAAATCTATACATAGCAAATTTCTAACACAAAAATTTAAATTTCTAACCCTAAATTTCTAACACAAAAAAATCTAACCCTAGATTTACACATAGCAAATTATTACTAACACAAAAAAAATCTAATCCTAACATTTCTAACACAAAAAAAAGAAAAAAAGTACCTTATTACCTTTTCTAACCGTACTGTGTAGGGCGGCGATCGAGCTCGCCGGCACGCGGCCGTCGCGAGGCGGTGGAGGAGGAGGAGGACGGCGCGGCGGAGGAGGAGGAGGAGGACGGCGCGGCGGCGTGTGGAGGAGGAGGGCGCGGCGGAGGAGGAGGAGGGAGGGCTCGGCGCGGCGCGTGGAGGAGGAGGAGCTGGAGGGCTCGGCGGCGGCGGCGCGTCGAGGAGAGGGGGGCGCGGGCCGGCGGCGGGGTGTGGGCGCGGAGGAGGGCGCCAGACGGCGGCGCGAGGAAAAAATTTGGCAGCGCTTCGCGAGGAAGACAAAGTTTCTCCACCGGGTCGTGGCTCGGCCCGGGTGGAAGACGGCTATTTATAGCCGGAGGCCTCTAGTACCGGTCCGTGGCACCACCCGGTACTAGAGGGTGACCTCTAGTACCGGGCCGTGGCACCACCCGGTACTAGAGGGTTTTCGCCAATGCCGCGCAACCGCGCGCACAAATAGACCTCTAGTACCGGGCCGTGCCACCACCCGGTACTAGAGGTCCTTTTTTTTGGCTCTCCGCACCAAACTTTCAAATTTTTGCGCCAAATGTTTGAAATGTACTAGAGGATATGAATTTGTATAATTTCTACATACTTTTGAATCTGACAAAAAGTTCAACATGAAAAGTGTTTGAATTTAAATAAGTAATTCAAAACCATTTTCTGTTTTCTAAAATAATTATTATAACTATTCAAACTATTATTTTTTTTGCCATTTTCAATTAAAAATGCATTAACTAATATAGTTTAAATTAAAAATGCATTAATTAATATAGTTTGAATTAAAAATTTCAAACCCTAAATTTAAATTTAAATCTATACATAGCAAATTTACCCTACATTTCTAACCCTAATAATCATCTCTTTATTTTAAAAACATCCTTAACAACATCCCACCCATTTACATAAAAGGATACATTATTACACATCACTAACAGTTACATTACTACATATATGGACATGCTGGATCCGAGGCTTAGGGGGAACGGCGGGAGGAGCCAGCCCCGTTCGCGGCACGTTTCTGGTTCTCGCGCGCACGTTTGCGGCGTAGGGCAAGATCCATGGAGGATGAGTCTTTCAGCGCCCAAGCCAGCTCGGAAGCCTCCTTCGCCTTGAGCTGGTAGGCAGTCTTGGCTCGCTGGACACGGTCGTCGCGGACGGACTGCAAGGAGCCTTCAATGGCCTCCTGCATCTGCGGCCCGCCGCCCTCTTCCCCATGGTCGCTCCAGTCGAAGTCGTCGTCCTCCTCCTCGTCGGGAGGTGCGGCGGCGGCTGGTGGAGGTGCCGCGGCGGCTGGTGGAGGTGCCGCGGCGGCTGGTGGAGGTGCCGAGCTCGTGGGCATACGGCGGGATTGGCTCCCGCGGTAGCGCCCAGAAGGCTCGTCCAGAAGGCGCTGCGGCGGGCGTGGCGGATCCATCTCGTGGAGACGATGCGTTCGTGGCTAGGAATGGTGTGGATTAGGGTTTACCCCGTCGGCGACAATATATAAAGACCTCCAAGGCAGCGCTAGGGGAGGACACGTCGCTAGGGCAGCGCTGGGGGAGGACACGTGACCGACACGTGTCGTGACCGCGAAGCCCGCCTTTAGTCCGGTTGGTGTTACCAGCCGGGACTAAAGAAGCACACGGATCGTGTGTTTCTTTCAAGCGCTTGTGAGCCGTTGGATTTTTAGAACTAGTCCCGGTTGGTAACACCAACCGGGACTAAAGAATCACCCGGATCGTGTGTTTCTTTTCAGGGCTTGTGAGCTGTAGTATGCCCAATCAGGAAGAAGCACACGGATCGTGTGCTTCCTTCCAGCGCTTGTGAGCCGTTGGATCAGCGGTGTGTTTCTTTCGAGCGCTTCTGAGCCGTCGGATCAGCACTATCACGACCACTTCGTAAGCCATGTGACCCTATATATAGCCCACCTCCTCAGACAGGTTACTCACTCACACAAAACATTCCAGCGTCACTCGGGCTGTATGACGGGGAAACCGTGTGTTTTGGTCAGTTTTGCTTATATATAAGGAGGCTCCACACCGCCCTCCGTCCCCTACCCAGGGTGCTGCCCTCTCCCTCCCCTACCTAGGTGTTTGATCAAATTTCCCCCTCATTTTTTCAGATCTCGGCGACAATGTCCGGCCTGTTGGATGCGAGGGGCGATGTCCGGGACTGGGCTCCGCCGATGTATTATGGTTAAATAAAAATGGACCCGGGCTATGTAACTGGATTAAATAAAGATGTATGCGTGATACTTCTGAGTTTACAGTTCTCTTCTGATTTTTTAGAACACAGTTACATAAAAGTTGAATACATTATTACACATCACCAACAACATCCCTATCTAGTCTTCACGTTTTCTTCGTGTGTGTCCCTTTCTTCTGATTGCGCCGTAACCATGGACAATCTTCATCATTTAACTTGATGCTTGGGTCAATGTTCACTTTGAAGGGCGGAATTTCATGAAACTTGTTGTAATCTTCTGACATGTCTGTCTTGTCCTCCACTCCCACGATGTTTCTTTTCCCTGAAAGAACTATGTGGCGCTTTGGCTCATCGGCTGATGTATTCGCTTGCTTATCTTTTCTTTTTTCGGTTTGGTAGACATGTCCTTCACATAGAAAACCTGAGCCACATCATTGGCTAGAACGAATGGTTCGGTGTCGTACGCAAGATTCTTGAGATCCACTGTAGTCATTCCGTACAATGGGTCTACCTTTACCCCGCCGCCTTGCAGGTTGAACCATTTGCACCAGAACAAAGGGACCTTAAAAGAAGGTCCATAGTCAAGTTCCCATATCTGCTCTATGTTACCATAATATGTGACCTTTTGCCCACTGTTGTCTGTTGAATCATCAAAGCGGACACCACTGTTTTGGTTGGTGCTCTTTTGATCTTGTGCGATCGTGTAAAATGTATTCGCATTTATCTCGTACCCTTGGAAAGTCGAAATAGTCGAAGATGGTCCCCTAGACAACAAGTACAGCTCATCTGAGATAGTGTCGTCATTGTTGAGATGTGTGTGCAACCAACCGCCAAAATTCTCCATGTGTTCCTTTGTAGTGAAGGAGTCATCCATCCCCGGGTTCTCGGAGCGTACAATATTCTTGTGCATCTGGATATACGGAGCCACCAAACTGGAATTATGTAGAACTGTGTAGTGTGCTTGTGTGAAAGAATGCCCGTCCCTACATATTATTGATTTCCTTCCTAGAGTGCCTTTTCCACTCAGTCTCCCCTCATGTCGCGATTCAGGAAGACCAATCGGCTTAATGCCAGGAATAAAGTCAACACAAAACTCAATGACCTCCTCTGTTCCATAGCCTTTGGAGATGCTTCCTTCTGGCCTAGCACGGTTATGAACATACTTCTTCAAGACTCCCATGAACCTCTCAAAGGGGAACATATTGTGTAGAAATACAGGACCCAGAATGGCAATCTCGTCGACCAGGTGTACTAGGAGATGTGTCATAATATTGAAGAAGGATGGTGGGAACACCAACTCAAAACTAACGAGACATTGAACCACATCCTTCTGTAGCCTTGGTAGAATGGCTAGATCGATTACCTTCTGCGAAATTGCATTCAGGAACGCACATAGCTTAACAATGGGTAGTCGAACATTTTCCGGTAGAAGCCCCCGCAATGCAACCGGAAGCAATTGAGTCATAAGCACGTGGCAGTCATGAGACTTTAGGTTCTGGAACTTTTTCTCTGCCATATTTATTATTCCCTTTATATTCGATGAGAATCCAGACGGGACCTTCATACTGCTCAGGACTTCGAAAAATATCTCCTTCTCTTCTTTGGTAAGAGCGTAGCTAGCAGGACTTAGACGTCCTTTATCCGTCTTCATTGGATGCAGGTTGTCTGGGTCTTTCATACGTTGCTGGTCTTGTCGTGCTTCGGCGTATCTTTTGTCTTCCCATACACGCCCAAGAAGCCTAGCAGGTTCACGCAAAGATTCTTCGTCACGTGCATCACGTCGATTGCAGAGCGGACCTGTAGGAGTTTCCAGTAGGGTAGCTCCCAAAATATAGACTTCTTCTTCCACATGGGTACGTGTCCGTCAACGTCATTCGGAACAGACTGTCCGCCAGGACCCTTTCCAAAGATTACTTCTAAATCCTTGACCATATCATATATAACATCACCATCAGGGAGGTTAGGCTTCTTCCGGCGATCTGCCTCACCGTTGAAATGCTTGCCCTCTTTCTTACGGCATGACTGTTCGGAAGAAATCGACGATGCCCCAGGTACACATTCTTGTTTCCCAAATGTATACTTTCAGTCTTATCTAAACAGTGCGTGCATGCATTGTATCCCTTGTTTGACTGTCCTGAAATGTTACTAAGAGCAGGCCAATCATTGATGGTCACAAATAACAACGCTCGTAGGTCAAATGACTCCTGTTTGTACTCATCCCACACACGTACCCCTTCATCACGCCACAACTGTAAAAGTTCTTCAACTAATGGCCTCAGGTACACATCAATGTCGTTGCCGGGTTGCTTCGGGCCTTGGATGAGCACTGGCATCATAATGAACTTCCGCTTCATGCACAACCAAGGAGGAAGGTTATAAATACATAGAGTCACAGGCCAGGTGCTATGACTGCTGCTCTGCTCCCCAAAAGGATTAAAGCCATCCGTACTTAGACCAAACCTTAAGTTCCTTGCGTCACGTGCAAATTCCTTAAACTCTCTATCGATTTTTCTCCACTGCGACCCATCAGCCGGGTGTCTCGACATCTCGTCGTTCTTGCGGTCTTCTTTGTGCCATCGCAACAACTTGGCATGCTCTTTGTTTCTGAACAAACGTTTCAACCGTGGTATTATAGGAGCGTACCACATCACCTTGGCAGGAACCCTCTTCCTGGGGGGCTGGCCCTCAACATCACCAGGGTCATCTCGTCTGATCTTATATCGCAATGCACCGCATACCGGGCATTCATTCATATTCTCGTACTGCTCACCGCGGTAGAGGATGCAGTCATTAATGCATGCATGTATCTTCTGCACATCTAATCCTAGAGGGCAGATAACCTTCTTTGCTTCGTACGTACTGTCAGGCAATTCGTTATCCTTTGGAAGCTTTTGCTTCATTATTTTCAGTAAATTCCCAAATCCCTTGTCAGATAAACCATTCTCTGCCTTCCATTGCAGTAATTCCAGTGTGGTACCGAGCTTTGTGTTCCCATCTTCGCAAGTTGGGTACAACTTTTTTTTGTGATCCTCTAACATCTGCTCCAACTTCAACTTCTCGAGTGCACTTTCTGCTTCGGTCTGTGCATCAACGATGACCCGCCGTAAATCATCATCTATGATGGGCTCATCTGGTACCTCTTCATCTTCAGCTTCCCCCTTTCATTACCACTGTATTCAGGGACATGTAGTTGTCATCGTTCTGTTCTTCTTCGTTGTCTTCCATCATAACCCCTCTTTCTCCGTGCTTGGTCCAACAATTATAGCCGGGCATGAAACCATGCTCTATCAGGTGGATGTGAAGGTCTGTGACCGAGGGTAATCCTTCTCATTCCGACAGTTACGGCATGGACATAACATAAAACCTTCCCGCTTGTTTGCCTCAGCCACTTTGAGAAAAGATTGCACGCCTGCATGTACTCTCTAGAGCGTCGGTCAGCGTACATCCATGGATGACTCATCTGCATTATATAAGTATGTTAAACGCAATCACGATGCAATCACAATATGGTAAACGGACATAATACATAACTGACCATATTCATTGATACAAGTTCATCACATTAAAACCAAAGTAGAGTAGTGACCAAATGTAATACATAGTTCTCATAAAACATACATTTAAACCAACATACAACTATCCAAAGAATTTAATTCCAACAACAAATGCGATCAAAATCGCAACTAAGGTAATTATTGAACCAACAGCATAATGATACCAAGCCTCTTGACTAATGGCATAATTTCTAATATTTTTAATCTTCAAGCGCATTGCATCCATCTTGATCTCGTGAGCATCGACGACGTCGGCAAGCTTGAACTCCTGTTCAGCGACGATGTCGGCAAGCTTCAACTCGTGTTCAGCGACGATGTCGGCAAGCTTGAACTCCAATTTCATCTTCTCTTCTAGGCATTGGAGACGAAGATCTTCACTTCTTTTCAATTTTGCTTTCAAATCATTGTTTTCTTTTATAAAAAACTCGACAATAGGGTCGGTTGGAATTTCCGGTTCAACTACCTCCTAGATAAAAAATATATCTATGTCAAGTTGGTCGGCATGATTGTCATAAACACGAAACGAAACAAATATTAGTTATAACAAACAATCATACCACATCCGAATAATAGAGCGGACGAGAGCCGGTGTGGTCAACCATGGCACTATATATATATAACAAACAATTATACAACTAATAAAATTATACAAATAATAATTATGCATTAATGTTTTGAAATAAAAGTTTTGAAATAAAAGTTTTAAAAAAGAGGCTTACCGAGGTGGTGCCGGTGACGGGACAACGCGGGCGATCAACGGCGGTGAGCACGGCACTAGAACACACAAATCATAATTTAATTTTAGCTCAAATTGCATATAAAAAAATGAACTCCCTAACTTAGGCATTTCATCAAACACCTAGCTAGCACCTAAAAAATGAAATGAGCTAAGCTAGTATGGAAATGAGCTAAAATGAGGAACGCCGGATGAAAGGATCAAGTTGCTAACCCTTGAAAAGATGGGTGCCGTTAATCTTGACAAATCGTGGAGGAAAATGGAGATGAACTCGAGCTTCGGAGAGTAAAACAATGGAGAAAATGGTGATGAACTCGAGCTGCTGCTCTCGGGGGTGGAAGGGGAAGATGATATATAGTGATACCCCTCTAGTACCGGCTCGTAGCACGACCCGGTACTAAAGATCCACCTCTAGTACCGGGTCGTGCTACGAGCCGGTACTAGAGGTGCTCGCGCGGGCCCCGTGCTGCTGCTGCCCTGACAGGAACCTCTAGTACCGGCTCGTATCACAGCCGGTACTAGAGGTCCCCTACGAAATTCTGAATTCTGCATTTAATTTGAATAATTTATATCTATAAATTCGTAACTCGAAATATGACAAATAATATATCTTAATTTTGCAATTCCGAACAATTATTTGAGTAAACAAAAATAAATAAGTAATACTAATCTTGCATTCAAATAATATTGAATTTAAATAATAATAAACTTTTTCGCCTTTTGCGTTTAATTTGAATAATTTATATCTATAAATTTGTAACTCGAAATATGACAAATAATATGTCTTTATTTTGTAAATCCGAACAATTATATGAGTAAACAAAAATAAATAAGTAATACTAATCTTGCATTCAAATAATATTGAATTTAAATAATAATAAACTTTTGGCATCACAATGCCTTGCACATATATCATACTTACACAGGGACATAATTAATAGAAATAATAGTTCAGATAACCATTACAGAAAGTACTGAAAATACCCATATATATGAAACTGCAAACACTACTCTGTTCTTGATGAGGAGACCCTCAAGCACTACATAATATTAGAGATAAAGTGTTTGCCATTGCAAACACTAGTACTAATTAATCGTCCTCCGAATCAGAATACCCCCAAGCAGGAGACCCATGGGGCACTGGTGGCGGTACGAGGTGACGCTGCCCATAGTTGACGATTCTAATCTTGCGGTACACCTCGTATGCAACGTATGCATCTCTTGCTGCATACTCAATGTTGCAAGCGTCAAGTGGGGTCTTCTCCCAATAATCGTGCTGCTCATTGGGGAATCCTGTCTTCATCTCAGCGTAGTCGTCCTCCTCGATCACGGCGACTGTCATAGCAGCCATTCCAGTCTTGTCATGGTCAAGCCTGAAAATGCGCTGGAGATCAATGTGGCAGGCAGATGGTATCTCAAGACCCCAGGTGCGTCTCATCTTGATCTTGTCATTCGTTATATCAACGCTAGCAAAATGGATGCCGCTGCGAAGAAAATCCATGAGTGTTGGACAATGCTTGTCACTACTGCAACAACAAAATAGAACACATGTTAAATACTGCTGCAACAAAGTATAATTTAGAACAACAAGTATAATAAGAATAACAACAAGTATAATTTTAGATCAAGTATAATAAGAACAAGTATAATAATTAAGAATCATAACAAGCATATTTTGGCAGAAGTATATATAATTTTTCCTTCATTTCCTTTGAATCAACAAGTATAATAAGAATTAATCATAACAAGTATATATTAAGAATAATAACATGTATAATTTTAGATCAAGTATAATAAGAATTAATCATAACAACAAGTATAATAAGTATCATATATAACAATTATAATTTAGAACAAGTATAATAATTAAGAATCATAACAAGCATATTTCGACACAAGTATATATAATTTTCCTTCATTTCCTATGAATCAAAAGACATGTTTTCTCCCACGACGATATGGTCAATATGCAACTTTCATTTTCGGCACAAGTATATTTCGGCACAATATATATAATGTTTTCACTACAATCAAAGAGGAATTGCTATCCTATGCAATTTTCCTATCCTTATGAATCAACAAACAAAATAAGCCCCAATTTAAAACTAAGACAAGTTTTTATATTACCTAGCCCACTGGAAGACCATGACATGTTTCTTGAAACAAAGTTGGATGACGGCAACATCTCTTTGATCGGCCGTGTACTCGAGATCAAGGCCCATGAACTTGTCTTGCTCCCGAGCTTCGTCAAGCCAATACTTGAAATCGGAAAGAAAACCCGGCACCTTAGCGCTGTCGTTCGTGTACACGACATTGAGATAGGTGGTGCCATGTGCACGCACCTGCCCGTAGCGAGTCGTGATCGGTGGTGCAGGATCCATGGTGGAGGGGATAGGATGGGGATGGAAGAAGAGAGGGAGAGGGAGAGGAAGAGGAAGAGAAATGCCGCGGTTACTGTAGCAATCGCGGTTCCTGTGCATTTTGATCGCTTGGGCTGCGCGCGGGAGGCAAACCGTTTGGACCTTTAGTCCCGGGCGGTATTACGAGCCGGGACAAGAGGTGCTGGCGCCAGGCGAACAGTTGCCACCACCCCTCTAGTCCCGGTTCGTAATACCGCCCGGGACTAAAGGTCCCTTACGAGCCGGGACGAGTCCATTGCGGCCCGAACCGGGACTAGTCTCCCCTTCTAGTCCGGGCTCGTGGCTGCACCGGTACTAGAGCTCAATTTGGCTCTGGACCAAAGGTCATGTTTCCACTAGTGGATTGGTCTCGCAAGACATGTCTCCATTTAAGTTCTTCAAAGCTAGCGACAGTGCTATCCACAATTCCAGACAAGACCAGACCAGCTGCTACCTGCCTTGTACAGTTGTTATACGCTTCTGTATTCATCCGGTATGAATAATTCGGGACCAGCTACGTACGGTAACAAACGGGAATCGGGTGATCAGTCGCCTCTCCTGGTAAAAGGAAAATAAGAAGTTTCCGGCATCGCTTCAGCACGCAGCAAGCCAAACCTGGAGCGATCTTCTTGTTTGGCCATGCGCAACAACTCGTGATGGGAATATATATGCTAAGTTAGTACAGGAATGACGATTGGCGCCCTGTTTCCCTATCGGATTCATCTGAGATCACTATACTAGTTAACAGCAGTGCGTACAAACGGAGGGGGGCTCTTATTTTTCAAAAAATAGAAAATCATGTCCGCAAGTTCCAAAGAATTACAAAAAGTCCGAATATGGTCAACGATGTACTGTACAAGCATGTAAAATTGTAATGCGAAATTATGTGTAGTCTTTCGTCACTTTTCGGTAGTCTATAATATAACGTATTTCACATTGCTATTTTGGACAATTGCAGTATATATCATTGACTATATCCAAACTTGCTATTCAAGATATTTAGAATGTAAAGAAGATTTTGAATTTTGGAAAATAAAGGCCTCTTTGGAGCACGACCTTCCTTTTGAAGTTTCCATCAGTAACCAAGCTTACAAGTGTCTATGTGGCCCTGCCCTTGTTTCAAAAATAAAACTTGGTCTGCGGATGTTTCAGCCCAAAACAAAAACAATAGCCTACATCACCTTAAAAAGAGGGCGCAAGCATATTCCATAAAATGCAGCTTTATCCTTGATGAAAGAACATGATTCCGTGAAGGCCAATAATCGAAACGAAGCCGAAAAATCTAGCCACGAGCATTGTTCATAACCTTCCGAAAACTCAAAATGTACGTGTGTTGAAACCTCGCAAAAAAGTAGACAAACATCATCATTCATCAACGACCAAACCCTGCCTAATATATATACACAAAAGGTTCTAATTTCCAAGAAAGAACATCGTAGCAAAAGGGAATCACCTTTGGTTTCTCTTTAGACATAGCACCACCACGGAATCATGCAAAGAAAAGGGGCACATTTGTGCGCGCCGATGTGGCCGCTCCCAATCAGAATCTCGACGAAATATCGCCAGTCCAAATCAGAAATACGCGTCTGTATTAGCCCGTCCGACATCCGTATAAGTATCATTGGATGAATGACGTACTGTGGAGCAAGCAGGCTACGTACATAGAACGTACTAGCTGGGATTTGGTCAGGCGTACGTAAGCAAGCCAAACAAAACCTGCAGCGACATTCTTGGTTTGGCCCTGAGCAACAGCCTGTGATATACACCCTCCATATCAAAATATAAGACTTTTTACTCTTTGCATGTACATGTATCTACACATGTTTTAGTGCAATGTGAACATTGCACTAAAACATGTCTAGATACATGTACATGCAAAGAGTAAAAAGTCTTATATTTTGATACGGAGGGAGTATATGGTACCCAAACGGTTGCCGGCCGGCTAAAACTCTCTCATATATTAATGTTGCTGCCTCCATCCATCAGTACTTTGCTTAACTTGTACCCTGCGACTTGAGGGGCAACTACCAGCGCGAGCTTGCCCTCTTCATTTATTTCTCCTGGGTGATTATTTCGGCTCCAAACCACTGGTTGCTCAGACCAGTTTAGCCATTCCGGTATGGCTGGTACCACGGTATTAACAGCTTGATTGCGTCGTCGCAGTTTTTCTCCCTTCTTGAGGTGTTGACCACGATTGTGTGATACTGATCCAACTGTTTTGGGAACTGTGGTTGGTCTGGCTGCGGATTTGGGGCAGCATTGTTGTTGTTGCCCCCGCCATGGTTGCCTCCCTAATTGTTTTGATGATTGTTATTTCTATTGAGCGGTTGCCCATCCTTCCACTTTTTGTAATGATAGCACTGTGCCTTTGTGTGGTTGGGTGGTTTTCCATCTTTTCCCACGTGGATGTCGCAAGGGCGGTTGAAAACCTCATCTAAGTTAGCTGGATGGAAATTTCTTCCTCTGCCGCTGCTTGGCTTGTAGCGAGTGTTCGTATTTGCGACTAACCCTGAGTTTTCTTCCTCGTTCTTGCGCTTGTTGTAACTCACATTGGTATTGCTAGCTTGCTGTTGTGGAGGCTTGCTACTGGATTTCTTTCCCTTGGCAGTATTTTCCTCCTCTTCTCCATCAGATGTGTCCCTGGTTTTATCCGAGCTGGCGTACTTGTTGGCCGCTGCCATTACCTCACGCACGTCCACAGCAGAGTGACGCGCATGTCTGCGCGCAGTGACGCTCGCGCCGCAGTTGCCTCTTTCGTGCTAAAGGTGGTCAACACAGCAGCAACAAGCAAAGCGGACTACAAGAATTGCCATTTTGGTGCTAAGGGGACCGTGGTCCGCTACGTGCCAAGCCAACGTCACCGTGGGGCACGACGCAGAGCTCTGCAGCGTAGGCTTATCGTCGTTGCACGGTGGCTTTGCAGACACGAAGGACAAGCTTTCCTGCCATGGACCAAGTCCATGGACAGCCACCTTGCCGTGCATTGTCCTCCCCCTCTATCGCCATGTGGTTACCCTTCCCGCCAAGAGAATTGAGGGAAGAGGTTCGGGGCTCGTATAAAAGGAGACAGTGTACGACCAAGGCAAGGGATCGACTCATTTTGCACTCCCAATCACCTAGCTAGCCAGGAAGGAGAGCAAGTCTTCTTCCACATGTAGTTCCACCATAGCTACGGCTTGACCCTCGGCAAGCACCATTGTACTGTAACTCTTCATGCAAGGCAATACAGACAAGCAGGACATAGGGCTCTTACACCTCACGGTGGGCCTGAACCTGGGTAAAAACTTGTGTGTTATCTCTGCCGTGATGTCCCTCAGCGAGCTCGCCGAGCATCGTCGCCGAGGTAGCTGAGGGTTGCTTGATGACGTGTTCAGCCCCTTACTCGTTCCTGGCATCATCGAGACACACCCCTAGTTCCTGGGACTAGTCTCCGACAACTAGTTAGTTAGAAGAGTAGGAATAAATGTTATGTGCTATCATTAGCGAGATCGAGTCTCATATGCTATTTATGTAATTGGAATTGGAGACTTGGAATAAGTTATGTGCTATCTATCTAATTCGGTTGATTATTGTGTCGGAATTGTGTTTTACTACTTCATACTGATTATTTTCTTAATAACTGTGCAATTATCAGTGCATCGTTGCTGTTAATTACAGAAAATAGTCTAGCAACGCGTGTCCAAACAACACGTTGCAGCTAACGTTAACATCTGCAACGCGTGCCCGTACCGCACGTTGCAACTAATCTGAGCTATAGCAACGCGCTCTGGAACACGTTGCCAGTACAAATAGCAGCAGCGTGACAGTGGCAACGTGTGCCCACACGTTGCTAATGGGCATAAGCCGCACATTGCCAATTAGCTATTCTGTATTAGTGTAGTGCTCTCTTGCACAAGACTCGATCCAGCATAAACAACACGCCATCAGATTTGTCTAATCCATCTCCTATTTTCCATCTCGATCCCGCCGCCATAGATACGACCGGGAGGCCGTGTCTGACCTCCAGGTGGACCTCCTCCAGGAGATCTCCAGCCTCCCGTGACGAGTTGTCCCAATTTCATACGATATGCATAGTAATCAATATCGTTGCTGGTAATCGCCTGGACAAGTATTTGGGGGGTGGGGAGGGGGTGCGCCTATACATCGCCAGCACGCGGCGCTCCGCGCTACCGCCGCCAGAAGGGTGCCCGCTCCGGCTCATTCGGCAAGTATTCATTTTTTCCCTTTTCTGTATGTTTCTTTTCGGTTTTACTTTTCTTTTAGTTTAACTTTTTTTGATTTTTGAGAAAATGTGAAATTTGAAAATAAACGTTTTATCGAAATCAGAAAGTTTTTTAAATGTGATTTTTTCAATATATTTTTTCAAAATGAAAACAAATTTGAATTTTATTTTTTTTAATGAACAAATTTCTAATTTGAAGAAATTTCGAATTTTTACAAAATTTGAATGTGAACAATTTTCAATATCAATTTTCGAAAATGAACAAATTTCGAATTTGCACAATTTTCGAATTTGAATTATTTTTGAAAATGAACAAATTTTGAATTTGAACAATTTTTAAAATGAGCAAATTTCGAATTTGAACAATTTTTGAATTTTTGTTGAATTTGCTCGAAAAATGAACAAATTTCTAATTTGAATAATTTTCAAACATAGAGAAATTTCAAAAATGAACAAATTTCTTATTTAAACAATTTTCAAAAATGAAAAAATTCGAATCTGAATTTTTTTGAAAATGAACACATTTGAATATGAATATTTTTTAAAAATAAACAAATTTTGATTTTGAACAATTTTCAAAAATGAACAAATTTTGAATTTGAACAATTTTTGAAAATGAACAATTTTTAAATTTTAACAAAAAAATGAGCGAATTATGAATTTGAACGATTTAAAAAATAAACAAATTTCGAATTTCATCAATTTTCAAAAATGAAAAAATTTCGAATTTGAACGTTTTTCAAAAAATTAACAACTTTCGAATTTGATTTTTTTCAAAAAATGAACAAATTCTGAATATGCACAAATTTTGAATTTGAAAAAATTTCAAAAATAAAAAATTCGAATTGAATTTTATAAAAGAAAAACGAAAATATGAAATGTAAAAAAAAACATAAGAAAAAAAATGGAAACAGAAAACGAAAATGAAAAAAACAGAGAAGAAAAAAAGAAAAACATGAGATGGGCCGGCCCAGCGGCGGCGCGATATAAAGGACTTGGCGTATTTGGGAATACTTGGTTTTCTGCATTTGTACAGATTTGGTTATAGATGGGCCCGAAGTGCTTGCAGGCTCAGTTCGTTGGCTAATCCCACTTTGATAGGCGGCTCAATACTCAACCTCGATGATCCACATAAAATGTGTCCTCGACGATCTATCCTCCTATTCCCCATTCCAATCCCGATCGCAGCCATGGACAATAGGCCGTGGTCCGACGTCCCGGCGGACGTTCGCCGTGAGATCCCAGCCGCGTCTACGATCCCGCCGAATTCATCTACTTCCACGTCGTATGCAAGCACTGGCGCGCCTCCAACGACCTGCTGACCCGGACGTTCCTGCCATGGCTCCTGGCGCCATCGGCCGATAGAGAGTCCACCCACCCCAGGTTCAGATGCATCTTCTCCAAGTCCAGCTACCATGTGATGCCGCCGCCGGTGGTGGCAGGTCGGACTTGGGTGTTAGGTGCCGATGGCACAGCCCTCCGATACCTTACCCTTGAACACCACCGCCCTACCCTCCACGACCCTCTCACTGGAGAACTCACCTGCCTGCCTGTTTTTCCAAACGACATCGTCGCCCGGTGGGAGCAGGAGAGTCCCCGTGGTGTCATCTACGGGGACGGCACAACCTTCCTGTACAGCATCTGGATTGTAGGTGACGATGCCAGTTTCCGGGCGGCCTTCTTGCGTCTGGGGAGCAACGTGTGGACGGTTGTTGAGAGGACACTTCGGGCACCCAAGTATGGCGAGTTCTGCGCCGCCTACCACGCCGGCAAGATCATGCTCACCGTGGGCGGTACCATATGGCGCATGGTCACCCCGGACGGTGGCGATCCTGCGAGCGACCTGCTTCTCTGGAGGCAGCCTTTGCCGTGGTGGGAGCGAGGACACTACCCCCAAGAGTACAACTACGTCCTCGAGTCTCGCGGCAAGTTGCTGTGGGTGTCTGTCAAGATCAATCCGCAGTATACTCGGGATGTGAAAGCAGAACACAAGATTTGGATGACGAGCTTGTTGGGTAGGTGAGACTCATCGAGCCGAGGAGCGGCTGGCGACCCTGGCAACACTTGGAACAGAAAGCAACCTCAGTTTCATCTTATACATGACCGATGGCACCAGATAACAAGGAATCAGTGAACTTAGCTGTGCGAAATAGTATGTTCTGTTTGGTTCGGATCAGTTACAGAATTACCACATAACCAAATCGAAACAACATGAAGAAAAAGACAAAATTGATACAGTATTAGGAAACTACATTTATAATATGTACCATGTTAGATAGGATAGGAGTACATGAACAAGTTCCTTACTATCTTTGTGAAACCTTCAGGTAAAAAAAACTTAACAGAATTGGGCTAATAGAGGTTCCGCAACATGGAAAAATAATTGAAATGAATCACCCACCACCAACCATAAAAAAACATTCAGATTCTTCAAGATACAAAGTGAAAAAGGTTAGAAAGTCATATTAATTGGAAAGCTTATGAACACATTACACCCAGCCAACCATCACCAAACAAAATTGATCAATCAATTAATCCAACAGAGATGATGATTCTACTGTAGGATGGGCGTCCCAAAACCTGCATGGTCGACTGTAACAGCCCAAGTTCGGAAACCTAAAAACCCGAGTAAAATTTTCGCTTTTGTGTCCTCATCTTGCATCGTGGCATGCATGCATCATTGCATCCTTTTAAAAATTGCTAAACCACACACTACATTGGTTTGGCAAAATTTGGAAAACCAAAATGCCCAAACTTGCTACAACAATTGCACAACAAGGAAGGCACTCAACCTTGCAAAACAAAATATTTTGACCTCTCCTTTTTGTCAAGGAGGTCCCAATAGTTCAAAAGTCATATTTGACAATTGCTCTAAATGTCCAAAAGGAGCAACATGTTTAATTTCTCAAAATGCTCTATCTAAACCTCTTCAAACAAAGGTGGTGCTTAACATCTTATCTTGAACCCCAAAAACTTGTGGAGCCTCTACCTTACATGAGTAGCCCACATGAATATTTTCAGCATTTTTGGAATAAAATAGGAAGCTAAATTAAATGATTTGAAAATGGGGCAGAACTGAAACTCCAACAAGTTTATTCTACAAACTTGTTCAAAATGAGCTCCAATTTTTACCAGAGGCTCTTTGTAACAAATAATAATTTTCCACAAAATTTCATTACATTTGGAGTTGCCCTGGTACCTCAACTAAATCTGTACAGTTCAAAACAGAAGAGAAAAGGACCTATCCGTGATGTTTTTAAAACTTCCAGGGACTGTTTTGTAAAAACATCATCTCCTCCCCTGTAGCGACCGGGTGAGCGCTGCTTGCGCCGCACCGCCGTGCGACGCGCACGCCCGGGCCCCCTCTGCTGCTCTCCCTGCAAGGAGAGCACGACCACGCCGAGCCCTACCTGCTCCACTCCTCCATCCCCAGAGTTTCCTCTCGCCTTCTTCTCTCTCTCCGTGTTCCGCCATGCCCGCACCCTAGCCGGCGCTCCGCCGCCGCATCGCCGACCTTCCCGGGCTCCCCGAGCACATCGAAGACTGCAGGAAGGTCCGCCGCGTCGTCCTCTACGTGTTCCTCCGTGGAATCGAGCCGGAGTGCGGGGAATCGACCACATTGTCCTCTTCCTCGCCGCTGCTGTCCGAACGCCGCCGCGCACGATTCCGGCGCCGTTGAACCATCTCCGCCGACCCTGACCCCTTCCCCGAGTCCGTGGTGAGCACCCGTGCCTTGCGCACCTTCCCTCTCCCCCTCCCTCGCTGGACCGTGCTCCACCTCGCCGGAGCAGCACGCCGCCGTCGCCGTAGCTCGTCGTCTCGCCCGCGAGACCGGCCGTGGAAACGGTTTCGACCGGCCTAAAGGCCGCTTCGCTCTGGCGCCCACCCGGCCTCTGGGCCGGCCCAACCGGCCAAAAGGCCGGCCTCCTCTGTAACGTGGCCGGTTTTCAAACCGGCTGAAACCGGCCTCACAGCCGGGCTGCTCTGTAGCCAGGCCGGCCCAAAACCGGCCAAAGCCGGCCTGAAGGCCGGTTCTGCTGTTTTTTCTCGCGTTCTACTTTTTCTTTTCCCCCTCCTTAACGGATGTTCCCCGCTCCCCCTCCCGCACTTTAGGACATCGATTGTCGATGATTCTACTACTTCATCCCTCTCTTTCGAGTCGAGTAATTAAATTTTATCGTTGGAAGTTAAGATAATCAAAAGCAAATAATTTAAAAGAGTAAAATTAATAAAAATGATAACTCCTTATCGGTGCATCCGAAAATTGTGTCCGATATACCAAATTGTTCAGAAAAACATGAATCATCCAGAATCATCATCATCATGCATATTTGATCACAACTACAATAATGTGCTCTAGTAGTATTTAAAATCATTAAGTTTAAATATGGGGTTTATTCCAGAAATACAATGGGTATAAGGGGACCCCATTTAAATTGTTGCTCTTGTTCAACGCTTCTAGGGTGCATTTAAAATGTCATATCATCATTTTTGTATGCATTGCACAATTGCCATGTGTTGATTGTTGTTTTTGCTTTCCGGTGTTGTTTGCTCTCCGGTAGATCACGAGTTCGGAGTTGAGCATCCTTACTCCGACGAGCAGTTTGACTCCCCCGCTCAACAAGGCAAGCGTAATCCCCCCTCTGAGCATATCTTATCCTACTTTCCGCAATTATTTTCTCCACTATACTATTGCATGCGGTTCTAAATGTCTTTTGCCTGGATTAGAGTATCCTACTAGTTGCATTAGAATCCTGTTGCCATTACCTGTATCCTTCCTAATGTCCATAGGATTGAAGTGTTGGCCTGAGTACTTATATTCTGCTATGTATATGCTTAGCCATGCTTAGTAAAATGCCTAGAATTACTAGGGATGGTTCATGCTGGAAACAGGTGTTGACTTGTGACAGTGATGTTGATGGTGGAGAATTGTGGTGATGGATAATAAAATGCTAAAGGTGGGGATGAGAGGCCACTATGGGATAGTGGTGGGTTGTCTCGTTCTCGCCGCCTAAGTGCGAGTTCTTTACCTCTTGAACCAAGACTGAGCGCGCTTCCTTTCGGTGGGGGTATATGGAGCCCCCGTTGACCAACTAACTTGAGCGGGGTTAGCCAGGGTCCTCTAGTTTGGCTTTCCATTTGCCTGTGCGTGAAGATGGTGGCCAAGACTGGTAAGAGGATGGTGGTGTCTAGGAAAATGAGTGGCCACGGGACAGGGTGTTGGAGGCACTGAACCTGTCCTGTCCTCACTGATGATCCTGGGTTAGTCCTCAACAAGGTAAAGGTTGTAACCGTTCCCACTCAGCCGGCTTTCCCCGGAAGAGAGCTAAGCGTAGGCAATGAGCCGGGCGGTACCGAAGGTAAACACAGTGCACCCCTGCAGGGTTAATCTTTTCGAAAAGCCGTGTCCACGGTTACGGACGACTTGGGAATAGACGATAAGACCATAGAATAACTTTAACGGAATGATTAAAACTTGGGTACTAAAGGTACCATTCAAGATTGTGAGGTTGACTTCCTCGAGGGAGATTCGGGGAGGTGCCTTTGATGAACAGGTACAATGATAGAGGTGATGAATGCTGAGAAATGTGTCTCAAGAGAAAAGAGTTGCTTCTTACCTCTTTTTAAAAGTATTCTCATTAGTCGATGCCATGGTTTTATCGTTCATTTAAATAAAATCAGCTTTATGCAAAATAGCCATAAAACCTTGAAAGCCTCATCGAGCTAAAGCTCTATACTTAATCTTGCGAGTTCGTCGAACTCAACGTCGTTTGTTTTGTTTCAGAGGAAGACCTCACCGCGTTCGAAGGTGGGTTCTTTGTGGACGTCGACGAGTAGTCTGGGGTTCCCAGGTGGCAGCTTGGGACATCCCGGAACAGCTGGCGCTGGAGTGTTTATCTGTAGGCCTCTTAGGCCATATTTGGTTCTTGTTGTTTAGAACAACCTAATTCGCTTCCGCTTGATGTATGGTTGGGTCCGTGACCCCTGGTTGTATTAATTGCTATATTTCTCTATTATAAGAGTTGAATTATATTGATTTGTGTCGTAGAGTCTGTGATGTGCCGGTTGTTCCACAAGTCTTGATCTTATTATTATGCTTTGATAGTTGTGCCTGTGTTAAGGCATCAATCGGGGTGTTGTGTTGCCGATGATCAATTCCGAGCAACACCTGCCAAAGGTTTTGGCCGGGGATTGGTAAACCCGTAACCTCCGGTTGTATCGCTTAACCGGTGACACACAGCATCACTGTATGATAGTCGGGTCGGGGCGCTACATCGACCTTACGGAAGTTGTTGCAATCCTAACTACATCCAATAACCTGCATCAAAATCTACAATGGCAAGACCAAGAACAACTTCCAATCTAGCATCACCTTTGTACTTGTACAAATAAAAAAATCTGAAGAAATACAGATCCAAAGAGAGAGAAACACAGATCCCTCTCGCTAGATTGGACATGCATCCCTCAAAAAGGTAAACTGATTACAAATAAAAATAAACATGTCCAAATCATGCCATTAGATATAACCTTCAGGCTACTATGGCATGACGTCGCTGAAGTTTCAACCAGGCACAACATGCACACCTACACATTTGGGGCTATCAGTGTGAGGCACACCATCATACATAGTGCCTATAAGCGAATCACGGTGATAAAACCTACGATCATCTATTTATTGCGTGATCTATCAAATGCACAAACATGACACAAGGATCAACTGAATAACGCAACGGTTTTCCATGCTTGAATTTCAACATGGCCAAAATTCATAGATACATCTTAATATATTTTTACTGTATTTCTATATGAACAGCTCGTTAGATACAATGGATGAAATAAAACTGATCTGGGACCTTAGTGAGACCACATGTGATCGACTATATACCATCTATTGGGCTATGAGAATGACCTCAAATAACTTCCAAGTAGCAAGAGAAACTTTCCTACCATCCAGATTTCTCCATCCCAAGCATCCCAGCCATGGGCTGATTTTTCAGCAAGCAGATAAAATATCAAATGCTCATTAGAAATACACAAGCGGGCAGCGGCATACATGACCCCGGAACATCAATATATTCATGTATGTGTCCCTACTTTACCTCCAATAGAAGCGGACTCTTTTGATAGCCAGTAGAAATAAGGGAAATCAAGTGAATTGTAGGGTGCGGCTGTGACACGCTAAAACTTTTCTTATCCAGATAACGAAACACTTTTCATAAATAAAATTAGAACACCATAGTAAGACAATGCAAAGTTTTAGGCAATACAAAAAGTGAGCTCCTTATCAGACCTGACAAAGTTAAGCTGTCAGAGCTAAAACAATCGCAACATTGTGATTTCTGTAGGGAAAGTGGTGAATTTATATGTAAGGATATGTTCACTGAGAGGAAAAGGTAAGCTCATTTTGACCCATAAGCTCCCTAGCATACTACATCTGAACAGAACCTAGCTTACATATAAAGTTCTGCTACACTCCCTTGGAACATCTGCATTGCGATGTCGGTTCTGTTAGAAAAAAGGTAATCTAGTTGTACAAAGGCAGAAAGAGCCTATCAACACCAAGTAGCATAGCTTCATCTTAGGTGAATAATTCGCAGGGGAGTGTTCGGCCTATGCAAAAGCTAGGGCATCTGGCTTATATGTTAAATGGCTAAAGTTGAATATCTATACCAAGTGCAAAACTGAAAATACATATGACATGAAGCAACAAAGTCAGGGTCAATTTATTAGCTAAGAAAAATGAGACTGAAAAAGAGTAAATACAGACTAAGCATAATTGGAGAATTTTCAAGAATCATGAATAGTGTTCTCTATTAATATCATATGACACTAATTACAATAACATTCTAGGCACAACAAACTATGAATGAGAAAACACACCTTTTTGTTGGCTCAAGAGAAAATATAAGCTAACCTACAAGTGCTGTTGGGATATCATTTTTTCATCAGGTAGGTATAGTTTTAGCAATTTAATACACGGTCATGATATCATCAGCAAACCAGAGAATCTAACCTTACATCGTGAGATTCATTCTTCAGTGTGATATTATCCTTTCGAAAAGGTTCCACTTGCGAAATTAAATCCTTCGGTATTTGCATTGTGTCACCCAACACACATGCCTTCCCATTGCTCTTCCTATCTGGTTTTGGAAAGAAAATGTCCACGATGCTTTAGAAAGTAATAGCATGCAGTCTTTACCAGATTGTAATGATGCTCAATAATGAAATGTACTGGATCGGCCATCATCAAAATGCAACTTTAAGTAGATTTGTCATGGCTTACTCAACAATTCATACCTCGGGGTGGAAGCCTCCTGAAAGATGGAACATACCATGCCTATGTATAGAAAGAACATACATACTTTCAGGTTATCGACCAACGGTGGCTATCTTGCTGAGTAAAATCCAGCAAGACAAAGCAATGAGTGAGCAAACCGAAAGTATTGATTCTCTTACACGTAGAATTATTTAGCAGACAAAAAGGTACATAGACCTGCTAAAGCTGTGTTCATGACGGATGAAGTCAACACCATATGTTTTCCCATCTTTTCACATCCCTCCCCGCAAGAATGATTGTTACAGTCTTGACAGCAAGTTGATGGCATATCTCTTGTTTCTATCTATGAAAGATGCAAGGCTTATGTTCGCACAAAATATTTTAACATGTCATCCCTGATCCGAGATAGCACCAAATGACCATGTAATTTTTTATGGACCTACACTTCAGAAAGAAACCAAATCATGTATAATATGACAACATATATTATTATCTCACTACAAATCTAATTAGCCACGCACAAGTGCAACAAAAAGTAAAGATCTAGGACTTACGTAATGAACATAGATGCTAAAATAGGAAGACTGCAAGGAAGGATCTAAAAAGTTACCAAAGTAATCCGTGAAACAACGACTACTTAGTAGTAATTCAGAAGCTCTGAGAACATTATGAAGACCTGTGGTAAGATATTGTGGTTCATTATGTATTGCATTAGCAGTCTATTTTGAATAAAAGGCACATAATAAATGAACTGTTCCAGTGGCATACACAAAAAATAGTATGAAGTTCATGCGAGGATCCATACATTATTCATGACAAACATGTCAGTCTCCCCCAAAATACATGACTATTGGATTCTAAAGTTTCGACAAACCCAATAATGATACTGTACTGAACATCAACATTTACATAGATAAGAATATGTACTTTTAACCACCATGTATGATGCAATAAAAAGAACCTGGAATAATGTCAGATATATATGACTCGTAATGCTTGCTATACAGTACTACATACAGAGAAAAACAATTAGTTTTTGACCATCAAACAACCCTATAGTGCATAACTGGATCTGGTACTTTCATTCTGATTACTCTAATTGATCTACACATAGAACACTGATGTTGAAATTTTAACACAAAATTAAAGGCTGTGAGCTTTTGCTGCAATATCTGGAATTGAAATAGACATGTACATATGTTAGCAGGGAACGGCGTTCCACCAAAATGTCAGATTAAAGCAAGTCACCTTCAGAGCAGGACGTTGCAGATATTCCTGACGAACTCGTCCCAGCCGAGCCACGACCCTTGCACCGCTGGTTCTAAGCTCGCGGAGAACACAGGAACGCCAACCAGACCAACGGCTGCATCACTTCAAGAGCGGTAGCCTAGGCCGCTGCTTACGGCACCGCCTTGCCGGCGGCTGTTGCCGCGAGCGCCGCCTGCGCACACATCACACCATCCGTCACAGGAACTACTCAATCCCTTAGCTTGCAAGGCCCCAACGGACGACAATCTGCCGGTGGCGTTCTCCCGCCCTTCCCCTGACGTAACCCTAGCGGTCCGACCGGCAGTAGGAGCACACCAGCGTCCATGATCCGGGCGTGCCGTGGAGGAGTAAAGTTGCCAGGAGGAGGAGGAGATGGTGTTGAGGCTGTGGTCAGCAGCACGAGGATACACCGGAACCGGCCGGAATCGGCCGGCGACGGAGGCGGCGGCAATGGGATCGGGAGAGAGGACGAGACGATGGTGGTGGTGTCGATAGAACGTGGGGCTGAACGACTGGTGCGTGACTACACTCGAAGAGTGTATACGGCGCAGACGCGTGTTTGTGTGTCCAGTTCGATCGAACCGGACGTTCACTGCGTCAACGAAAAACCGACTTAGAGCACTCACAGACATATGGGCCATATTGTGTTGTACTGTGTTCTAAAAAAAAAAGACATATGGGCCATAAAGCGAGGGATGAGATGGACGCTCCACAGGGCTCAAATCCTAGCTCGATTGTATGTTTTTTTTTTGACAAACACAGTACAACGCAAGCGCTCATATACACGCGCATACACTCACCCCTATGAACGCACACACGCACACCCTACCCCTATGAGCACCTCCGAGAGACTGAGCCGGCGGATCAGGTCTTGAGATTGACGAAGTCACCATGGGCGTCTCGCTGTCGACGGGAACGTCGCTTCTCACTGAAGAATATTCCGCCTAAATGAGAAACACCAGCGTCAAACCTGGGGTTTGAACTCTGGTGGGCTGGGGGTACAACCACCCTCCTAACCATCTTGCCACAGGCAAGTTTTCTCTCGATTGTATGTTTTAGAGATATATGAAGTGTTACTAATAGACTTTAGACTCCTAAAGTGCATCCGCAAAAAACTCGTAAAGTGGTATGTCAATATCGATTTTATTGATTATCACGCGGAATGTTGCAAGAACCGTGTCGTCAGAAAGGTCTTGGCCTCCTATCGGCGACTCGGCTTCACGCCTCCTGACGTGGCCGGGTGAGGACCAAATATGGGTAGTCTCTAGTCCGTCAATTTTTTCTTTCGAGTGGAAGAAAAGAAATGTGTCAAATTTTTTGAGAGAAAAAAGAAAATGTGCCACTTGTGCGCTGCATTCCTGGATGTCTTCCAGTCTTCCTGCCCTTGTCCGGACTACCGGTCCCACCCCAGTTTTTTAATCAACCGAACCGTACTTAGTGCCTGAATATAGCTAACTTTAGATAAAAAGCCCAAGTAAGCCAACGGAGAAAGAGCCCAACCTACGTACGGTCCAGTAGGAATCCGACCACATGCGACACAGAAATATGGTGGGCCCCGGCACCAACGATTGGGTGGGTGTTCTTTCTGTGGCGCATGAGTCCAGATGCGCCATAGAAATGTTGATTTCTGTGGCGCGTCCAGTCCCATGCGCCACAGAAATAAGATCCCACACACACCCCGTGGATCGACTTTTCAGTTTTGCAAAAAAGATAAGAAAATGATAAAATGTTCAATAAATAAAATCCTTTGAGATATAGTTAGTTTTTAGTGGCTAGTTGGTATAGAAATTTTAAAATATGAGTTTTGACTTTTTTGCAAAAAAACAGAAGAAGAAAAATTAGAACGGCCATAATTTTTGCATACGACGTCGAAAAAATGTGTTTAATATATCAAAAAAACTAGAGAAGAATTCGAGCTCGATTTCGCCAGGGTTTACCTGGTGAACTTTTCTCATCATAGTAAAAAGTTATGCCCAAAATATGATTTTTTCCTGCAAAAAATAAATTGGGGAAGAAATTCTGTGGCGCATATCTACATATGCGCCATATCTAGAACACCAAGAAGTTTCCCTGACACTAACGTTCTCGGAGTTTCTAAAATCAGTTTCTAAAGTTCTCTTGGTCCATCTTCCTGGTCCTTCTTCTGTGATCAATACTCCTCTGCGAGGAAAGTTCTACTCAAGCCGTATAGGTTAAGCCGCCTCTTCGTCTGTTGGAATCTTGCTTAACCTTTATCTTCAGAAACTTAAAGCCTTGTGCAAAGTTCATATTCGCAATCCTTTTGGGAAACAGTTGTCTACCAACTAGAAACTCCTTATCAATCTTCCGTCCCCCGCATGTGTCTCCTAACTGTCAACTCAAGGGATGCTTGAAGTCTCTTTCAAAAATTTCTACTAGGAGGTACTCGGTTGGTGTATCTTCCCTAAGATTCATCTCTCCGGAGAGGTTTCCTTCTTTCCTATGGTGTACTTGATAGTGACATCGATGTGAAGCCGATGAAGATCTTCATGATGCCTTCGGTTAACCTCTTCAAGAAAGAAGCCACCTGAAGCTAGAAGATCGTTGAAGACCGTCGTAACCTTTTCCCTCTTCCCTACTCTAAGAATCTCGGGACGAGATTCCTGTAAGGAGGGTAGAGTTGTAACAGCCCAAGTTCGGAAACCTAAAAACCCGAGTAAAATTTTCGCTTTTGTGTCCTCATCTTGCATCGTGGCATGCATGCATCATTGCATCCTTTTAAAAATTGCTAAACCACACACTACATTGGTTTGGCAAAATTTGGAAAACCAAAATGCCCAAACTTGCTACAACAATTGCACAACAAGGAAGGCACTCAACCTTGCAAAACAAAATATTTTGACCTCTCCTTTTTGTCAAGGAGGTCCCAATAGTTCAAAAGTCATATTTGACAATTGCTCTAAATGTCCAAAAGGAGCAACATGTTTAATTTCTCAAAATGCTCTATCTAAACCTCTTCAAACAAAGGTGGTGCTTAACATCTTATCTTGAACCCCAAAAACTTGTGGAGCCTCTACCTTACATGAGTAGCCCACATGAATATTTTCAGCATTTTTGGAATAAAATAGGAAGCTAAATTAAATGATTTGAAAATGGGGCAGAACTGAAACTCCAGCAAGTTTATTCTACAAACTTGTTCCAAATGAGCTCCAATTTTTACCAGAGGCTCTTTGTAACAAATAATAATTTTCCACAAAATTTCATTACATTTGGAGTTGCCCTGGTACCTCAACTAAATCTGTACAGTTCAAAACAGAAGAGAAAAGGACCTATCCGTGATGTTTTTAAAACTTCCAGGGACTGTTTTGTAAAAACATCATCTCCTCCCCTGTAGCGACCGGGTGAGCGCTGCTTGCGCCGCACCGCCGTGCGACGCGCACGCCCGGGCCCCCTCTGCTGCTCCCCTGCAAGGAGAGCACGACCACGCCGAGCCCTACCTGCTCCACTCCTCCATCCCCAGAGTTTCCTCTCGCCTTCTTCTCTCTCTCCGTGTTCTGCCATGGCCGCACCCAAGCCGGCGCTCCGCCGCCGCATCGCCGACCTTCCCGGGCTCCCCGAGCACATCGAAGACTGCACGAAGGTCCGCCGCGTCGTCCTCTACGTGTTCCTCCGTGGAATCGAGCCGGAGTGCGGGGAATCGACAACATTGTCCTCTTCCTCGCCGCTGCTGTCCGAACGCCGCCGCGCACGATTCCGACGCCGTTGAACCATCTCCGCCGACCCTGACCCCTTCCCCGAGTCCGTGGTGAGCACCCGTGCCTTGCGCACCTTCCCTCTCCCCCTCCCTCGCTGGACCGTGCTCCACCTCGCCGGAGCAGCACGCCGCCGTCGCCGTAGCTCGTCGTCTCGCCCGCGAGACCGGCCGTGGAAACGGTTTCGACCGGCCTAAAGGCCGCTTCGCTCTGGCGCCCACCTGGCCTCTGGGCCGGCCCAACCGGCCAAAAGGCCGGCCTCCTCTGTAACGTGGCCGGTTTTCAAACCGGCTGAAACCGGCCTCACAGCCGGGCTGCTCTGTAGCCAGGCCGGCCCAAAACCGGCCAAAGCCGGTCTGAAGGCCGGTTCTGCTGTTTTTTCTCGCGTTCTACTTTTTCTTTTCCCCCTCCTTAACGGATGTTCCCCGCTCCCCCTCCCGCACTTTAGGACATCGATTGTCGATGATTCTACTACTTCATCCCTCTCTTTCGAGTCGAGTAATTAAATTTTATCGTTGGAAGTTAAGATAATCAAAAGCAAATAATTTAAAAGAGTAAAATTAATAAAAATGATAACTCCTTATCGGTGCATCCGAAAATTGTGTCCGATATACCAAATTGTTCAGAAAAACATGAATCATCCAGAATCATCATCATCATGCATATTTGATCACAACTACAATAATGTGCTCTAGTAGTATTTAAAATCATTAAGTTTAAATATGGGGTTTATTCCAGAAATACAATGGGTATAAGGGGGACCCCATTTAAATTGTTGCTCTTGTTCAACGCTTCTAGGGTGCATTTAAAATGTCATATCATCATTTTTGTATGCATTGCACAATTGCCATGTGTTGATTGTTGTTTTTGCTTTCCGGTGTTGTTTGCTCTCCGGTAGATCACGAGTTCGGAGTTGAGCATCCTTACTCCGACGAGCAGTTTGACTCCCCCGCTCAACAAGGCAAGCGTAATCCCCCCTCTGAGCATATCTTATCCTACTTTCCGCAATTATTTTCTCCACTATACTATTGCATGCGGTTCTAAATGTCTTTTGCCTGGATTAGAGTATCCTACTAGTTGCATTAGAATCCTGTTGCCATTACCTGTATCCTTCCTAATGTCCATAGGATTGAAGTGTTGGCCTGAGTACTTATATTCTGCTATGTATATGCTTAGCCATGCTTAGTAAAATGCCTAGAATTACTAGGGATGGTTCATGCTGGAAACAGGTGTTGACTTGTGACAGTGATGTTGATGGTGGAGAATTGTGGTGATGGATAATAAAATGCTAAAGGTGGGGATGAGAGGCCACTATGGGATAGTGGTGGGTTGTCTCGTTCTCGCCGCCTAAGTGCGAGTTCTTTACCTCTTGAACCAAGACTGAGCGCGCTTCCTTTCGGTGGGGGTATATGGAGCCCCCGTTGACCAACTAACTTGAGCGGGGCTAGCCAGGGTCCTCTAGTTTGGCTTTCCATTTGCGTGTGCGTGAAGATGGTGGCCAAGACTGGTAAGAGGATGGTGGTGTCTAGGAAAATGAGTGGCCACGGGACAGGGTGTTGGAGGCACTGAACCTGTCCTGTCCTCACTGATGATCCTGGGTTAGTCCTCAACAAGGTAAAGGTTGTAACCGTTCCCACTCAGCCGGCTTTCCCCGGAAGAGAGCTAAGCGTAGGCAATGAGCCGGGCGGTACCGAAGGTAAACACAGTGCACCCCTGCAGGGTTAATCTTTTCGAAAAGCCGTGTCCACGGTTACGGACGACTTGGGAATAGACGATAAGACCATAGAATAACTTTAACGGAGTGATTAAAACTTGGGTACTAAAGGTACCATTCAAGATTGTGAGGTTGACTTCCTCGAGGGAGATTCGGGGAGGTGCCTTTGATGAACAGGTACAATGATAGAGGTGATGAATGGTGAGAAATGTGTCTCAAGAGAAAAGAGTTGCTTCTTACCTCTTTTTAAAAGTATTCTCATTAGTCGATGCCATGGATTTATTGTTCATTTAAATAAAATCAGCTTTATGCAAAATAGCCATAAAACCTTGAAAGCCTCATCGAGCTAAAGCTCTATACTTAATCTTGCGAGTTCGTCGAACTCAACGTCGTTTGTTTTGTTTCAGAGGAAGACCTCACCGCCTTCGAAGGTGGGTTCTTTGTGGACGTCGACGAGTAGTCTGGGGTTCCCAGGTGGCAGCTTGGGACATCCCGGAACAGCTGGCGCTGGAGTGTTTATCTGTAGGCCTCTTAGGCCATATTTGGTTCTTGTTGTTTAGAACAACCTAATTCGCTTCCGCTTGATGTATGGTTGGGTCCGTGACCCCTGGTTGTATTAATTGCTATATTTCTCTATTATAAGAGTTGAATTATATTGATTTGTGTCGTAGAGTCTGTGATGTGCCGGTTGTTCCACAAGTCTTGATCTTATTATTATGCTTTGATAGTTGTGCCTGTGTTAAGGCATCAATCGGGGTGTTGTGTTGCCGATGATCAATTCCGAGCAACACCTGCCAAAAGTTTTGGCCGGGGATTGCTAAACCCGTAACCTCCGGTTGTATCGCTTAACCGGTGACACACAGCATCACTGTATGATAGTCGGGTCGGGGCGCTACATCGACCTTACGGAAGTTGTTGCAATCCTAACTACATCCAATAACCTGCATCAAAATCTACAATGGCAAGACCAAGAACAACTTCCAATCTAGCATCACCTTTGTACTTGTACAAATAAAAAAATCTGAAGAAATACAGATCCAAAGAGAGAGAAACACAGATCCCTCTCGCTAGATTGGACATGCATCCCTCAAAAAGGTAAACTGATTACAAATAAAAATAAACATGTCCAAATCATGCCATTAGATATAACCTTCAGGCTACTATGGCATGACGTCGCTGAAGTTTCAACCAGGCACAACATGCACACCTACACATTTGGGGCTATCAGTGTGAGGCACACCATCATACATAGTGCCTATAAGCGAATCACGGTGATAAAACCTACGATCATCTATTTATTGCGTGATCTATCAAATGCACAAACATGACACAAGGATCAACTGAATAACGCAACGGTTTTCCATGCTTGAATTTCAACATGGCCAAAATTCATAGATACATCTTAATATATTTTTACTGTATTTCTATATGAACAGCTCGTTAGATACAATGGATGAAATAAAACTGATCTGGGACCTTAGTGAGACCACATGTGATCGACTATATATCATCTATTGGGCTATGAGAATGACCTCAAATAACTTCCAAGTAGCAAGAGAAACTTTCCTACCATCCAGATTTCTCCATCCCAAGCATCCCAGCCATGGGCTGATTTTTCAGCAAGCAGATAAAATATCAAATGCTCATTAGAAATACACAAGCGGGCAGCGGCATACATGACCCCGGAACATCAATATATTCATGTATGTGTCCCTACTTTACCTCCAATAGAAGCGGACTCTTTTGATAGCCAGTAGAAATAAGGGAAATCAAGTGAATTGTAGGGTGCGGCTGTGACACGCTAAAACTTTTCTTATCCAGATAACGAAACACTTTTCATAAATAAAATTAGAACACCATAGTAAGACAATGCAAAGTTTTAGGCAATACAAAAAGTGAGCTCCTTATCAGACCTGACAAAGTTAAGCTGTCAGAGCTAAAACAATCGCAACATTGTGATTTCTGTAGGGAAAGTGGTGAATTTATATGTAAGGATATGTTCACTGAGAGGAAAAGGTAAGCTCATTTTGACCCATAAGCTCCCTAGCATACTACATCTGAACAGAACCTAGCTTACATATAAAGTTCTGCTACACTCCCTTGGAACATCTGCATTGCGATGTCGGTTCTGTTAGAAAAAAGGTAATCTAGTTGTACAAAGGCAGAAAGAGCCTATCAACACCAAGTAGCATAGCTTCATCTTAGGTGAATAATTCGCAGGGGAGTGTTCGGCCTATGCAAAAGCTAGGGCATCTGGCTTATATGTTAAATGGCTAAAGTTGAATATCTATACCAAGTGCAAAACTGAAAATACATATGACATGAAGCAACAAAGTCAGGGTCAATTTATTAGCTAAGAAAAATGAGACTGAAAAAGAGTAAATACAGACTAAGCATAATTGGAGAATTTTCAAGAATCATGAATAGTGTTCTCTATTAATATCATATGACACTAATTACAATAACATTCTAGGCACAACAAACTATGAATGAGAAAACACACCTTTTTGTTGGCTCAAGAGAAAATATAAGCTAACCTACAAGTGCTGTTGGGATATCATTTTTTCATCAGGTAGGTATAGTTTTAGCAATTTAATACACGGTCATGATATCATCAGCAAACCAGAGAATCTAACCTTACATCGTGAGATTCATTCTTCAGTGTGATATTATCCTTTCGAAAAGGTTCCACTTGCGAAATTAAATCCTTCGGTATTTGCATTGTGTCACCCAACACACATGCCTTCCCATTGCTCTTCCTATCTGGTTTTGGAAAGAAAATGTCCACGATGCTTTAGAAAGTAATAGCATGCAGTCTTTACCAGATTGTAATGATGCTCAATAATGAAATGTACTGGATCGGCCATCATCAAAATGCAACTTTAAGTAGATTTGTCATGGCTTACTCAACAATTCATACCTCGGGGTGGAAGCCTCCTGAAAGATGGAACATACCATGCCTATGTATAGAAAGAACATACATACTTTCAGGTTATCGACCAACGGTGGCTATCTTGCTGAGTAAAATCCAGCAAGACAAAGCAATGAGTGAGCAAACCGAAAGTATTGATTCTCTTACACGTAGAATTATTTAGCAGACAAAAAGGTACATAGACCTGCTAAAGCTGTGTTCATGACGGATGAAGTCAACACCATATGTTTTCCCATCTTTTCACATCCCTCCCCGCAAGAATGATTGTTACAGTCTTGACAGCAAGTTGATGGCATATCTCTTGTTTCTATCTATGAAAGATGCAAGGCTTATGTTCGCACAAAATATTTTAACATGTCATCCCTGATCCGAGATAGCACCAAATGACCATGTAATTTTTTATGGACCTACACTTCAGAAAGAAACCAAATCATGTATAATATGACAACATATATTATTATCTCACTACAAATCTAATTAGCCACGCACAAGTGCAACAAAAAGTAAAGATCTAGGACTTACGTAATGAACATAGATGCTAAAATAGGAAGACTGCAAGGAAGGATCTAAAAAGTTACCAAAGTAATCCGTGAAACAACGACTACTTAGTAGTAATTCAGAAGCTCTGAGAACATTATGAAGACCTGTGGTAAGATATTGTGGTTCATTATGTATTGCATTAGCAGTCTATTTTGAATAAAAGGCACATAATAAATGAACTGTTCCAGTGGCATACACAAAAAATAGTATGAAGTTCATGCGAGGATCCATACATTATTCATGACAAACATGTCAGTCTCCCCCAAAATACATGACTATTGGATTCTAAAGTTTCGACAAACCCAATAATGATACTGTACTGAACATCAACATTTACATAGATAAGAATATGTACTTTTAACCACCATGTATGATGCAATAAAAAGAACCTGGAATAATGTCAGATATATATGACTCGTAATGCTTGCTATACAGTACTACATACAGAGAAAAACAATTAGTTTTTGACCATCAAACAACCCTATAGTGCATAACTGGATCTGGTACTTTCATTCTGATTACTCTAATTGATCTACACATAGAACACTGATGTTGAAATTTTAACACAAAATTAAAGGCTGTGAGCTTTTGCTGCAATATCTGGAATTGAAATAGACATGTACATATGTTAGCAGGGAACGGCGTTCCACCAAAATGTCAGATTAAAGCAAGTCACCTTCAGAGCAGGACGTTGCAGATATTCCTGACGAACTCGTCCCAGCCGAGCCACGACCCTTGCACCGCTGGTTCTAAGCTCGCGGAGAACACAGGAACGCCAACCAGACCAACGGCTGCATCACTTCAAGAGCGGTAGCCTAGGCCGCTGCTTACGGCACCGCCTTGCCGGCGGCTGTTGCCGCGAGCGCCGCCTGCGCACACATCACACCATCCGTCACAGGAACTACTCAATCCCTTAGCTTGCAAGGCCCCAACGGACGACAATCTGCCGGTGGCGTTCTCCCGCCCTTCCCCTGACGTAACCCTAGCGGTCCGACCGGCAGTAGGAGCACACCAGCGTCCATGATCCGGGCGTGCCGTGGAGGAGTAAAGTTGCCAGGAGGAGGAGGAGATGGTGTTGAGGCTGTGGTCAGCAGCACGAGGATACACCGGAACCGGCCGGAATCGGCCGGCGACGGAGGCGGCGGCAATGGGATCGGGAGAGAGGACGAGACGATGGTGGTGGTGTCGATAGAACGTGGGGCTGAACGACTGGTGCGTGACTACACTCGAAGAGTGTATACGGCGCAGACGCGTGTTTGTGTGTCCAGTTCGATCGAACCGGACGTTCACTGCGTCAACGAAAAACCGACTTAGAGCACTCACAGACATATGGGCCATATTGTGTTGTACTGTGTTCTAAAAAAAAAAGACATATGGGCCATAAAGCGAGGGATGAGATGGACGCTCCACAGGGCTTAAATCCTAGCTCGATTGTATGTTTTTTTTTTGACAAACACAGTACAACGCAAGCGCTCATATACACGCGCATACACTCACCCCTATGAACGCACACACGCACACCCTACCCCTATGAGCACCTCCGAGAGACTGAGCCGGCGGATCAGGTCTTGAGATTGACGAAGTCACCATGGGCGTCTCGCTGTCGACGGGAACGTCGCTTCTCACTGAAGAATATTCCGCCTAAATGAGAAACACCAGCGTCAAACCTGGGGTTTGAACTCTGGTGGGCTGGGGGTACAACCACCCTCCTAACCATCTTGCCACAGGCAAGTTTTCTCTCGATTGTATGTTTTAGAGATATATGAAGTGTTACTAATAGACTTTAGACTCCTAAAGTGCATCCGCAAAAAACTCGTAAAGTGGTATGTCAATATCGATTTTATTGATTATCACGCCGAATGTTGCAAGAACCGTGTCATCAGAAAGGTCTTGGCCTCCTATCGGCGACTCGGCTTCACGCCTCCTGACGTGGCCGGGTGAGGACCAAATATGGGTAGTCTCTAGTCCGTCAATTTTTTCTTTCGAGTGGAAGAAAAGAAATGTGTCAAATTTTTTGAGAGAAAAAAGAAAATGTGCCACTTGTGCGCTGCATTCCTGGATGTCTTCCAGTCTTCCTGCCCTTGTCCGGACTACCGGTCCCACCCCAGTTTTTTAATCAACCGAACCGTACTTAGTGCCTGAATATAGCTAACTTTAGATAAAAAGCCCAAGTAAGCCAACGGAGAAAGAGCCCAACCTACGTACGGTCCAGTAGGAATCCGACCACATGCGACACAGAAATATGGTGGGCCCCGGCACCAACGATTGGGTGGGTGTTCTTTCTGTGGCGCATGAGTCCAGATGCGCCATAGAAATGTTGATTTCTGTGGCGCGTCCAGTCCCATGAGCCACAGAAATAAGATCCCACACACACCCCGTGGATCGACTTTTCAGTTTTGCAAAAAAGATAAGAAAATGATAAAATGTTCAATAAATAAAATCCTTTGAGATATAGTTAGTTTTTAGTGGCTAGTTGGTATAGAAATTTTAAAATATGAGTTTTGACTTTTTTGCAAAAAACAGAAGAAGAAAAATTAGAACGGCCATAATTTTTGCATACGACGTCGAAAAAATGTGTTTAATATATCAAAAAAACTAGAGAAGAATTCGAGCTCGATTTCGCCAGGGTTTACCTGGTGAACTTTTCTCATCATAGTAAAAAGTTATGCCCAAAATATGATTTTTTCCTGCAAAAAATAAATTGGGGAAGAAATTCTGTGGCGCATATCTACATATGCGCCATAGAATTGTTGGGCGGGATTCGAATTTTGAATCCCGCCGGCGCCCCCCCTTCTCCCTCTCTTTTCTCCTTCTCTCCTCTCATTTACTCCTCCTCCTCCTCTCCTCCACTTCTCCTCTCCCCTTCTCCTCCACTTCTCCTCTCCCCATCTCCTCCACTTCAACTCAACCCCGGCGACCACCTCCTCCTCCACCACCTCCGGCGACATCCTCCTCCTCCTCCTCCTCCACCACCTCCAGCGACCTCCTCCACCATCTCCGGCGACCCCCATCCTCCACCCACCCACCTCCGGCGACCCCCTCCTCCACCACCTCTGGTGACCCCCTCCTCCACCACCTCCGACGACATCCTCCTCCTCCTACACCACCTCCGGCGACAACCTCCTCCTCCTCCACCATCTCCGGTGACCCCCATCCTCCACCCACCCACCTCCGGCGACCCCCTCCTCCACCCACCTCCGACAAAGCCACCTACGGCCATGGCCACGGGCACCACGGCCTCCGACGAGCTCCGACAAAATTCTGGCGACGCTAGATCCAGATCTAGATCTGTCCGCCTTTTTTTTTAATTCAAAAAAAAATTCAGTGGCGCATGTCTATGGCATGCGTCACATAAATATTTCTGTGGCGCACGGTGGTGGGTGCGCCACAAAATCTTGCTCTTTCAGTGGCGCATCTGGGGGTGCGCCACAGAATTATATTTTAGTGGCGACATATCTGTGGCGCACCCACCATGCGCCACAGAAAGCCAAAAGTGGTGCGCCACTAATGAGTTTTTCCCTACTAGTGTTCAGAGGTATTTGCGAATGTATCTAGTATGTCCATTCATGAAATCTTCGTACATGGATTTCACCGAGAACACACCATTACTTGTAAGCTTCCAAACAAAAGTGTCAGGCGTACTCGATAGATGAACATCCATCAAACGGGTACATACCACAAATCCCACTTATCTCCAATCAGTGTCTTTCTAGAACTTATATTCAAGTGAGGAGCACTAGATAACACATCATAAACAGAAACATTTTTCCTTTGCGCAATGTTGTATAATGATGGATATTGAGATTGTAAAGGAATATCGCCTAACCAAGTATCCTCCCAAAACCTGGTGGTTGTACCGTCTCCAATTTTAAAAAAGACCCTAATTAAAGAACTCATTTTTAACCCTTATATGACCTTTCCGAAATGGAGAATCCATAGGTTTGTCCTCAACTTCTGCCAAAATTTTATTGTAAAGTTATTTGTTGTGTAACAACTCTTGCCACACCCCCTCCCCATTAAGTTATTTAAACAGCCATTTGATGATTAAACATTTATTTTCCAGCTCAAGTACTTCAACACCAATACCCGGAGAGAAATGACCTGAGGAAGAGAGTAGATGGGTCTCATATGCTGCTGCTTTGGTTGGTTGAATTTTCTAGCACTTCATGGTCTCAGCACACCGATCCTAGGCGAAGGGGATGAAACCACCGTCTCCTGCTGCCCCCTTTGCTCGTGCCCTTACTGGATGGATCTGCTACGGGGTATATACGCTAATCATCCATGAAAAAGGTTCCTACTTTGTGGCGTCATCATCGTCAGCACGATCGATCGCGGCGCCCTGTCTGTCTTTCGCTCTGTAGCGAAAACGTCATGTTTTTTCCTCGCCCGTGTGGCCGGTGGTCTGACGTCATATTTTTCCCTCTGGCCATTGCGTCGTCGAGTAAAGTGTTTCATTGCATTGCATTTTCCACAAAGTTCTAAATTATAGGATGCGAACGCATCTCTCATTTCCTTCCTCACGGGTGGACCTCCCATAAATGAAAAACAAGGGTGGAGTTCTCATTTACACCATCATAATACCAGGCCGTTGACCTGGGTAGGAACAAAAATTCAACGATGATTTAGGTTTAGACGGGGGAGCGGTCTGAACTTGCCGGCGAGCGGGTTGCACACGATTAGGAGGTGGCCGACGCGCACGAGGAGGAGACCGTGGCGCGACATGAGCTGCACCGTGTAGTCACCCATGCCGGAGACCAAGGAGCTGAGAATGCCGTAAGTGAGGGCCCAGGAACGGACGCGGCCCCGGGAGGAAGCATGGCACAGGATTCCCGTCGCGGCCGGGTTGCTAGGTGAGGATAGCTTCTCCTTTTGTATGTCCACGAAGCTCTTGAAGCGTTCGTCTTTCTTGAGCTCTCTCGTATCTCCTCTTTTCTCACTTGAAACCTCTTTGACGCTTATCATTTCGGCCATTGATTCTTGCAATGTGCTTGATGAAAGCGCACGCTTTGCGTCCTTCTAAAACTTCCTTCCCCTCGGCCGAAATGTAAAACAAAAATATAAAATGTCTTTGCCGAGTGTCTATTAAAACAGGCGGGAAAAAAATAAATGAAAAAGAAACATCGCGGGAAAATAGCACCGGCGGGAAAAACTGGCGCCAAAAATATCTCAAACCATGGACACTCAGCAAAGAGGACGCGTCGTTTCTATTCAGCCGGCCGCGGCGGATGGGGACACGTCTCCAGCGTCTTTGCCGAGTGTTCTTGGCCGTCTTTGCCGAGCGTAAATCTTTGCCGAGTGTTTTTTCTTTTTTTGCCGAGTGCCTTTTCTTTTTTTGCCGAGTGCCTTTCTTTGCTGAGTATATTTTTGATAGCTCTCGGCATAGAGCCCCCTTGCTGAGTGCCCGACAAACAACACTCGGCAAACGCACTAACACTTGGCGAACACCCGTTTTCCGGTAGTGACGGAGACGAGAAGGGGCAGGCCGAAGTCCGTACGGTACTCTGGCGGCTAGGGGAGGATGCCCACGGCGGAGGTGGCGGCGTCGAAGGCCGGGATCTTGGTGCCGTGGGGCTTCATGGCCACGATCTTGGTGTCGTGATCGATGAAGGCGTCTAAGTTGGCATGCGCGGCGTCAAAGTGCGCCACTGCCGGCTATGCGAAGAGCTTCGGCTCCGGCTCAAGGTTGGCGCCTCCGGAGTCACAGGAATGTTAGATGTCTGACGTCCACCTTGCAATTCTGTCCTTCATAAATCTGAAGCTGAGTGGTGCCCGTTCGCATAGTTGAATATTATGTGTCATCCAGTCTCATCCAACATGAAAGCACGTTTCAATCTGCAAGGACATCAATACAATTTGAGATGCGATACATAAGAAGAGAATTGTGCCATATATATCAACAGTGCGAAAGTAAAGATTATCAGGCTTCAACCTGCTTATTACTGTAGAATCCAAATACATTTGGCCAAATAGCTGACAGAGCACCATGATAGGAACATGCCCCTATCCATACCATCCATTTTTGTGTTGAGATTCATGCGCAAACTTTCTCTTTTTTTTCTCTCCCAGACGAAATTAAATAAAAGTTTGAAACTTTGCAGATCAACATTATATTGGAACTAGTACAATGTATGAAAAATGAAATCAGATTTTTTGGTAGAAAATAAAATTTTAAATAATGAAATTTATCCTAAAATCCTCATTTTATATATTTACGGTGCAACAATTTTTTTTATAATTCCTTGATTCATTATTTCCTTCCTTCCTTTCTTCCTTCGTTGTATCAACGACACATACATACATTTGCAATTTATGTATACATAAGCTAGCCATGCTTGTACGTACAGGTGCAAACAATGGCAGTTAATTATGTTGTAAGCCACAAGAGCTCGATTAATTTTAGCGCTCGTTAAATATATTTGTAGTTCTTTTTTTGGGTCCCTTTTAATTTGTAAGTAAGTGGTGTATGAATCAGTTCAACACACGCTCATTTAATTATTTTTCTGAGTTGTGATAACAATATATATCAGTTATTTTTTCTTGAAGAAAAAGATGTGATAACAATATCAGTTGCTCGCAATCTCTCTACGAACTAAGTACAGTTATTATGGTATCAGTACGTTCTTATTTCGTCAGTGTCACTGAAATCCGATGAGAATTAATTCTCTAACATAACAAGCACACAAGCTCTGAAAAGGGAGGCTGTGAGGGAGAGCAACGAAGATACCAAACCCTTCCCCCACGAAATTCCCCCTCCCCAACCTTAACCAATGGATCATTCATTCCCTTGATGCCACGCTATTCCTCCTATATTAATTGACCTCCCTTGATGCCACTCCATTCCTCCTATATTAATTGTCCCGATAGATAACCTAGCTAGCTATTCGTTTGATCGATCGTGAGTAGAGCTAGCGCTGGATCGCAATGCCCTTGATCAGTGACGAGGAGGACGTTCCTTCTGCAGATTTATCAGGAGGTTTTATTTCACACCATTTCATTCGATTTTTTTTCATAATGATCACTGAAAAATGAATCATGATGAACCTGCAGCTGCAGGGCGAAAGCTGCTGCGCAATGGCGAAAAAATAGTGCGGCTGGTGGCGTACGGTAACAAGGAGGCGCCACTGGAGAGGAACAGGCAGCAGGTGATGCTGGAGCTCACCGATGCATCTTCCGCCGCCTACCGCTCGGGGCTAGACCTCGTGGCTGTCCTGGACGTCAGCACCAGCATGAGGGGGCAGAAGATCGATGACACCAAGACCGCCATGCAGTTCATCATCAAGAAGCTCAGCCCCATCGACCGCCTCTCCATCGTCTCCTTCTCCGACACCGCCAAGAAGGTGTGCTCACTGCGCTTCATGACCGAGGATCGCAAGGCAGTGCTGGAGCGTCGCGTCGACGAGCTGAACGCGAGAGGCGGTACCAACATCACCGACGGCCTCCAGACTGGCCTCCAAGTCCTCGACGGCCGCTGCCTCAGAGCTGGCCACGTCGCCAGCATCATTCTCATGTCCGATGGGGCCCACAACCGTGGCGGCGTTGCTCCTGAGGAGGTTGATATCGTCGGCAATGTGGCGGTCCACACGTTTGGTTTCGGCGATCGCCACAAACCGATGGTACGTACATCGATCGATCCATATTAATTACATTTGCTTGATTGGTATATATACATCTCAGCTATTCTACAACCACTTCTAGAATAGCTATTCTACAATCCTTTCTAACTTTGCCCGTCACGTAAGTTAACTTCGGCCTTTTTTTAGGGAACTTCGTTTTTTCTTTCATAAATGGATTGTACGTCTTCATAGGAGCAGAACGTAACTTCGAGTCAGTTAATAAGTGAACTTCATGTAGGTCATTGGATAGCTGACTCGTCACTGTAACTTCACAGGACCATCTTTTTCTCAACTTCTCGGCATATCTAAGTGAACTTCACATTAATTTTTCTTGATTACTAACAGAGAAAAACTTCAGAAATGGAATGAACATTGACAAACTATAAAATAGAACTTCAGAAGGTGAACTTCACGACCTTAACTTGCCGACAAGTAAAGGTCATTTTACAAATTATATGAACTGTAACTTTTACAAATTGTGAACCCTGAGAGTGAACTTTTTTCTATGCGTATGAACCGAAACTTTACTGCCAAAAGTGAACTCCAAGCTGAACCCGAATTAAACTTCTCCGAAAAAAGTGAACTTCATAGCTTCACCTCACTATATTTATTTCTTTTCAAATTTGTTTTTTCAATGGCACAAAAATTTAGAAGCAACGTCAACGTAGTTCACAAACTAGCAGCAGTTCAGAACCGGTATCACACAACTTCAATAGCAGCAGTCCTGATTACTGTGGTGCCAAGAATTCAACCTGGTAAAGAACGTGTTGAGGGCAGTACCTGCATGTACGATAGCAAAGAATTAGTACAACATGATGGCTGCGTAAAAGATTTAAAGAGAACACAAAAAAGACAAGGATACGTGATGCCGATAAGCAAAGTAAACCAAACAGACCTATTTGGGCAATTTGCATGATTCAGCAAAATAAAAAATTAGGGATAAGGGTCAAATCTAGAACCGATCTCACACAAATTCAATAGCAGCAATTTGTGTCATCTGTGTGAACCGCCTCTGGCCACCGTGTGAACCGCCACACACCCCGCTGTGAACTGCAAGGAATCGATCCATGGGTGGATGTCCAGAACGAGATTTTTTTTGTTTGAATTAATGTAAGTTTTTTGCCATAAAACTGAACTCCGAATAATAACGAGTTAAACTTCTCTGCAAACTAAAGATAACTTCATAACCACAATTTAAAATGGCAATTTTTCTGCTGCGTTTTTTTAACTCAGTGGACGAAGCCAACTTCCAGATAAAATAAAATAAACTTCGTGCATTGATGAGGTGAATTTCTATTTCTTGAAGCCACGTAATTAAATTGAGACAAAGAGTAGGTGCCCGGTTTATAAATCAATTAGAGAGAGTGACCACCGAGGAAACATGTAAATCACATAGAAAAAAAGAAGATGAAGGTAACCACACATGAGGTACAAGTAGCACGCTAGTGAAATTGACTTGGGTTGCCTGACCTCGTCTTTGGTGCGTAGCTGGGGGCAGGGCTGCAGCTGTGTGCTGCCGGTGGACTACCGTAGGTCACCTGCACCTTAGCGCCGGCCGGTGCACTCTCTGCCGGGGCCAGCGGTTCTTGTCCTACCTCCTGCTGGTAAATTTCAGTGAAATTGAGAGACGAATGGAGTTCAGATAAAATGCTTTCAACAACAGCTAGCAGGAAGACATGAAGGAGTTCGCATCTTTGGAACTTCCTTACAAAAATCTGGTTGCAATAATTATCTCCAAAGGGACGCTCGTAGCTATCGATCTTGAACTTCCAGCAGTTTGCAACAGTAACATACTCGAGCGGCACCACCATGAGGTTCAGAGCTGCTCTCTTGGTAGGTTCAGAGAAGCGCACAGGGCCAGGTACGGACGGAATCAGAACCACGTCGCTGGACTGAGGCCAGGTACGGACGGAACCGAAACCCGGCGAGACTAACCTGCCTCCGCCGCGCTCCAGCGACCTCACAACCTGCCGATGCAATAGCACGAGATGCCCGCTCGCTAGTGCCCCTCCATGAAACAGCACCGCACAAGCCACAAGGCGCAACCGCCGCGGCCTCCGCCTCGGAGAAGTTCAGAAATTCCCTCGGGCCCCACTTCCTCCGGAGTAGCGCGCGGGGCAGAGAGCCAAGGTAGTGCGCCGGGAAGGCGGCCGAGGGTCATCTGCGCGCGAGGTGGAGCTGGGAGAAGTTGCCGCTGGAGGTCACGCTCCCAGTGGAATTTAGATGCCCCTCCACTGAAGTTCAGAAAGAGGGGCGACGAAGTTGGAGGAGCAAATGGGGAACAGGCCTCCGCACGTCCGCGCCGGAGAGGAGCAGCCGACAGCCAGCAGGTGGAGGAGCAGGGCTGCCTCGCCTGAGAGGCGCGCGGGGAGGTGACCTCGCCGGGGGAGGGATGGCGGCGCGCACGCGTAGATGGAGGCGGGGCGGAGCGCGGTCACCGGAGTGGCGCCCTTCGGATGCAGGGGAGGCGCCCGTGGACGGGGTCCTCGCTCCTGTTGTGCTTGAGGCGCGGCCCTCCTGGGCAACGCGCGGTCAGGCCCTGTCGGGCGGCAGACGACGCAGATGGGGCCCTCCCGGGCGGCGCGAGGCAGAGGTGAGGGGCCCTCCGAGGCGGCGCAAGGCGCGATCGCTGGCGGCGACGAGGGCAGGTGGCGCGGTCATGGGTGTCGTGCTTGGGTAGGTAGTGGGCTAGGAGTTGGGTGGGTGCGGGGTAATAAAGTCTTTAGGATGGGCCGGTTCGGGATAAGAAGCCTAGTTGGTTTTGGGAGTTTTAGAATAGTTATTCTACAGTACTATATCTCTACTATATAATATGTCTTGAGGTGATGGTATTGTGATAGTATATATATATTAATTCTATTTGAACGTACGGCCGGCCAGGTACTGGACAAGATCGCCAGGAAAAGCCAAGGAGGAACGTTCAATTACGTCAAGGGCGGGGCGGCCCTGAGTCTGCCCTTCTCGCAGATCCTGGGTGGCCTCCAAAGCGTCGTGGTCCGGGACCTCAAGCTCACCGTGACGCAGCACCCAGACGATTCCGAGATACAGAAGGTGGACCCCGGGGACTACCCTCAGACGAAGGACGTCGCCGCCGGCTCGTTCACTGTTAGCTTCGGTGATCTCTACAGCAGAGAAGTACGCAAGGTTATGGTTGACCTCTCCCTCCCTACCGTCGTCAGGGAGTACGTCGCGACTATCATCATCGCCAGATGCTCGTATAGGTAGGTTTATATATATTAATTCGATTTTTTCTATTTCTAAGTCGACCGCGATTTTCTTATGTCTCAGTGGATTATGAAAAGGGCAACTAAAAGTGCAACGAGATAAATCGACTTAGACATAAAAAATTCTAGTTTGCTTTGCACCGGCTAATTAATTAATACATGGGAACGTTGCATGCTTCAGTATCCAAGGAACAGACTTCCTCACCCCTCCCTTGAAGCACTCTATACGCCGCACCCGATCAGCCGCCGGCCCGGACGCCGAAATGCCAACGGAGGTGAAGACCGAGCTGGCCCGTCACGATCACGCAGGCGTCATAGAGAAGGTGAGTACAACGGACGACCACGCCAGCGCCCGTGACAAGCTGGAGGCGGGCCGGAAAGCCCTTGACAACCCCATGATCGACATCCTCAAGAATGAGGCGGAGCAGTTCCAAAAGCTGACGGGGGGCGGGAGGCCTATGCGAGGTCGTGCAAGACGTCGCATGATCGCCAGCGCCCCTCGTCGAGGGGCGACATCCAGGATGTCAGACCCTTCGTGACGCCGCTCATGGACAAGTACCTGGAGCAGGCCAAAAAGTTTCAGGTTGATCCCACCATGCCGCTGCCGTCGCTGGAAGAAGACCTCAAGGATGAGAAGGAACCCCTCCCATGCCGCTGCCGTCGTGTGTGGAGCCGGAGAGGCTGGCGGTGGTTCAGCCCAGGGAGCCGAGGATCTGGTGGGGGGGGGGGGGGGGGGGAATTCACCCCAGCAGTACCGGACCTCCAGGCGGGAGTGGGTGATGGTGATCCTGTGCACGGTGCTGGCCATCCTCGTGCTCGTGACCATCGCGGCGGTGCTCTCCGTGTACCTCCTCTACAGGCCCAGCACGCCGTACCTGGTGGTCTCCGACGCGCAGCTGGGGCGGTTTCAGTACGGCCAGGACGGCACCATCCAGTACGTGCAGGTGTCCATCACCATCCTCGCCAACAACAACAACTCCAAGGCGGACGCCGCTTCGACCTCGCCTTGGGGCTCCACGCTGCCGAGGTGGCGCTCCTGCGGTCACTGCCGTTCGTGGTGCCGGGAGAGAGCTCCCTGCCGCTGCAGTTCAACGTGGTGTCGGCGGGGCGGCCGCTGGACCCTGCCGGGATGCGGGACATGGACGAGTCGCTCAAGGCTGGCCTAGTGCCGCTCGACTTGTCCGGAAAGGTGCGCACGCGCTGGAAGGTGGGCATCTTCCGCAAGCGCCAGTTTTGGACGCGCATCTCGTGCCACCTCCACTTCTTCTTCCCCGGCAACGGCACCGTCATGCCCACCGACCGCGACAGATGCCGCTCCAGGACGCCGTAGCAGTCAGTGCTCCTCGATCCTCTGCTCGCCGATTATATGTATTCTGCCATCCATTGATGATTCGTCCGTTGGTTGTATCAAACAAATACATACGACGTGCTTGTTTGTATCATATAAGCCGCAGCTGCAAGATCTCAGTTAATTTTGCACGCGCAAAATGCATTTGTAATTCATTTTTCCCGTCACCCTACAAATTGAACGCACGATCATTTCTTTTTTTTATTACTGACGATCGAGGTGAGTTTTTTTTTTGATAAGGGAAGAATTGCATTACGAAGTACTCCCTCCGTTCCTATATATAAGATCGATGTTTTAGGTATTTCGCATGTTGACTAGATGCGGACTGAAATGAATGAACAATTGAACATACATACTAAAACATGTCTAGATACATGTGAATCTGGAAAAAGCTAAAACATCTTATACTCCATCCGTTCGAAAAAAGATGTCACAAAAATAAACTATAGATAGACCATTTTTATGACATCCTTCTCCGAACGGAGGGAGTATTTAGGAACGGAGGGAGTACCAGATTAGAAGCTACTTGGGCCGCTCTCCACGTCGACGATCCACGTCGAGCAGATGTAAGTGTTGAAGATACATTCAGCACATCCGCCTGTAACCACAGAAAGTGTTTTGGATATTATACATAGGATGGCAGTAGGACTCTAGATGCAAGGTAGGAATTGGTTGGTCATTTCTGTAGATTTTATGACCAGTGACACTACGAGGCTGTTTTTTTTTTTTTTTTTGTAGAAGGCGTCTAGGAAATCTGGTTGGCACTTTAATCCCGTGTAGGTTGTTGATACTACTGACGAAGCTGGGGAAGTTTCAGCGGGCCAGGAATTTCATACTAGGCTTTCTTATGTGGTAGAGCTGGAGCCTAAGCTCTGGGTTTCAGTTAGGCTACTGGAAGGAAGGATTTGCAAAGAGATTAAAACCAACCTTGTTTGTATAAGGCAAGAAGCAGAGACGATTCAAAAATGACAGGGTGAGGTAAGTGTAACAGACCGAGCTGGTCAATTTTTTTCTTCTAACATGTGCAAGTCATGTAGGATTAAAATGCTTACCTTTCTATTCTACTTCCATTCGTTTTCTCATAGTGTTGTCCTGTTGTCCTTCATTTCAGTGTCATGCATTTTTACCTTTCTGATGAACTCTGAATGCTTTCTTACAACTCCATTCTTGATTGTTGTCCCGTGCCTGCACCTTAAAAATTTAAGATTAAAATGTTCACTTTTCTATTCTGTTCCATTTTTCTTTCGCTTCCATTTTTTGCTTTCATTGTTGTCGTATTGTTCCTCATTACAACGTGATACATTTTCAGTGATAACTAGAGTGAATACTGAAGGCTTTCTTAACATCTCCATTCTTGACTGGTGTTCAGAGCCCCCACTCCTTAACAGAGGTATATTTAGCTCAACCTCAGTTATGCTTCTGGATTTGTATGATTGAAATGCCGTGAGCCTGATAAGTTGCATTCTCACAGGGACTTAGGTAAACGAAAACCGGCATGCTTCTTGCGTCGAGGTGTCGGGGAAAGGCCCCCAAACGTGTTGACATGGCTAGATGACAAATGGAGGGACCTCACCTGAACCCAATCTTGCAGTGTAGGATTTCACTTTGCAACTTAAGAGAAGAGCGAGTGACGAGTGTAGGATCTCCATGTTACCTCACAGATTTCTTTCGCCAAACTGGTTTCTTTTGAATTTTCGACAAAAAGACCACTTCGGCTAATGAATTGTCAAAAAGGACCACTTCCCGAATGAATTGTGAAAAAAGACCACCTCCACCGTGGCGGCATGCTGGCCAAGTGACACGTGGCAAAGGCCGCCAGCCATGCCTGCCACCACCGGCCATGGCGGCATCGCCCTCTCCATGCATGTTGATCAATGAACAGTGTCCTGATCAATGAACATGGCATCGTTTTGTATTGCATAGAGTTAGCTATGAAAATTTGTTGAATTTGTCTTTTTTGCTGAGCCCAAAATATGAAGTTTTTTGCAGTGAACTTTTGCATGATCGTAGTGCATAGGGTTAGCTACATCCAGGTATTTTTTTTTTGAATTTTTTGAGATGTTTTAAAAAATTCAAAACGGGCTACGTAGACGGTACATGCGCCCGGAAGCAGATGCCTGCATGCATGCCGTCTCACCAGCGTGCCGCTGTCGCCCATGGCGGCCTCGGACGCCGCCGTCAGCCGTGGCGGCCTTTGCCACGTGCCGCTTGGCCAACATGCCGGCTTGGTGTATGTGGTCATTTTTGACAATTTATTCGGGAGGTGGTCTTTTTTGACAATTCATTCACTGAAGTGGTCTTTTTTTGTCAAAATTTTGTTTCTTTTGTACCTACAGTTCCAGTCCAGTAATACCGATTTTTTGCATCTTTATATTTAACATTGTTGTCCACTTCTCAGTTATTATTAGTACATAATAGGTACCTTTTTTTCGTCACAAAGTTCTTGCTGTCGCGCCAGCAAATCCCTGCAATAATGCATTTTCCCCCACCTGCGCCATAGCCATCTAAATAGAATGTATGACCCTGGAAGGTAAATATCAACTAAATAAATGAGATATCTGTATATTAGATACTAATTCGAGTTTTCTTTTTCTTTCAGTAAACATCAGAGCATGATTTACATCAACAAGTCCACCTAGACCAGCTGGCAAGAACAGAGACATATCCAGACTGCTCAAACATATATTTTGCTTCAAGGCAGATGTTTTGCAAAGTCCTGCCACTACATGTACCGTGTGTTTATTAGCATATTTGAAACTACTAAGCATAACTATTTGTAGCGGACTGCTTTCAATTTTTTTTTTTTGTAGCGGACTGTAATATTAAGTACGTAATTAACTTTGTTTAATTATAACAACTGCTTTCCTTTGTTTGCCAGTGACTATTGTAACACACCAACTGTCTTCTTCAATATACCTGTCAGAGTTATGAGTTAAGCTGGCATTGCTTGCACGTAGTTCAAAGTTACGCAGGCTAAATCTTACCATGTTACAAGACATAATTACCCTCTATTGTATATGAAATTGATCCGGTTCGCTAGATACTGATGTAACACGAAATTAAATTGTTGCTTTCTGAACCAACTAAATCTCTGAATCTGTAGAAAAAAGCAATACGACTAGAGCTGCAATAGATGGTGTCTGTCGCATTGCTGCCTGTCTCTTCGGACTTTACAACAGGGGAAATAACAATATGTACAGCAAAATAGCAGCCTCACGCTTTGGGACACGGATCCGGTGACATGCCCATGGCATGTCACCGATGAACAGTGCCGTGCCTTGCACTCTGGGCCGTTGGATCGGAAATGAGCAGACCAGATTAAACACTGCAGCACGCGACCCTGTAGCATACGTACTGTAGCAGATACCCTGTAGCGCGCGCACTGTAGCAGATGTACTGTAGCAGATACTCATCTATCCATCGATTTTGGATCCAACGGCAAAAAACTGGGCGCATGTCACGGTTACTGTTCACCGGTGACATGCCCATGGCATGTCACCGGATCTCGATCCCACGCTTTGCCCTACTTGGACTAACCGTTCAAGACATTGGAGTTTTATCATCTACGAGATCTTAATTGATAAACTGGACCGAAAACTTCCTGTATACCGTCCGGATAGATAAAGTAGAGTTTTTCTTTTTCTTTTTCCTAGCCTCAACCCTCGGTTAAACCAGACTGTAAACTCTCCTAACCTCTGAAATATGCTGTAACTAAAAAACACACACTTTCCTGCCCCTCTTATACTGAGAAACAAAAGGAAAAAAAAAAACGATACACATCAACTTATGTAGCCTACATGGGCCTGATCGCTTGGCTCATCACAGTTCAGCAAATACAGCTAGGAGCGAGCATTTTCCGCTAAAAAAGAGCTAGGAGCGAGCATTGCAAAAAAGCTACGCCTCGCTCACTTGTACTGTTGTACATGCTGAAAACAAATAGCGATCAGCTAGGAGCTATGAGCGCCCAACGAACGCTCGCATGCTTTTATTCCAGTTTATTTTGTACATCTTTGCTTTATATATATGAGTGACTTTTAACACATAAAACTTGAGAAACCAAAATTAAGGGTGAAACAAAAAGATTTATATCTCGGATATACTTTCAAAGATTTTGCCATAGAACAAACGCGACAAGCCTTCATACACGTATAACTAATTTGAGAATCGAGAAATCTAGATAATGATAAGAAAGGTAAAGTTAGGCCCAAAAGTAGAAACGAATAAAAATTCGGCCAAACTAATTGGGTGAATCATATTATCATAATAATAGTGAACAAAAATGAAATAAAAGGGGGAAAAGAAATAAAATTCGGAGCAACCGAAAGTAATAGTGAACCGAAAAATACCGGTAAACTGAAAATAAGAGTGAACCAAAAATGCCGATCAAACGAAAAAATACAAGTAAACCAAACATACCGGTGAAACAAAAATTATAGTGAACCGATAACGCCGGTGAATCAAAAATATCAATGAACCAAAAATACCGGTGATCCGAAAATAATAGTGAACAACAAATGTCGGTGAACCAAAAATACTAGTGAACCAAAAATAATAGTGAACCAACAATACATGTGATCCGAAAATAATAGTGTACCAAAAAATGTAAGTGAACCAAAAATACATGTGAACCAAAAATGCCGGCGAACCGAAATACCGGTGAACCAAAAATAATAGTGAACCAAAAATGCCGGCGAACCAAAATACCGGTGAACCAAAAATAATAGTGAACAAAAAATGCCGGTGAACCGAAAATAATATTGAACAGAAAATAATATAATAGGAAACCGAAAAGTAAAATTCGGGTGAAACAAAAATAATAGTGAACCAAAAAAGTGGATCAATGGGTTAAAAAATGTTAATGGGGTCATGAAAAATTCAACGGTTTTTAGAAATTGTACAGGGGTTCCAAAAAATATTCTTGTATTTTACCGGTTCGAAAACATTGTCCAAGGGTTTGTTCGTGAAACAAAAAAATTAAGGAGGACAGAAAACAATAAACCAAAAGAAACCGAAAAATGAAAAGGAAAATGTTTTGCTGCTTGTTGAACCCCGAGGCAGCTTGTTGTCCAGGAATATGATCTGGGAAGACTAGGTAAATGTTCATAGAGTTCGAAAAATTCAGAATAAAAAAAATCTTCACAGAGTTTTAAAAATTACTGTATTTACGTATTCATAAGATATAGAATTTTCATGGTTTCAAATAAGCTTATGGGCTAAAAAAAAAGTTCACCGGTTCGAAAATATGTTGAAGGTTTTGTCCGCCAAAAAAATACTCTCTGTATCAAAATATAAGATTATTTAGCATATTTGGGTACAACATGTATCTAAACATGTTTTAGTGCAAGATTCATTTAGGAAACCGGAAAATAAAAAATAAAGGTATGCAGAAAAAGAAAAAGAAAAACAGGAAACGAACGAAATATTGCTGGCACGTGGCTGCAGCTTATCGTCGCGAGGGAAAGAAGAAACGCGCGGGCGAAAGAATCGAATGTAATGGGCATTGAACGTCAAAAAAAAAAAGTAATGGGCATTTGTGCAGGCGAGACGGTGTTAACGCTCGCTAAGAGCGACATATAGTGCCCGCGACCAAACGGGGCATTACAATTTGACTTATGCCACCCAACAGGCTCTTTCATCTCTCTTCCCTTAAAAAAAAAGAAGCTATCTCATCTCTCTGCTCCCCAGCGATGGCGGCGCTCGATCCCCAGCTTGCCCCCGTCTTCCTCATCCCTCCAAACTCCCCAGCTCCGCCAGAAGCAGCTCCCCATTCGCCCGCCTCCTCTGCTAGCTCCTGCCAGCCGGCCAGCATCCCCTGCTTCCGCGGTCCCCTCTCTCCTCCGCCGCCTCGAGCTCCCTTCACCGCGCGCCGTCGACTTCCAGGACTTGATCCGGCCAGCTCCTGCTTCGGCCCGTTGACCAGCTCGCCCTCGACGTGCCTCCCCGGACGCATCTCCGCGTAGTCAACTCCGTCGGCTCCTTCGGTAGGGAAAGCGAAATTGTGTTGCGGCCAGCGTAGCGGGGCCATGGACGCCGCCGAGGCGATCCTGTCCGACAAGTGGCGCCGCGACATGGACACGTGATCCGCGAGTCCCCGGCGCCAGAAAGGAGTCCGAGGATCGAAGGAGCACCATCTCCCGCGCGGTCCAGTCTTCCTGCCATCCTCGCGCGCTTGGTGTTCGAGCAAATGTCGCGCCCAGGTGAAGGTGGCGAGGAACTCGCGGTGGCAACGACGCAGTTCGTTGTCGCATCGCCAGGGTGGTGTACACCAGCTCTGCCGACGTGGTCGCCAACGGCGCGCGGGACATGATCGACACCGACGAGGAATCCGAGACCAATCCTGACAAGGTGGAAGGTGCATGTGATCTTCGCGCTGTTCGCTCGATGCTGGCTGTTTTGACCGGTTGCTGCCTGCTTCTGCTCGGCGCAGGTGGAGATGATGGTGCTGAGTGCGGATGGGAACGACGGGATGCGGACATGCGTGCTGCAGCCAAGCAATCTGGTCGGGCCCGGCATGATGATATATATAGAGCTGTTAATCAACACCTGGGATGCTTGTGTGCTTTGATTAGCTAGTTCTTTTTCATGCATACGTGAACTTGGATGCACTTTCTCAGTTTCTTAGACTAATCATCACCAGTATCTTGTATTGCAGGAGACAACGCCTCCACTGGAGCTGCTCCCGGCGTCATCTGCCACATGCTGCAAGGAGCGCCAATAAATTAGTTCATTCCATTTTATTTGGTAAGTGTTTACTGAACTAAAATGTAAGATTTTGCTTGTCTATTGGTTCAGTTAGAAGTAATTAAAACAAGTTTAAGACACCTTTCCATGTCCTGTACTACTGAGTACCTCCAATCCAAAATAACAAAGCTTATGTTTTAACTTTTACTGTCGGAATATCTGCAAAATGGCCAGTCAGCGGAATATTCAGATTTGTATACCTTTGGAGTGCTTTTGCTGGAGTTAGTGATCAGAAGGAAGCCTGCTGGCTAGTGCTTCCTCAACAATGGACTCAACATCGTTGGCTGGGTTAGTATAGCACATGCTCCAAATTTGTCGGTTACATATATTCCTGTCAAAATGAATCTCTCCCTGAAACAAGGCAATCTGTGAACTCTGAACTTTGCTTTCTTGAAGCTGAACATGCTGATGGGGGAGCACCATCTGGAGGAGATCGTGGACGTGAGACGATAACAATACTTGTTTGATCCGCCGCTGTGTATGTGAGCTTCAAATTGATATACTTTCATCATGTGGCACGATGTTTTGCCAAGAGATTTTCGGCTTTCAGGCGCAGCAGATTTTCATCCCAAAACACAAAATATCCTAGAGCACCTTAGAAGAGCATTATTCATAACCTAAAAAGTAAATTCTTCCCAATTTGGCTCTTTCTTAAATTTGTTTTCCTTATTTGGCCCTAAAAAGTAAATTCTTCCCAATTTGACACCTAAATTCCATTTCCTTCCTAATTTGGCACAACCATTAGTGCCGTTTCGTTTTGCCGTCAGTTGACTTTTCATTGGACCAAACTACCCTCCCTAACCTGACCGAACCAACTCACCTGGCCCGATCTATCTTCTCTCTCTCGCATCCCCTTTCGAACCCGACCAAAACACGGATAGTGACACTAGTAGAAAAAAGCTTATAGGTGAGATGCTATCAGTGGCGCACCAGATCCCAGTGATGATAGTCTCTCACCTGAGTTTGTGGATTTTGGCAAAATATACCAGTGGCGCACAAGATTCCAGTGCGCCACTGGTAAATTTTTACCAGTGGCGCACCGTAAACCTGGTGCGCCACAGGTAAGTTCCAGCTAAATTTGAAAAAATTCGAGATGGAGGAGAGAGACTACCAGTGGCGCACCAGACAGTAGTGCGCCACTGGTAATTTTTTTACCTGTGGCGCACCGGGCAGTGGTGCACCACAGGTAAATTTTTACCAGTGGCGCACTGGGGCGGGTGCGCCACAGGTATTTTCTAGCACCTCTCTCTTATCCTCTCCTTTTTTTTATTTTTCTTTCTCACCACACAAACACCACGCACACGCACGCGACAAAAAAAACACCGACACACGCACGCAACTCTCCTCTCTCGATCCAATCCCCAAATCCCAACCCCAGCCCGAGCAATGGCGGCGCCGACCCGACCACCACCACCACCTCCTCCTCCCAGCCTCCAACCCCCGCCGCCCGCCCTCGCCTCTATCTCCCCATGCGCGCCCGCACCCCCGCATCTGCGCCGCCGGTGACCCATGGCGCCTCCCGCCACCGACGCCGCCACCGACGCCCATCCGCGCCACAGGAAGTGGAGGCCGTCGTCGGCGTCACCGAGGGAACCTCCTCGCGCGCTGCCTCTCTTCGGGGAAGCGGGAGCTGTGGTAGGGCGGCTACTGTGCCGGGAGCACCGGAGCAGCGGGAGGATGCATCCTGCGCCTGGGAGCACCGGAGCCGCCATCCTCTTCGTCTTCTCCGACCGTAACGACGACGACGATGAATACCAAAAAGATGAGTCTTTCTCCGTGCTCGAAATTGTCTCTCTTGTTCTGAGCGAGCTAGATCTGTTGATTGCTTGCTGTAATCTGTTGTTTGCTTGCTGTAACTGTTGTTTGCGCTAGATCTGTTGTTCCAGCCGATGTGCCAATTGCACTGATAATGAGTGTACAATTGCACTGATAATTCATTTTTTGTGTTGCGTTGCCAATTGTCTGCATGATACGCTGGTTCAACTCGGTGAAATATCCAAATTGTTGCATGTACTCTTAACTAGGAATACATGAATAAGTAAGAAATTTAACTTGCTTGCTTGTGCTCGATCGTGCTGTTCAAGATCGTGATAGAATTGCTTGTTATGTGTATGTAATGAAGGATATGATAATATGTAAACGACATGTCCGACTAACTAGTGACTCCTAACTAGGAATTGCTTGATAGTGCTCTTAACTAGGAATATATGGAAAAAATATATAATACCAGCAGACTCAAATTGGTTTGGTGTTCCAAAAAATATATAATACCAGCAGACTCTAACAGGTAACAATAGCTCAAAAAAAAAAACAGGTAACTCGGTACTAACCCATTCCTATTCCATACAAGTCTGAATGCATAAGTATTACCAGCCCCTACATATTTGGTAGTTGTAGCTGCAGGGTTGGACAACCATGGCGCTGCATGTAGTCTAGCTAGGCATGTATGTAAGAAATACTCATTTCTGAATAATTTAACCATGGCGCTGCATGTAGTCTAGCTAGTGCAGGAAATTGAAGTACTTCTGAACCTATACGTGTGTATAAACTTAGATGCAGTATCATGGTTTATTTTGACAACTTTCTTGCTTTTAAAACCCTATCTTAAATATTGATAAAATCTGCAAAGAAGAGCTTCAGGTGTACCTCAAATCAACCAAAAATCATGTGCAACTAAAAGATGAAAGGAATGACAAGCAGAGAGAGAGAGAGAGAGCTGAAGAATGCATCAAGTTGTTAGAGGTCATGTGCTCGGTTTGGTGAGTTTGAGTGCTTACTTTCCTCCGACTTAGCTTGGTATCCTTGATTTTAATAGTATATGCTTACTGCGTGAAATACATGTCAATCTGAATGGTATTGTTTTCTTACCATATATACGTATGTTCAATTTTTTGTGATCAATTTTGAGTTTCTTTTGCATGGCAGCGAAAACATTGGCATGGGGCGACAAGGGGCTGCGGGAGCGACGACACTGACAAGGCGCTGTGGCGGTGACGATGACATTGACACCGAGACGGAGTTGTGGCAGCGACGATGGCATCGACACAAGGCTGCTAGGATGGTTAGTTTGCTACTGCTATAACACTAGATATATTCCTTAGTACTTGTCATCACACCTACACACAACATGTTCCGTTTACTGCTGCACTCAACACATTCACAAGCAGTGTGTAGCAGTCTTAGAATAGCTCTTTTTGCATGTGTAGGTGCCTATTATAAATGTCAAGTATGAATTTTGTATATGATTGCTGTAGTAAATATATAATTTGATGCAAGTGTGTGCATAATTTGATGCATACTTTCATGCCAGTGCTTGCGACATGGGACTGCGGCGGCGACGACGACATGGACACGGGGCTGTGGCGCCGACGACGACGACGACATCTTGCAGCGACGCTGCCGCTACTTCTGTATATTTGTGTTTCTAAAACAATGTGGTGTGTTGTAATTAATAATGTAGGATACCACTCTTTAAAATGCTATTTGTGTTTATGAACTAATAATTGTTTTGATTTTTTTTTTGAATCCCGAAAATGATACTATTGGCGCACAAAATAGAAAGGGCGCCACTAGTATTTTTTTTTTTTAATATTCCCAAATTATTAGCAGTGGTGCACAAAATAGCATGTGCGCCACTGGTATTCACTTACCAGTGGCGCACACTTTGTCCTGCGCGCCACTTATAACTGAGATAGGTGCCCCCACAGCTTACCAGTGGCGCACCAGAATCAGCTATCAGTGGCGCACAGGATGGTGCGCCACTGATAAGTGAGTTACCTGTGGCGCACCGCCCGCCTGGTAAAAACCCCGCCGCCGCCGCCCAAAAACCCGCCACCGCCGCAGAAACCCTGCCGCCGCCGCCTCAAAAACCAAAAACCCGCCGCTGCCGCAGAAACCCTGCCGCTGCCGCCCAAAAACTTCGCCGGCGCTCTGCTAGGGCGATCGCCTCGCCCGCCTGGTAAAAACCCCGCCGCCGCCGCCCAAAAACCCGCCACCGCCGCAGAAACCCTGCCGCCGCCGCCTCAAAATCCAAAACCGCGCAATTTTTTTTTTGCGCCTTCGGCTCTATCGGCTACACCGACCGCGACAACCTCGACCACGGCTACATCACGCTCAGCTACCTCGACATCATCATCATACACACGTCTACAACAACTCAAGAGCTCCAGTCGACAGCATCCGCGTCATCCCTTGCGTCCATGACACTCCCGCTGTGACTGCGGGAGGGAAGAGAAGGAACCAGAAGGGGACGGCGATGATGACAAGGTGGAGGAGGCGACGGACGCACATGACTCTTCAGTCGCAATCGTCCGCTTCACTCCCGCTACGACTGAGGGGGATGTTAGAGTATATGTACAGTTAGGATTGATTAGGGTTAGATCATTTTGTACTCCAAATCTCGTACCCCCTGTACTCCTATATAAACCCCCACCAGGGTCCAGATCAATACAACAGAAATTAGGGATTCTAAAATTTTCACATCGGCAACAATGGACATACGATGGAAGACGATGCAGATGATCTTGAGCGTGTCGGACCGGGCGGCACGACGGAAGCCAAACCACACGTAGTCTGCCGCCCAGTAGCGGAGGCAGCAATAATTTTGAGGTATGGCAGACACAATCACACAAGCAGTCATGTACACAGCACCACTGAATTTGAAGCTTTTATCACTGCCAACACATGTCTTGGCTGAAGTTGGAAAAAATTGAGGTGTGGCGGAGGCCAAGCCTTGCCAGATTGCTGCCTCCGCCACTGCTGCCGCCCTTGCCGGTCTTGGGAAGGTCACAACTGTCTCCATCGTGGCCAGATCGACCACGCGGACGGCAGGAAAGTTCTCGTACCTACGGGAGGCGAGGAGGATGAGGCCGTCGACGCTGGCCCGGAGCTTCCAGAGACCATCTAGGTCAAAGAAGCGTGCGGTGTAGCCATCCGTGTCCATGATCTGCAGGGACGTGGTGTCTGTCATGCTGCGGACATAGTTGGTCACGGCCACGAGAAGTGGCTCGACGCGTGAGCTGTGCACAGCGAGAAAGGTCAGGTCGGAGATCATGGCGCGCCACGACGTGCACACACACCGAAATCGCCTGAGGGATCTAGCCGGCACCCACGTGAGGATCTCGAAGATGACGTCCGGCGATGGTGTTGTGAGAGGCATGGTGACTCCGGCGGTGGAGCGACGACCACCGCGTCGCTTTGGTGCCATGGCAGCGCTGTTGCCCTACCTGTTCGGCCCGCTCGATCTCAGATCCTCTATTGGGACAGCCAAAACGGACGGAACCGTATCTAGATGGAACTCTTATTATATATATGGAAGTAGTATAGAGTATTTGTGTTGGAATTTGGAAGGTTAATTTGGATTGTTCGGTTGCACCCTTCAGAAATAACCATCTTTCGTACGTTTCTACAAAGTTACGTGAGATTTGGTTTCCGTCTGCTGCTTTCTTTCCTGTTGGGCGACTTGATCCATCTCCCTCCGCCCGCCGCCATGCGTCCTAAGGGGTGGTCTGACCTCCCGCCGGATCTGCTACGCGAGATCGCCGGCCACCTGCACGTCGCGGCCGACTTCGTCAGCTTCCATGCCGTCTGCAGTCCATGGCGTAGCTCCGGCGACCTGTCGTCCGGGAAGACGACGACCCGGCTCGTCCCCTGGTTCCTGGCACGGACGGAGAAACACGGACGGTGCTCCCCGCTGAAGCTCGGGTGCATTTTCTCAAGTCCACCTACCGCGTGCTGCCACCGCCCTACCGGCGCCGGAGGAGCTTGGTGTACAGCGCCGAGGGCGGCACTGTCCAGTACCTGACCTTCAAACAACTCCGCCCTACCCTGCATGACCCTTTCACCGGGGCTGTCACCGACCTGCCTCGTCTGCCGTACTACTTTGACTATCCTTGGGAGGAGAATCCTTGCGGTATCGTCTACAGCGACGGCACCACCTTTCTCTATGGCATCTCCAGCGCCGGCGATGACCGCACGGCCAGGTTCCAGATGGCACTCCTGCGACCTGGTGACCCAGAGTGGCGGCTTGTCGACGTGACCTTTGACACAAACGGCAGGCAGGCTGAGTTCTGCGCCGCCGCGTACCATAGCGGCAGGTTCCTGGTCAGCACAGAGTCCAACCTCTGGCGCGTCGTCACGCCGGACGACGACGACGACAGTGTGGACGTGCTTGTCCCAAGCCCATGCATGGCGCCAAATGAGCCCGACAGACATTGTGAGCAGTCGAGCTACATCATAGAGTCCCATGGCGAGCTGTTGTGGGCGTCGGTATATTATTCTGATGATAAGACCTTCTTTGTATCCGTGCACGTTCTAGAGGAAGCGACGGTGCCTGAGAAGGTGCGGTGGGTGAGGAAAGAAGGCCATAGCCTAGCTGATCGGCTGCTCTTCCTTGGGTCGCCAAATAGCCTTGCCGTCGACGCTTCGCTGATGGGCGGCCAAGGCGGCTGTGCCTACTTTGTCTACGAACATGAGAGTAATATCGGGACACAAGAGGAGGAGTTCGGCTTGTTCATGTACAATTTCCTTGACGGCAAGACAGAGTTCATCGAGCGGCTGCCCCAAGAATGGGACGGTGAGGAGTGCATGTGGCTCGTCCCCCAGCCCACCATTGCTCCAATTCAGGTAACTTACACTCCTGAAAAAAGGTCAAATTGTTTTGGAAGTCCTAACAAATTTAGATTTATCGTGCTGGATCAGTAAATAATTAGGAGGAGGCTACAGGCTCAAAAACTGAAGAAGCAGCAAAAGGCAGCTCCTAGTACCGGTCCATCACGCATATTCCATGTTGAGAGACATTACCAGCATTGTTTCAGAGTGCTACTACATAACCTACCTCTCAACGTGAAGAAGTGCAAGCTGAAACTCTTCTTCAGCAAGCACGGCAAAGTGTCCAGCACCGAGATAATCCGCCACAGGAATGCCAAAACCAAGGAGGGCATCGTCAAAATGGCGACTATGCATGCCCATGAAGAAGATGCTCTGGCTGCTCTACGTGGACTGGATTTGTGTGGATGCAGGCTAGAGGTAATCTTGGTCACACCGCGATGAGCTTTGACTTTTTTGGCAGTAGCTATGGTGTAAAACAATTAATCCTTATGATTTGTGTAGTCGTTCTGAATTTATGTTGAAATTCCTGTCCATGGTCAAAATGAGCAAATGGATGGAAAATAACGGATATTTTGGAGTCTTATTTTTCCGTGCATGTTTGCACTCTAGAAACAGAATATTTATTGTAACTCATAGATCACTTCACCTGGTTCCAGATGTATTTCAGGTTAGTGATCAAGCGATTTGTCGGTGCGCACGGAAACAATCATCCTATTATTATCTAGCCACACACATATTGACATATGGTCTCGGTAATATGTCTTCCAAAATGTATTTTAAGAACGTCCGGTCCATGGTCTTAGCGAGTTTCTAATCACCGTGGATTGAATCAATATAAATATGAAGCCAGAAATAGTTGAGAACACGCAAGGGAGGAAGTTCAGGACACTACTAAGGAAATAAATCATAGGGGTCACAGTATTGGTGGTAGGTCCAGCACATATAAACTATTAGAGGTAGCGTGCCCCCCTGCGGCACGCTACCAATAAGGCGCTACTGATAGTGTGCCCATAAACAGGCGCACCTCTAGTGATTGGGCCTAGGCGTACACCTCTCACAGATATTAGTGTGCTATGTCATAGCCACGTCACCAATAGTTTAGTACTAGCCGCAGCGTACCCCTTAGTCAGGCACGCACAAAACTACAAGTAGCGTCTGGGTAACTCACACGCCACTGGTACGCCAAGTGAAATCTATTTTGTGCCTCTGTATTTTCTAGCCTTAAGGCGTCACGATTGTCTCGCGTGTCTGATCTCCATCCCACGGCTCGCGATGATCAAAGTCGTAGTTAGGACGCTAGGTGAAACCGTAAGAGACAGAAAAACAACCACATCCATTGTTTTCCTTCATTTCAGTTCATCTCTCAAGCTCTCCCTCTCCCCTCCTGTACGCCGCCGCCATGGCACCATCTACAACTCCGGCCAGCAAGCGCCCACTCTGCACCTCTACTCAAGCTATGGGGCAAACCCTAACCCTAGCGCCTCCTCCTGGTAGATCCTGGGGGAACCACGGCCGCTCAGCGTGGTGTTCCCGATTCTTTATAACTACTTCCTCGACGACGCCCTCGATCCTGGGGAAAGTCCTGTTTTGTTATCGGAGAAGGATAACTTTCATATAGACCAAGGCGGAATTTACTGGGCACTGTTCAGAGCTGGCTCATTTGTGCTGACAAAGGCCGCGTTGAGCACAATGTTAGTTGGCAAGAAAAAACGTATTTCATATTAATCTGAGCACAATCTCTTTTCACCAACCGTGTCTTTTTTTACGTCTTGTTGCCTCCACCTAGAGTATGTGCACCGTAATCGAGAGACTATATTCTACCTTCCCATGCCAAGAAAATTTTACATGCGGCCCGTTTTCAACGTGTTTAACTATCATCCTCAAAATATAATAGTGTATTGGCATGCAAGTGCATTTAAATGCCAAAATACAAATGTAAACACAGTTTACATTTTGTTCACATAGATTGGCACAACTCCAGCTACATATTCATTTTGGAATATATGCAGAAGGAGCACATGTGGAACTTAAGAGTTACAAACCACTATAACTTTAGTCAAGAAGATGGAACTAAATTTGGTAGAATGTTCTCGTGGAACACGGTCGTCTCTGCCTCTACCGTTGCTGCACTACTTCATAAACCTAACATCAAGATTGTATCCATCCAAAGACACTGTGTTGAGCGCATCTAGAGCATCTTCATGATTTGCGTGCAATGTAGACATGGTTACGACGGCAATAACCTGCGAGCGTCATCTAGTATTCTTAGAGGTAAACTGGTTCACCCGCTCCAACTTCTATAAAAGGGTATTTTTCGTTTATGGATGTGAGCATTAGTAGGCTTATAAAGTCTCGGATATATAATGAATTCTGGGATATATGTAGAAGGAACACATGTGCAACTTATAAGAGTTAGAAATCACTATAGCTACAACTATATTTATTAACTAATGTGTTCCCGTGGAACACGAACGGCGCCGCTTGAACCCTTGCTGCCAATTATTTACAAACCTAACATCAAGATTGTATCCATCCAAAGATAGTTCATTGAGCGCATCTAGAGCATCTTCATGATTTGCATGACATGTCGACATGGCTATGAGGGCAATACCCTGCGAGCGTTTTGTGTTCTTATAGTAGAGTACCTCGGCCCTAGACACTTTGCCGTGTTCGCTCAAGAAGAGTTGTAGCTGAGAGCTCTTCACATTGAGAGGAAGATTACGTACAACCACATTGAAACAAGGCTCGTAATGTCTCCTCATGTGAATGCTGAGTGTTTGACCCAACGCTAGCAGCCTGCTATGTTGATTCACTTCTCTAGTCTTCATTAGTTCCTGATACGACACAATTAAAATTACGTTATTAGCACACACATAAATCAACTTTAGATGCTTATGTAGAGTCCCATGTGAGATGTTTTATTACCTGAATTGGAGCAATAGCGGGCTGAATGACATGCCACGTGCACCTATCGTCGTTCCATCCTTGAGGTAGCCGTTCAAATAAGTTGGCCTTCTCATGGACGAGGTTGTAGCTGAACACACCAACCTTTTCAAGCGGCGAGGCTCGATTGTCATGGTAGACGAAGAAGGCACACCCACCATGTCGACCGCCAAGCCTCGAAGCGTCGACGGAGAAACTAGTGGGTGTTCCCAGGAAGAGCACGACGTCAGCAAGGCTACGAGGATCTTTTCTAACCCACCGTTTCTTTCTTTCCCACGCCGGCACCGTTGCGTGAGTACGTGCACCGTCATGGAGATGTTGTGGTCTTTCACATGACGAGCATAGCAAGTGTAGATCTTGACGGACGCCCACAGCAACTCGCCGCGAGACTCAAGGACGTAGCTGTACTCGCGCTCGTAGTGCTCTCGCTCCCGCCAAGGCAAAGGCGACCTCGGGACAAGCACGTCGCTGGCCGCATGGTTGCCACCCTCCGGCTCCGGGGTGAGGATGCGCCAGAGCGTAGCCTCGACGGTGAGCATGATCTTGCCACCGTGGTACGCGCGCAGAACTCGCCGTAGTGCTTGGGTGAGTGAAGGATCCTTGCAATAGCTGTCCAAACGTCGCTGCCCGGATGCAGGAGCCCCGCCGTGAACTGGGTTATGGCGCCTACTCTCCCGATGCTGCACAGGAAGATGGTGCCGTCGCCATAGATGACACCACGGGGATTCTCATCTGCCCACGCCCACTCAAGGATGCCCGTAAAAACCGGAAGGCGGGTTAATTCTCCGGTAAGTGGGTCGTGGAGGGTAGGGGGGTGGTGTTCCACGGTTAGGTATCGGACGGCCGTGCCATCCGTGGCGGACACCCAGCTCCGAGCCGCCTCTGTGGGAGGCGGGAGAACATGGTAGCTGGACTTGGAGAAGATGCATCTGAACTTGGGTGGGTTGTTTCTTTGTCAGCTGGCGGCGCGAGGAGCCATGGCAGGAACGCCCGGGGCATTGGGTCGTGGGAGGCGCGCCAGTGCTTACATACGACGTGGAAGTAGACGAATTCGGCAGGCGTGTAAATGCGGGCGGAGATGTCGCGGAGAAGGTCCGCTGCGAGGTCCGACCACGGCCGCCTCCCGTCCATGGCGGCGACAGGATCGAGCTGGAGAATAGGCCGGAGATGGATTCGAGAGAGACAGATACGATGGCGAGTTGTATATGCCGGCCGGATCCAATCTTGTAACCAAGCGTACTGGAAACGAACTGTTATGGACGTTCACTACGGGAAACCGTCATAACGCCGACGGCCAAATGTCGGGGCCGTCGGCGTACATCACGGATAGGGCAGACGACGAACACGCCGTCGGCGTACGAAGCGCCGTCGGCGTAAATTACTTCCCCGACGGCTGCCGTCGGCGTTCTAAAATCCCGTCGGCGTACAAAGAGCGGCATAACGGAACCGTCCAGCGTCGTTGATACGCCGACGGCTGCCGTCGGCGTTTAGTTGTTTTTTTTAATTTATTTTCGTATATAATATTTATTTCTTTATTTCTCTACATAATATTTAATGTAGTTGTAATTTATATATATATTGGACCTATAATTGCCCTCCCAATTTCAGTATCCACCCCCGTAAAATAACGGTTTGAGTTTTCCGGAACCCAACACTACAACATATACATGTAAAACAAATAAAAACTTTTCCTGGCTCACTAGAGAGAAAGTGATGCCGGTGATGTCGGTCACACCTAGGAGTAAATTCTTGCACATTTACAACACACAACACTTGTATACATATGGTATGTCACAAGCTAGGTTTGGGTGGGGTTCCGACGCTCCGGGGCCCCGCTTCGGTGAAACCCTGAATCCGCTGGAAAAACCCTAACGTTTCCGTCTACCCCCATAGACGTGCGTCGAAAGGGGTAGCCCAGTGGACTTTTTTGCTTGGTTGTGTTATGTTAGGCCATAGGAACATGGGAAACCAAAGTCTACCCCAAATCGACACACGATTCCATCCGGTTCGCCCGAAAGGGAGTTTTCACCTCTAAGTGCAGAAACTAACTAGAGAGAGAGTGATGCCGGTGATGTCGGTCACACCTAGGAGTAAATTCTTGCACATTTACAACACACAACACACTTGTATACATATGGTATGTCACAAGCTAGGTTTGGGTGGGGTTCCGAGGCTCCGGGGCCCCGCTTCGGTGAAACCCTGAATCCGCTGGAAAAACCCTAACGTTTCCGTCTACCCCCATAGACGTGCGTCGAAAGGGGGTAGCCCAGTGGACTTTTTTGCTTGGTTGTGTTATGTTAGGCCATAGGAACATGGGAAACCAAAGTCTACCCCAAATCGACACACGATTCCATCCGGTTCGCCCGAAAGGGGAGTTTTCACCTCTAAGTGCAGAAACTAACTAGAGAGAAGTGATGCCGGTGATGTCGGTCACACCTAGGAGTAAATTCTTGCACATTTACAACACACAACACACTTGTATACATATGGTATGTCACAAGCTAGGTTTGGGTGGGGTTCCGACGCTCCGGGGCCCCGCTTCGGTGAAACCCTGAATCCGCTGGAAAAACCCTAATTTTCCGTCTACCCCCATAGACGTGCGTCGAAAGGGGTAGCCCAGTGGACTTTTTTGCTTGGTTGTGTTATGTTAGGCCATAGGAACATGGGAAACCAAAGTCTACCCCAAATCGACACACGATTCCATCCGGTTCGCCCGAAAGGGGAGTTTTCACCTCTAAGTGCAGAAACTAACTAGAGAGAGTGATGCCGGTGATGTCGGTCACACCTAGGAGTAAATTCTTGCACATTTACAACACACAACACACTTGTATACATATGGTATGTCACAAGCTAGGTTTGGGTGGGGTTCCGACGCTCCGGGCCCCGCTTCGGTGAAACCCTGAATCCGCTGGAAAAACCCTAACGTTTCCGTCTACCCCCATAGACGTGCGTCGAAAGGGGGTAGCCCAGTGGACTTTTTTGCTTGGTTGTGTTATGTTAGGCCATAGGAACATGGGAAACCAAAGTCTACCCCAAATCGACACACGATTCCATCCGGTTCGCCCGAAAGGGGAGTTTTCACCTCTAAGTGCAGAAACTAACTAGAGAGAGAGTGATGCCGGTGATGTCGGTCACACCTAGGAGTAAATTCTTGCACATTTACAACACACAACACACTTGTATACATATGGTATGTCACAAGCTAGGTTTGGGTGGGGTTCCGAGCTCCGGGGCCCCGCTTCGGTGAAACCCTGAATCCGCTGGAAAAACCCTAACGTTTCCGTCTACCCCCATAGACGTGCGTCGAAAGGGGGTAGCCCAGTGGACTTTTTTGCTTGGTTGTGTTATGTTAGGCCATAGGAACATGGGAAACCAAAGTCTACCCCAAATCGACACACGATTCCATCCGGTTCGCCCGAAAGGGGAGTTTTCACCTCTAAGTGCAGAAACTAACTAGAGAGAAGTGATGCCGGTGATGTCGGTCACACCTAGGAGTAAATTCTTGCACATTTACAACACACAACACACTTGTATACATATGGTATGTCACAAGCTAGGTTTGGGTGGGGTTCCGACGCTCCGGGGCCCCGCTTCGGTGAAACCCTGAATCCGCTGGAAAAACCCTAACGTTTCCGTCTACCCCCATAGACGTGCGTCGAAAGGGGGTAGCCCAGTGGACTTTTTTGCTTGGTTGTGTTATGTTAGGCCATAGGAACATGGGAAACCAAAGTCTACCCCAAATCGACACACGATTCCATCCGGTTCGCCCGAAAGGGGAGTTTTCACCTCTAAGTGCAGAAACTAACTAGAGAGAGAGTGATGCCGGTGATGTCGGTCACACCTAGGAGTAAATTCTTGCACATTTACAACACACAACACACTTGTATACATATGGTATGTCACAAGCTAGGTTTGGGTGGGGTTCCGAGGCTCCGGGGCCCCGCTTCGGTGAAACCCTGAATCCGCTGGAAAAACCCTAACGTTTCCGTCTACCCCCATAGACGTGCGTCGAAAGGGGGTAGCCCAGTGGACTTTTTTGCTTGGTTGTGTTATGTTAGGCCATAGGAACATGGGAAACCAAAGTCTACCCCAAATCGACACACGATTCCATCCGGTTCGCCCGAAAGGGGAGTTTTCACCTCTAAGTGCAGAAACTAACTAGAGAGAGAGTGATGCCGGTGATGTCGGTCACACCTAGGAGTAAATTCTTGCACATTTACAACACACAACACACTTGTATACATATGGTATGTCACAAGCTAGGTTTGGGTGGGGTTCCGAGGCTCCGGGGCCCCGCTTCGGTGAAACCCTGAATCCGCTGGAAAAACCCTAACGTTTCCGTCTACCCCCATAGACGTGCGTCGAAAGGGGGTAGCCCAGTGGACTTTTTTGCTTGGTTGTGTTATGTTAGGCCATAGGAACATGGGAAACCAAAGTCTACCCCAAATCGACACACGATTCCATCCGGTTCGCCCGAAAGGGGAGTTTTTCACCTCTAAGTGCAGAAACTAACTAGAGAGAGAGTGATGCCGGTGATGTCGGTCACACCTAGGAGTAAATTCTTGCACATTTACAACACACAACACACTTGTATACATATGGTATGTCACAAGCTAGGTTTGGGTGGGGTTCCGAGGCTCCGGGGCCCCGCTTCGGTGAAACCCTGAATCCGCTGGAAAAACCCTAACGTTTCCGTCTACCCCCATAGACGTGCGTCGAAAGGGGGTAGCCCAGTGGACTTTTTTGCTTGGTTGTGTTATGTTAGGCCATAGGAACATGGGAAACCAAAGTCTACCCCAAATCGACACACGATTCCATCCGGTTCGCCCGAAAGGGGAGTTTTCACCTCTAAGTGCAGAAACTAACTAGAGAGAGTGATGCCGGTGATGTCGGTCACACCTAGGAGTAAATTCTTGCACATTTACAACACACAACACACTTGTATACATATGGTATGTCACAAGCTAGGTTTGGGTGGGGTTCCGAGCTCCGGGGCCCCGCTTCGGTGAAACCCTGAATCCGCTGGAAAAACCCTAACGTTTCCGTCTACCCCCATAGACGTGCGTCGAAAGGGGTAGCCCAGTGGACTTTTTTGCTTGGTTGTGTTATGTTAGGCCATAGGAACATGGGAAACCAAAGTCTACCCCAAATCGACACACGATTCCATCCGGTTCGCCCGAAAGGGGAGTTTTCACCTCTAAGTGCAGAAACTAACTAGAGAGAGTGATGCCGGTGATGTCGGTCACACCTAGGAGTAAATTCTTGCACATTTACAACACACAACACACTTGTATACATATGGTATGTCACAAGCTAGGTTTGGGTGGGGTTCCGAGGCTCCGGGGCCCCGCTTCGGTGAAACCCTGAATCCGCTGGAAAAACCCTAACGTTTCCGTCTACCCCCATAGACGTGCGTCGAAAGGGGGTAGCCCAGTGGACTTTTTTGCTTGGTTGTGTTATGTTAGGCCATAGGAACATGGGAAACCAAAGTCTACCCCAAATCGACACACGATTCCATCCGGTTCGCCCGAAAGGGGAGTTTTCACCTCTAAGTGCAGAAACTAACTAGAGAGAGAGTGATGCCGGTGATGTCGGTCACACCTAGGAGTAAATTCTTGCACATTTACAACACACAACACACTTGTATACATATGGTATGTCACAAGCTAGGTTTGGGTGGGGTTTCCGAGCTCCGGGGCCCCCACGCTTCGGTGAAACCCTGAATCCGCTGGAAAAACCCTAACGTTTCCGTCTACCCCCATAGACGTGCGTCGAAAGGGGGTAGCCCAGTGGACTTTTTTGCTTGGTGTGTTATGTTAGGCCATAGGAACATGGGAAACCAAAGTCTACCCCAAATCGACACACGATTCCATCCGGTTCGCCCGAAAGGGGAGTTTTCACCTCTAAGTGCAGAAACTAACTAGAGAGAGAGTGATGCCGGTGATGTCGGTCACACCTAGGAGTAAATTCTTGCACATTTACAACCACAACACACTTGTATACATATGGTATGTCACAAGCTAGGTTTGGGTGGGGTTCCGAGCTCCGGGGCCCCGCTTCGGTGAAACCCTGAATCCGCTGGAAAAACCCTAACGTTTCCGTCTACCCCCATAGACGTGCGTCGAAAGGGGGTAGCCCAGTGGACTTTTTTGCTTGTTGTGTTATGTTAGGCCATAGGAACATGGGAAACCAAGTCTACCCCAAATCGACACACGATTCCATCCGGTTCGCCCGAAAGGGAGTTTTCACCTCTAAGTGCAGAAACTAACTAGAGAGAGTGATGCCGGTGATGTCGGTCACACCTAGGAGTAAATTCTTGCACATTTACAACACACAACACACTTGTATACATATGGTATGTCACAAGCTAGGTTTGGGTGGGTTCCGAGCTCCGGGGCCCGCTTCGGTGAAACCCTGAATCCGCTGGAAAAACCCTAACGTTTCCGTCTACCCCCATAGACGTGCGTCGAAAGGGGGTAGCCCAGTGGACTTTTTTGCTTGGTTGTGTTATGTTAGGCCATAGGAACATGGGAAACCAAAGTCTACCCCAAATCGACACACGATTCCATCCGGTTCGCCCGAAAGGGGAGTTTTCACCTCTAAGTGCAGAAACTAACTAGAGAGAGAGTGATGCCGGTGATGTCGGTCACACCTAGGAGTAAATTTCTTGCACATTTACAACACACAACACACTTGTATACATATGGTATGTCACAAGCTAGGTTTGGGTGGGGTTCCGAGGCTCCGGGGCCCCGCTTCGGTGAAACCCTGAATCCGCTGGAAAAACCCTAACGTTTCCGTCTACCCCCATAGACGTGCGTCGAAAGGGGGTAGCCCAGTGGACTTTTTTGCTTGGTTGTGTTATGTTAGGCCATAGGAACATGGGAAACCAAAGTCTACCCCAAATCGACACACGATTCCATCCGGTTCGCCGAAAGGGGAGTTTTCACCTCTAAGTGCAGAAACTAACTAGAGAGAGAGTGATGCCGGATGTCGGTCACACCTAGGAGTAAATTCTTGCACATTTACAACACACAACACACTTGTATACATATGGTATGTCACAAGCTAGGTTTGGGTGGGGTTCCGACGCTCCGGGGCCCCGCTTCGGTGAAACCCTGAATCCGCTGGAAAAACCCTAACGTTTCCGTCTACCCCCATAGACGTGCGTCGAAAGGGGTAGCCCAGTGGACTTTTTTGCTTGGTTGTGTTATGTTAGGCCATAGGAACATGGGAAACCAAAGTCTACCCCAAATCGACACACGATTCCATCCGGTTCGCCCGAAAGGGGAGTTTTCACCTCTAAGTGCAGAAACTAACTAGAGAGAGATGATGCCGGTGATGTCGGTCACACCTAGGAGTAAATTCTTGCACATTTACAACACACAACACACTTGTATACATATGGTATGTCACAAGCTAGGTTTGGGTGGGGTTCCGACGCTCCGGGGCCCCGCTTCGGTGAAATCCTGAATCCGCTGGAAAAACCCTAACGTTTCCGTCTACCCCCATAGACGTGCGTCGAAACGGGGTAGCCCAGTGGACTTTCTTGCTTGGTTGTGTTATGTTAGGCCATAGGAACATGAGAAACCAAAGTCTACCCCAAATCGACACACGATTCCATCCGGTTCGCCCGAAAGGGGAGTTTTCACCTCTAAGTGCAGAAACTCCCCTTCTGACCATACAAGTTATATTACAAGGTATGATCTTTTCCATTTTCTGTACATCGGCGCTAGTGCTAACAACGTGTGAGAGTACGGCGATATGTGTTACTCTTGAATGTAGGGACGTCAGGTTCCTTCACATGATAGCTAGTAGTTTTTTCAGCTGGTACAAAAGGGGAATTGCTTCTGGATCTGTATTGAGCATTGTTGGTCTGAGGGAATATATTGAGTAAAAAAAAAAAAATAGGATACGCCGACGGCAATGCCGTCGGCGTATCAGTGGGTGTGTTAAGTGGATAAGACTACGCCGACGGCATTGCCGTCGGCGTATCCTCTGTTTCACTTACCTATGCGCGGGCACGCTCCTCTCCTCCAGACACCACACACACACACTTTCGTCGATCCCCTCCTCCCCGCGCTGCCCGCCGCCCACCTCCTTCCCGCGCTGCCCGCCCCGCCACCACCACCTCCCCGCGCTGCCCGCCGCCGCCACCGTCCTCCCCGACCTCGATCCGCCGCCGCCGCCTGCTCCCCCATCCCGTGCGCCTCCTCCCCGCTCTCGATCCGCCGCCGCCACAGCCTCCCGCCTCGGCCGCCGCCGCCACGCGGGGCACCTACCACCGCCCGGAGGTCGCCCTCGATCCGCCGCCGCCGCCGCAGCCACCCCCCGCCTCGGCCGCCGCCCCACGCGGGGCACCTCCCACCGCCCCTCCCCTCCCCTACCTCGGGCTGCCCCACCGTGCTACTGCGCCCCGAGGTGCTGCTCCGGCCGCCGCCGCCTCCAACCCGTGCCGCCGTCCATCCCGCTGCGCCGCCCCCACGACCGCCGGCCGCCGCGCGTCGCCTCCGGCCCTGAGGTGAGCTCTCTGCCTCTCCCCCTAGTTAGCTAGGTTAGTGTAGTTTTTTAGGTTTATTAGTGTAGTTTTTAGGTTAATTAGTGTAGCTAGGTTAGTGTAGTTTGTTAGTTTAGTGTAGTTTTTTAGGTTAATTAGTGTACTGAATTCACGATCCCGTGCCTCGAGGTGCTGCTCCGGCCTCCCTCAAATTTTTTAGGTTAGCAAATTTTTTAGGTTAGCAGATTTCAGTTAGAAAACGTATGGGTAGCTAGTGGTATTCATGGTGTGCAGCCGATTTGTACTTTTATTGGCGTATAAATAATGGACCATTTCAGTTTTGTACTGTAAATGTAGTATTGTCCACCGTAATGGAGTAGAAATGTTGTTGACAATTATTTTTCATATATTCATTTCATATATGACTAACCCTGTATCAAATGCTTTTACTTAACTAAGTATCATGTCGGAGCCGGAGCGAAAGTTTCGTGGTGTTCACCGGAGACCCACGAAGATCCCGACTTGGGCAGCTCAGATCACAGTGGATCACAGGAAGATCCAGCTTGGTACTTTCAGGTGCCCGTGGCAGGCGGCCCGCGCCTACGACTGCGCGGCGGTCCAGCACTTTGGGGCGAGAGCGATCCTCAACTTTGAGGATGAGCGGAGCGTGGCGCACATGTTAGCGCCAGATGGCATGAGGATCGCGACGAAGGCCGAGGAGAGGGAGCACCGGCAGGCAGAGAGGCTGCTCAGGGCGCGCCACCAGCGCGAGGATGACCCCTTGGTCAAGGATCTCCTCCTTGATCCCCAGGTGATGGCGGTCCAGTACCAGGTCTTGAGCGAGAGCCGGCAGCAGCGCGGGCAGGGCGAGGCCGGCCCCTCCGGCACGCAGCAGCAGGAGGACTCTAGCAGCTCCTCTTGTGGCCGCGACGACGTCTCACTGACACCGGCGCGAGTCGAGTTTAGGATGTCTATCATTCCTGTCGTGTCGTACTACTAGACTTATCTTGCTACATGTTACTGCTAGACTTATCATGCATGCTACCTATGTATTATTGTGCTACTTGTCTATATGTGTTATGTTAGCTAATATGGTTACATCGTTCTATGGTTTATTCTGTTTTATGTTTAATTATTAGGTAAAATGGAGGGATATTTGCTTATATATTTCGATTGTTTGTACTTTTCAGATGACGTAGCTTCCTCTCGGCCTTCTCCGGCCACCGATCACGCTTCGAGGGTATAAATCTTTCGCCTCTCTTGCTGCATAGGTTTATTTTGGTCTAGATCACCAAGTCAGTCGCGTAACCCGAGTCAGATCCCATCCGGAAGGGTTACAAATTTATAAATATGCAGGATTGTCCATCTTTGCATATTTATAACCGTAACACTTCCGGGTTGTCCTGTTGGACAGTCCGAGTACGTGTAGATCGGGTCGTGTTCCACGTTCTACCCCTTCCTGAGACGGAATTTCGGCAGCACCTCCCTGTTGTTCTTCGGATGCACACCCTCTCGGCTTGACAAGCTCGAGACGTGTATTCTGAAGAACAGCGGGGAGGTGCTGCCGAAATTCCGTCTCGGGTCGGGGTAGAACATGGGACACGACTCGATCTACACGTACTCGGGCGGGATAGGCCCCTACCTATTAGAAGTGTATGTGAACCCTTGCATGTTGTAAAAGATAAAATTTGGCCGTAATAAAATGGTGACATTGCATGCAAGAAAATAAAAATATGATGCATTTAATTTCATGTTATTATTATTTGGCTCACAGTAAAGCAGCAGAGGATGGCAGATAATGGGTGGATGTACAGTGGCCGAATAGTTTGGTTGACAAAACAGATGAGTGGGTATGGAAGACGCATTTGTTAGTGAAGGAGTTAGCGCGTAAGGGTTCAGAGTCAGGCGCTCGTGGACAGTGCCCTTGCCCTCGTTGCAAGTTTCGTACACGTCAGGGAAAGGATGATATGATTAAACACCTCTTCTCTCGTGGGTATATGCCGAACTTCGTGACGACAGTCAACTTTGATGAGTACGAGCGCGAGAGTGGCAGGGTGATGCGGCAGCGGATCAATGGCAATGAAGATGATGGGATTAGAAACTGGCTAGATGATCTCCGTGCTGGCGACATGCCAGATTCGCCACCATCACAGGAGGAACCGGAGGAACCTCCAGAACCGGAGGAACCGCGTGAACCGGAGGACCCAGAGCCAACCGCGAAGGCCTTCTTTGCTATGATGGCCTCGTCTCAGAGGCCTCTGTACGAGGGTGCAAAAGTTTCTCAGCTCGATGCCATCTCGCAAGCACTAGCCAACAAGCTCCAGTATGGCAGCACCCGTTCATGCTTTGAAGCGCATCTGCAAACAACTGGTAACCTGTTGCCTGAAGGGCATTGTCTGCCTCAAAGCATGTACGAAACGAAGAAAATCCTGCGAGATCTCAGCATGGATTATCAGAAGATAGATTGTTGTCCAAAAGGATGCCTTTTGTTTTGGAAACAGTTTGCCAATGACAAGTACTGTATCTTGTGTAAGGCCTCTAGGTATCATGTGGTAAAAGGACCCGATGGTACGAAGACGCAGTCAAATGTCGCCATTAAGATTCTTCGTTACCTCCCATTCATACAAAGAATCAAGCGGCTTTACATGAACAAAGAGTCTGCCACACAGATGCAATGGCACAAAACGGGGAAGAGATACAAGGATGAGCACGACCGGGAATTGATGGGACATCCATCTGATGGTACGGCATGGAAGAACTTTGATGCGAACCACCCCGATGAGGCAGCAGATGCTCGAAACGTGAGAATCGCGATAGCAACCGATGGATTCAATCCATATGGTTTGTCGACTACCGCGTACAGCTGCTGGCCCGTGTTTGTTATTCCGCTCAATCTCCCTCCTGGAGCCCTAATGCAAAAGAAGACCATGTTCCTCTCGCTGATCATTCCAGGTCCTGAATATCCGGGGAAGAATTTAAGTATGTACATGCAGCCAATTGTGGATGATCTGAACCACTCTTGGCACCACGGGACGTTGACATATGATCGTGCATCGAAGACAAACTTCTTGATGAAAGTTTGGTATCACAATTCCATGCATGACATGCCCGGGTACGCCCTATTCTGCGGATGGTGTACAGCTGGTAAGTGGCCATGCCCAGTGTGCAGGAACCGACTTGAGTTCATGTGGCTAACGGCGGGACGGAAGTATTCCGCGTTTGACACACATCGAAAGTTCCTCAAAAGAGGGCATCCGTTTAGAGAAGACAAAAAGAACTTCAAGAAGGGCAGAGTTGAGCGTGAAGAAAAAGCGATACCAACTTTCGATGGTGCAGCTGTTGACGCCGAGCTAAGTGCTCTCGTGCCTGCTGGGAGAAAAGGCCCACGATATGTGGGATATGGTGTGTCGCACAACTGGACTCACGTGGCAGGCTTGACGCAACTCGAATATTACAAGGACCTCGAACTTCCCCATAGCATCGATGTGATGCACACCGAAAAGAATGTTGGAGAGTCCCTCTTTCACACAATCCTGAACATTACCCCGAAGTCGAAGGATAATGTTAAGGCTAGAGTTGATGTTAAGAAGCTCTGTGATAGGGAGAGAATGCACATGAAGCCTCCTGAAGGCCGTCAAAAGAACTGGTTCAAGCCGCATGCTGACTTCTGCCTTAATAGTATGCAAAGGTCTGAGGCATTCCATTGGCTCAAATTCGTCGTGATGTTCCCTGATGGCTATTGTTCGAATATAAGTAAGGGAGTCAATATACAAACGGCAAAAGTCACCGGGCTCAAGAGTCACGACTATCATATATGGATTGAGCGGCTGCTACCGGTGATGGTTCGAGGGTATCTCCCCGACCGTGTCTGGCGAGTGCTCGCGGAGTTGAGCCATTTCTTCCGCACGCTCTGTGCTAAGCAAGTATGTCCCCTGATTATTCAGAAGCTGCATGAACTAGTGCCGGAGTTGCTGTGCAACTTAGAGACGATATTTCCGCCAGGCTTCTTTACTCCGATGGCACATCTTGTTGTGCATCTTGCGAATGAGGTACTCTTGGGTGGACCGGTGCAGTTTCGTTGGCAGTTTTGTATTGAGAGAGAGTTTAAGTATATTCGAACCAAATGTGGAAACAAAAATAAGATTGAGTCATCCATAGCCGAGGCAACTATCCTTCAGGAGATGGCAGACGCCAGGCTAACGTACTACCCCGATGATGTTCCCACTATGCATAACCAGGCCTCTCGGTACAATGTCGACGAGCCCAAGCGAGACCCCAAGCTCGTCCTCTTCCAGTGTCCCGGTGGCAAGAGCGGTGGCCCAACAAGGTATAACTTGACCAATGATGAGCTGGAGTGCATAATGCTCTATGTGCTTATGAACATGAAGGAAGTGACCCACGACGAGCAGGGAGAAGAGGGCAGTTTCCTTAGGTAAAATGGGGAACAAATTACTTTGCAACTACTATCATGATTTCGTTCTAATACGTATTTTCTCCTTTTAGTCAATTCACGGATGAAATGTGGTCGGGAACATCAGATGGACCCAATGAAGCCGCGTTGGACACTCTTTTGAAAGAGCCTGCCCCCGGAAAGAAAAAATTCACGGTTTGGTTCAGGGAAAAGGTAATTTCAAACCTGTCCCTTCTACCTTGCAATTCGTGTATTATCCCTCTTACTAATGCACAAAACAATTTGTACTTGTAGGGAGCTGATCCCAACGTTGTGATGTCAGATGAGTTGAGATGTGTCTCCCAAGGTTGTAACCGTAGAGTCGAGAAGTATGAGAAGTATGATGTGAATGGGTACCGCTTCCATACAGAGCATCACCAGAACAGTCGGCCTAATGCAAAGACTATAAATACCGGGGTCTTCACCAAAGGAGCCGGTAATTATGATTACTACGGAAGGTTACAGAACGTATATGAGCTGACGTTCAATAACACGAACATATCACTCAAGCTTGTTGTGTTCAAATGCCACTGGTTCGACCCTGAGCATGGAACCAAAAGTACCCCTTCCATTGGGTTAGTTGAAGTTAAGCCTTCAACCACCTACAATGGATCCGATGTCTTTGTTGTGGCTCACCAAGCCTTTCAAGTTTATTATTTGCCCTACCCATGCAAGAAAGAGGGACTCATTGGTTGGGAAGTCGTGTTCCATGTATCGCCACGTGGTAAGCTACCCATGCCCTCCGAAGACGATTACAACAACATTGACCCTAAAACATACGAGGGGATTTTCTATCAAGAGGAACAAACCTTTGGGGACTTTGGCATACAAGGTCTTGAGGACCGCGAGGACAATGCACAAACAGGTGGTGACGTAGTGGTGAATCTAAAGGATATAGATATGCTCAACAAGTTACAGAGTGATAGTGATGACGATGATGAGCCTCCACCGTGCGAGGAGGTTCCAATATACAACACTCGTGATAGTGATGTTGATAGTGATGATGTGATGTTGATAGTGATGATGACAACCCAGGACTTAACTATGAGAGTGATGATTAGGGGTGAGGGTCTTTTATGTCCTTTTGCGTACTATTTACTTTTCAACATGCTTCTTCTTAATTGCATTACGTCTTTATTCTTATTTACTACATTTTTCAACATGCTTAAAAGTTTATCCTTTCTCAATGCAGGTGATTGACCAAGATGAGCCAAGGCAAGGAATCATCGGCCTCGGGCTCTCGGGAGGTGTAGGATGTGTTCGGGTGTAGCGTGTGTGAATTCGAACTTGTTTGGAGTTTGTATGAATGCTTGGATGAATTTGAATCATGTTTGTGTCATTTGGATATGTATGTGGTGTTTTATTTGATGTTTCTGTGATGTTTTATAATTTGTGCAATTTTAATTGTATTTAAAATGCGCCAGAAACCAGCAGCAAAAAATTTCAGAAACTGAAAATATGGTCAAGTCTACGCCGACGGCATTGCCGTCGGCGTAGTATGCTGCGGGACGCACAGGATGGCGCCACGTCGACGCTGGAGGACCATATGGTCATCTATACCCGTCGGCGTAAGACTTCCCAGACGCACCAGATCAGCACACGTGGCAGTAGGCCGACGGCACTGCCGTCGGCGTATAGGTGGAGCAGACGGAGACGTTCGCGTTCCTTTTGTGGGTCCCACTTCAGATACGCCGACGGCGACATACGCCGACGGCATTGTTCATACGCCGACAGCGTCCTACGCCGACGACGATACGCCGACGGCGGCCGTCGGCGTAGGTCTACGCCGACGGCGATCGTTGCTACGCCGACGGCGGCCCCCGTCGGCGTTTTGAGCGTTTCCCGTAGTGGTTGATTGGCTGGCGAGCCCGACGTTTGATTATGTTGGCGAGCCTGACGAGACAAACATACACGGAGAGCAATGAAGTCCATACTACACCACGTATACGGTAATGATTGGTATTGCAGTTTTTTTTTTTTTTTGCATGGTAATAATCATTCTCATTGATAAATAAAAGACGAGATACAAAGTACGTATACACCGATCTTACAGATCTGAAAAGATAGGATAAACCTATGTGACAAACTAACGCCTATCCATCTCTCTTCGGCACCACCGTAGCAGCCACCAAGAAGAAAATAGACAGATCACCTCTTCACCCGAGCTCGACGCGGCTCCATCGCTGATCATCAGCTTTCGGACCTCCAATGTAGTTTGCCATAGGACAAACCATTGCCGTTGAAAGAATCAGACCGGCAGCATGTCCCCGGACACGCCATCGAACTTCAGCACTGGCACCCACATACGACGATGTCGGAATAGGGAACCAAAACCATCAGCCTTCAACCACGAACCCACCACAAGGTGCACCATCGTCCAGCTGTCACCAGTGCAAACCACCGTCTGCACGTACTCCTGGACGAATCCTCTCTGCTCCACCTTGGCGCCGGAGACAACGCCGCAGCAACGGGGACAGAGCAGGAGGAAAAAACCATCTGATGGAGTCGTCGCCACCGCCCC